>JAMPIV010004829.1:0-202500 GCA_024509875.1 Oreohelix idahoensis
CACATATATATACAGGCATAAATCAACAATTCACATTCAATTTTCATTAAAAGATATTGAATGGTTCAAGCTTACCACAATTCATACGAATAAACACAGATACGTTGATTAGCAATGAATTCTGGCACAAACTGGCACAAATTCCCATCTGCTTATGTTCCAGGCTTTTATTTAACACAATTATGAGCTGGCTTCAACGCACTGTTGCTTTATCAAGATCATTTAAACAAGTGGTCTCGAACTAACGCTCCCAAGTGTGTATATCAGCGAGACTGGCCAATGAGCCACGTTTCGACAAGTGTTTGAAAAAATGTTACCTTTTCCCGTTTCCCCTAACAACGAAAGATAGTATTTATAGTTCGACCAATCGTGGTTAGGCTTTCATTTGTTGCGCTCCAATCAATTTGGAGTTTACATGGTAGGCTATTTATGTAACGTAAGGTTTTTTTCAAACACGTTAAAAAAAAAATCTTATGAGCAGAAATGATTTTATGCTGTCAGGCACCCCCAATATTTTATTTTGGGTATAATTTATTAATTCCTGGACTATTTGCGTAACGTTTTACATATTATTTGTCAGCAAGCCCTAAGGAACCCCAAAAATACAAATTTAAAGGAGCTACGTGGCTGCATTCAAAATATGCAATTTCTTCTACCTCCTGTTTCGAAGATGTGCTGTCTGGGTACTGTTATGTTCTCAACCGTAAACCCATCTAATGTTATCTTTTCTAATAAGAGTTTTTTTATGATTTATAAACCTAACTCTGGGATGGTTAATGTATTTTATCACTGTCCGTCTGAAAAAAAGTTAGTGCTTGTAGTCTTACACGCGTGATGGCAGCCTTTATGTATCGCGCGAAGCGTGTTTAGTGTTCGGCTTTCTGCCTCTCCCTTCTCTTTTTATCCTTTAGTCCAACTGTTCGTTCGTTTTGGTAACGCAGTATAATTAATGTTAGGATTAATTTAGGTCATTACGCAGTACGTCTCAATGTTTTTCTTAGAAATGCAGCACACGTTTCATTGAAGAAGGCGGGTAATAATACAGTAAGCTTTTATATCAACGTGAAAGCGTTACAATTTGCAGACGAAGCAGAAAACAAGGGGGATTTCGAGTACATTCTTTGTGACAGCACTGTTATTTTACCATTGCTCTTCTCTTTATTAATTTTATTTGTTAGGCTTCATATTTACCTAATAATTTATATATGTGGATTAGAATATTTCATGACACATGCAAGGTCAATTAATTGCAATTACGAACGAACGAAAATCATCGGAAGGTCGTCGATGGGTTCTTCGTTAAAAAGCAATTAACTAACGGCCTTAAGGAACATTCAGAATGAATATCGGCATCCTCAGAGCCATGTTATTCATTCCAAATTCATATCGTAAGATCATCAAAAGACCGGTTGATTTTCTCCAGTTCTACCCATCTATTAAAAGCTAATCGAATATCAGCAATAAATTGTGAAAAATCGCCGCCTGATTCGGGTAACATATTCTTTAGGCGCATCCTATACCCATTAGCGTCCATTTGGAATTTCTTCACAAGAATCGCTCTTGCCTCATCATAAGTTTGTTTATCTCCTTCCAAGGAAGAGACCGCACTTAGTGCTTCCCCTGACAAAATATTCATAAGTTTGCTGCACCACATACTTTTATCAACCCCACGCTCAGTGCACACAACCTGGAATCTATTCACGAAGAATACTATGTCATCAACGTTTGGTTTAAATATAGGTAAGTGTATTTTAACGTCACACATATGCCGATTATTGTGATATTGTGATTGACCCTCACCTGACATATCTTTATTCAAATTCATAGCTTTAATACGTTCAATTTCAATCTGAGCCATTCTCTCTTCATGAGTTCTTTTTTCTGACTCGGCTGCGAGCCTAGCTTTCATATTATCGGATTCGATCTGAGATAACCGAAGCCTATCTTCTTCTTGCCTCCTTTTATCATTCTCTTCCATCTCTAAAAGTTTCAATCGTTCCTGATTAGATAATTCTTTCTCCTTTAATTCTAATTGTCGTCTCTCTCTCTCCTGTGCTTCTTTATATTCCGTCTGTGCAAACTCTTGTAGCTTGTCGCCTTGTAAACCCAGAATTTTCCCCTGCTTAATAAAATATTCAGCTGTCGCCATTTATGACCAAATACTAATACCTAATTAGTCAAAATAAACGTGGTACAACAATTAATATAATATTTTCGTCGCTTTATCAATGCTCGTTACTGGCGATCGACATAAATTTACTGAGATAAAATAGCCGTCATTAAATTAATTTAACAAATTAATACATATTATGACCAAGGAAATAAGATGAGCAATAAAAAAAATTATCATAAACAAAAAAATCATAGCAGTGACAATAATACTCAAAAAGTAAACTCAAGAGAAAAAATGTGATAAAACTGATAATATATATATATATATATATATATATATATATATATATATATATATATATATATATATATATATATTTATATATATATATATATATATATATATATATATAAATATAAGTAACGACTTATGTCACCATCATAAAGACCAAACAGTATACCGAAGCACTCAATGCAAGCGAAAGTCACAAATTATATCAATGAGAATTTGCCACGACATCGAAAGACACGAATTTAAAATGCACCAAGTCAACTGTTATATATTAATGAAATAGCCCCTTCCCGTTTGACATAGACAAAGATAACAACCAAAGGAAGCTAAATAATATATAGATAAAGAAAGCGACAGGATGTGCTCCCTAATAATAATAGGAAATGAACACCAGACTGACAATGTCTACTTATGTGTACGGCGCATCCACCCACTCCTCGCAAATACGATCCACAATGAATTGTGTCCTATGCACGACTTTATAATTATATGAGTAATTTGATAAAGTTGACACTAGATGCCGAAACGTAGTTCATCATCCCATAAACCGAACAGGACACCTTGACAACGACTGCACAATTTTCCCGAGGTATGGTTGCGATATCTCCAGGTGCCGTGAGTCCGGCCTCCAACCGACTGTTTATCTTGATATTATGGTTAATTTAGGGCAAATGTCTGTTTTGATTTGGCAACACGTTGATAATGCGATTGACAAACGTTGGACGTAATCAAGATCGAAAGTAAAAATTACAACCTGTATGTAACGGTGTAACCTCTGGCCACCATGATTACTGTTGCAACACCGTATGCAACACAATACTGCCCCGGTCAAACTTCACGCGAAAATAACAATCGTGGGTATGCCACAGCATCTAGTCGTCCCATCACAATAGGCAGTCATATAACGAACAGCAAAGTTAACCCTGAACTGCAATGCATGGCGCACAACGGCCAACTGTGATATGTGTAATGTCCATAGTTGTTATATAAAAATCAAAATCTTTATTTCCAGTGCTTCAGGTACCATACGTAGCGAAAGTCATTAAAATTATATGTCCCGTCAGTCTTCATATAAGCATAACGGCACACTATTCAGTACAATTGTCAATCTTGGACCGTAGGGATATTCAAATCATAAACAGTGAATCCACTCTTCTCCACAATGACCCTTCGCACCCTTCCGTAGCTGGTAAGGTTGTAATTTAACTCTGATGTAACAGTGTATGAACCTCCCAGGCCACGGAAGCTTAATACCTTACCAAATACATAATATATGATTCCCTACATGACTATTATAAGTCACAACGGCAGCATCATTCCATGTCTTCTCTGAGTAATGGAATTCAGAACACAAATGTTAGCCTATGATTTAGGCATCCATCTTGACTCCTCTGTTTTTTTTTTTTTTCGTTCAACAAATGTGCACCTCAGTGCACTCTTCAAAAAATATCATCATCTCCCCAAATACTAGTGGCATTTTTTTATGTGCAACTACATTGTTGCCAAATTCATATCGCAACAATTACCCCCTACCGTCCTTAAGAAAAAAAGTAACGCAGTTTCCTTTTTCTTCCAAGAACCACCACTGCAGGCAATAATCACTAACAGATCATAAAGCATAAACCGTCTCAGTAACGTCTAAGTCATCTAAACAGTCTCAATGGTAAGGAACAACCAATACAAACAAAGCAAAAAAAAAAAATAAAAAAAATTATAGCAATAAAAGAGTACCGTACATATCATCTGTCAGCCGTCAACAAGAATCAAAAGCATCCCAATCACTAGATAAATCCATTAAATTATGTGCGCGTCACCAATAGGGCACCAAACATTAGCAATATCTCCAATAGCGCACAATCCCTCTGAAAATACCACGAGTTCATAACATTACGAAAGTTAAGACCGTAAAATTACCATATGTCCGTGCCATAAACTTCCAATACTCATCCATAAAGAGCCATGGTCGCACTAATCCAATACGTCTAATCCTACTGTGCCAATTCCATGCGCAAGCGTAAAAGTAATAAAACATCTAACACAAGGTGTGAAAGCATTCACACCTTCCAGATCAATATGTACATGAAGTCTCGTATACTGGCTGTCCTTAGTTCATAGCATGACAATGATTATAGCTATAATCATTCGAAATATCACTCGGCACATGGAGTACTGTCTTCCTGCGGACATCTGGAAAGAACGTCCGCAACCACATTCTCCGAACCACGAATTGCCTGTATTTGGTAATTGTAAGGTTGCATGAGGATAGAGTACCTTGCGGCTCTGGCGCATTTGTGATTCTTAGACTTTAAATACGCAAGGGCCTTCTGATCAGATTGGATCACAAAAGGTACCCCCAGCAAATATTTCTCCAGCTTCGTCACCGCCCAGACAACAGCTAATAATTCCTTCTCCAGAACAGAATAATTCAGTTCTGCCTTGTTCAACTTTCTAGAAATGTAGGTAATTGGATGAAGATGTCCTGCAAATTCTTGTAGTAATACTGCTCCAACTCCTTTAGATGAGGCGTCTGTACGAAGAGTATAAAGACTATCAATTATAGGTAACTTCAAAATTGGTGGGGAAGAAAATAATTCTTTTATCCTATTAAAAGCAGAATTGCATTCTGGTGTCCACCTAATTGTATTAGGTGCACCTTTCTTAAGAAGAGTAGACAGATCTGCAGTTATCGACGATAGATTAGGGATGAATCTGCCGTAATACTGAACCAAACCCAACAAACTACGAATTTGCTTCTTAGTTTTAGGAATGGAAAGATGAAGAATTTTAGACACGTTTTGATCTAACGTCTGAAGATTCCCATGTCCAATTTTATGACCCAAAAATGTGATTTCCCAAAATCCAATATAAACCTTAGACGGTCGAGCAGTAAGTCCTGCGGAACGTTAAGTAGACAACAGTGAGTGAAGTCCTAAGAAATGTTCCTGCCAAGTGTTGCTAAACAAACAAATGTCATCAATATATGTGATGATATCCCGCCTATGGGAGAATAAAATTCTCATCATTCTAGTAAAAGTTGCAGGCGCGTTCACAAGACCAAAACACATAAAGTTGAACTGGAACAACCCTCTAGAAGTAGAAAACGCCGTGTAATGTTTACATCTATCGGCTAAAGGAACCTGCCAATAGCCTTTTGACAGATCAAGTTTACTGAAAAAGACGGCAGTAGATAACTTGGGTAACAGATCGTCCAATAATGGCATTGGTTCAGCGTCTAAATTTGTGACATGATTGAGTTTTCTAAAATCTATGCACAAACGAATGTTATTATCTTTTTTTCTTATTATTACCATCGGGAACGCAAAGCTACTGATGGATGGACTGATTATTCCCAATCGAATCATGTCTTCTAGTTCCTTGTCCACTTTGTCCTGGAAATGTATCGGTATTGGGTACGGACGTATTCTAATTGGGTTTTCATCATGTAAATGAATATCATGAGTTATTACATTTGTCCTACCCGGTATGTCTGTGAGCACGTCTTGAAACGAGTGTAATAATTCTGAGACATGTTGTATGTTATCAGGTGACAAGTCATGACAAATCGTTACATCTTTCCACGTCTCTGTAGACTGTACAGGTAAAATCGGAAAAGGCATAGAAACCTCAGGGAAAGAAGATTCTTCCTCCTGGATAACCGATAACGAGGACCAACGAGTAGGACGATTCACAATGTCCTCAACCGCGTGAAAAACTGCCTGAAGATGTTCAGGTCTTGAGTGAAATTCTTTTAACATGTTGATGTGAAACGTTTTTCTTTTCCCTTTCACATCAAGAATGTAATCCACGTCGGAAATACGCGAAAGAACTTTAAATGGACCACACCATGTAATAAGTAATCGATTCTGTTTGCTAGGTAAGAGCACAAAAGCCGCATCACCTGGCACTAGATGACGCAGATGTCTTGACTGATTTTGTAATAAGCGAGCTTTTTCTTTAGCTCTCTCTGAAGCAGATGTTGCCAACTGGCATGCATCCATAATTTTCTGCCTTAAATTCACCACATACTCATAAGAAGATTGAGTTTCTTGGGATAATGTAGCATCAAGCAGTAAGTCTTTGATCAATGACAAAGGACCTTTAGGTTGAGCCCCGAAAACAAGTTGAAACGGAGAAAATCCTGTATGCTCATTAGGTATTTCTCGGTACGCGAAAAGTACCGCTGGTAAAATGCGGTCCCAATCTTTAGGAAATTGAGTAGTAACTTTTCCTAGAATCTGTTTTATTGACCTATTTAACCTCTCAACCATACCATTCGAGGCGGCGTGATAAACACTGCTCAAGGACCGATCAATATGAAACATTTTCATGACTTCCATCATGGCTTCTGACACAAACTGAGAACCTCTGTCAGATAACAGTTTTCTTGGAAACCCTATTCTAGTCCATATTTGAAATAATGCATCAGCCACATCTTGAGTTGAAATATTCTTGAGGGGTATGGCTTCCGGCCAACGCGTGCACATGTCAATACATGTTAACACATATCTATGTCCTCGAGATGACATAATAGGAAGTGGACCAATAATATCCACTGCCATCTTTTCGAATGGACGCACTGGTATATCAGCCGCTTGAATAGGAGCCAAATGACGCACCCCTCGAGCCTTAACTTCTTGACATATAGTGCATGATCGGCAATACACACTAATGTCCCTTGACAACCCAGGCCAGAAAAAAGATGAAAGGACTCTAGCTCGAGTTCTGGAGTAACCCATGTGACCAGCACAACGCGAGTCGTGTGCATGATTCAAAATGTAAAACTTTAGTTCTTTGGGAACCATTATTTGTGTAATAATAGTAGAAGATTTATCATCTCGAAATCTCCGAACTAGTATATCATTTATGATAGCATACCATTGTTTTTGAGAATCATGAACCTCCACATTATCTTTCTGAACCAAAGCAAAAAATTTCTTTAAGGAATCATCATTTTTTTGTAGTGTAACAAAATCACTGGCCACCAGTTGTTGCGAGGGTCCTCTCTACTTCAGTTGTCGTTGTTGAAGGCTATTGTTTGTTATTAGTTCAATAGGGCCTCTTGGTTCTGGTCATTTGATTCATTAATTCTTGATCGTGCTATTGTTGGAAAAATTACGCGAATGTGGGTCAATAACATTCTGTCTGTCACAAGGTTTGAACTCAGCATCATAATTGTTGAATTTGTAAACTTCAATGAACGTGATAAGTCTTTTCTCGAGTCCACATGAATTTTAATATACATTTCAAACATCAGACAGTCCATGGAGGTTGATCATGAAAACATTATATATTAGAATTGAATCCTACATCGTAAATGCTATCCATGCATCACAGTCCTAGTCCAGTAATATGCAATACTATAGTCAGAACGTCGTAACTATGTGTACGCGCGGTTGGGACACCCAACGGCCGACAATGAGATTAGACGTCTGGCGATATAAACGAATATGGACTATAAATTCATCCTTCCTTGACTTTAGTTAATTCACTAACCTCAATACATTCATGTCCTCATAATAATATAGGACTGACCCATGTCCGTACTGCAGTAACATATGTGCGGCAATATCATGCCTACCACTGGAAGGATTATAGGACACGTCTTCTCAGTTCGACGGTCATTCAAAAAAGTTGTCCCGTCTCTTGGTCACGGTGCGTGACTACCAACGCTGAAACGTCACAGCGTTCAATATGCTAATAATCTTTTTTTACATTACATTAAACGTTGTAACCCCTAAAATCGCATGCTGCTAACCTCTAGCAGACAATGCCAATTAAACTACCGTAACAGTATTTTCGTGCATCGTTGGTCGTTTAACTAGATATTGTTGTAGATGACAGGTTCCATCAGCGCTTATGTCTTCATGAAGCAACCTTCTGACAAAGGGACTGTATGGTAACTCTAGGAAGTTATACTTATTCAAGTTTTGAATTAACTTTGGCCGATGATTATTCTTCCGCTGGGCGAGTGAGCTAAAGCTCAGGGAAGGAGGCCATCTTTGCATTCCTGTCATCATTTTGGATCACTGTCCAAAGAACGGGCCGTGTATCTTACTATTCGGACAGTGGCATGGAGATCTCATTTATATGAAAACCCCTTATCGTGGTTTCACAGTATGATATAAACATTGAATATAAGCAACCTTAGAACTTAGCAAGGGAAAGAAGGTTCGTCCATCGACCTCTTCATTTGTTTACCGATCTGCCTTCACTGACGCGTTCAGTCAGATAGGGGATGCGGCCATAATGTATAATAACATTGAATGCTGGTTTGTAACACCCATTATATTTGAATGTTCCATGACATGGGATCTACTATTCATGCCTGAAGATTGATGTGTCAACATGTACTTATGAACTATTCGTTCTGTCCCGTATGTGCGTCTGAATAAACTGTAAGACAAGATTCCAGCAGTCTGTATTGATGACTTATAGCCATGAATGAATGAGTGCTTTACATTGATCAAGATACGAACATTCCATCATTCGCGTCAATAACACTCCACACTCTCACTGCATCTTTACACCATCCTGCGTCGGTTGAATTGACCAAGTTAAGGGCCTGCTCCTCCTGAAGCCTCAGAAGGAAACTACTTCTTACAGCTGCCTTTGCCTTCCCTAACTCAGGACTAGAGTGAGTTACCCATTTACAGCACCGCTGGGTAGACTGGAGCATGCCTGCCACCATTCAACACTGTTACACTTTTACAGTAGTGGCAAGTCAAATAAACAACACTTTACAGTAAATATACCACATTTTACAGTGGTGAGCCAGATTCCTGGGTCCAGCCTTCGCAGTCTTGTTATTGACAGTCATTTACAGTTGCAAGAACGTTTGTTTGACCACATCAACACTAGTAGGACAGCTATACAGCAGATGTCAGCTTGACCTATCCTATCCAGCGTATACAGATCTAGGTCAGCGTTTGTTGACAATTTTTTTTTCGTTGGACATTTGCCATAGAACAGACAGCGTTACACGGCAAGTTTGTTTGGAAAAGACAGCATTACACATCAATGTTGGAGCATATATTTGACAGTGTTTGCGAAATGTACAGTGCAGCTGAAGCGAGAAGTCTTACTTGTGAATCTTAGGAACAGTAAACAGTTGATTCTCCTGCACTTCCATAGTTTGTGTTGAACTTTAATGATTTAGGCCAGAATTAATTATTTAATAAAGTACCATACTACTGTACCATTATTCAGTACAACTGAGCCTTCTCTGCAACACATTCTATCTGCAACACATTACATTGCATTATATTATAAGTTTATGCTATATGTACATTTATGTTTACATGTTTATATGTGATATTTGTTTGTATTCTGCGGGTTGTTGTTTTGGTTGGGCGGAGTCACATAACAGAGTATCCCACGTAATAGAGGGTCTGATGTGTGCGTTTCTATAGGGAGCAAATTTCTTAATTGAAATTTGCATGCAACATTGTTTGCAAATATCTGTTAGCTGTGAAGACTGTGCTCATTGTTGTTTTTGTAATATTCCTCGGTTCTTTAGTTTGTCTTGATTTGTTTGTAATTTGTTGGTCTACCCTTTGCTATTTTTTATTTCTATAAACAATTTATATTTATACACTGTGGCGTTATTTGTCTTGTTATCTTATTGCAGTTATCATCACAGATTTTGTGATCATTCTCTTTCATTTGTCCTATTTAATTTAATTTGATTTCTGCAAATGTTCTCATATGGTCTTTTCTTGTTTGTCCTTTGTAAATGTCTTGAGTTGACACATGATATATGAGGTATAGTTGAATACACTTATATTATAGTACAGACCAGTACTTTATGATCATTGATTACATTAAGAAAGTGTACAAGACCTTTGTAAGGCTTGTCTCCCAGAGTGATTGGGATAGAAAATATTATTTTCCACAGGTACTCAAGTGATCATTGATTACATTTAGGAAGTATACAAGACATTTGTAAGGCTTGTCTCCCATAGTGTTTGGGATATACAGATATTATTTTCCACAGGTACTCAAGTTATCATTGGTTATAGTATAAATAAAATAACCATACAAGGTTTTCACTAAGATTAAGTCTATAGTATAGACCTGTCTCCCATGAAAGTGAAATAAGGCAATTTATTTACTTTTTCAGGTTTCTGATTTAATAAGACAAGATGTCTACATTAGATTACTTTATTGCACAAGGGAAATCCCTTGATAAGACTGGTAAAGATTTAGAAGAATGGGTAATTGCTCAATATGACAAAGCATTAGCTGTTGAAGAGAAAAAAATTGCGGCTGAAGAGAAAAAAATTGCGGCTGAAGAGAAAAAAATTGCTGCTGAAGAGAAAAAAGCTGCTGCTGAACAAAAAAGACTAGACAGAGAAGCTGATGCTGCTGCTGAACAAAAGAAATTGCAGATGCAGGTGGAAGAAAGGAGATTTGAGGCAGAGCAAAAAAGAATAGACAGAGAATCTGAACAAAAAAGATTAGACAGAGAATCTGAACAGAAAAGATTAGACAGAGAAGCTGCTGCAGAACAAAAAAGATTAGACAGAGAATCTGAACAGAAAAGATTTGAAGCTGAAGAGAGAAAAGCAATAAGAGAACATGAGTTTGAATTAGAGAAATTAAAATTAACAAATATGAGCAATGTTAATCAAGCACCTGGTGGTAATAGTAAACCCTTTACTTACAAAGTTAAGGTACCAACATTCAATTCTGCAAATGATGATATAACATTCTGGCTCCAGAGGTTTGAACGTGCTTGTAGGGCTCATAATGTTGACAAATCGCAATATGTTAACCAATTATCTGAGAATCTAACAGGCGATTCTCTCACTAGTCTATGTTTGGTTGAAGAGGCTGACAAAGATGATTATGATGTTATTAGGGCAGCCTTGATTAAGAAGTTTCAGTTACCAGAGGAAGGTTATCGCATGTTGTTTAAAAGAATGGTACCTGAGACGGGGGTTGAATTCTCAGAATTCATTGCAAAAATACGTCTTACATTTCAACGATGGGTTGATTTATCCAAAATAGAGAAAACATATGATGCTCTTATGGATTTGTTGCTCAGAGACAAGGTCATGTCTTCTATCAATAAACATTTCCTTGAATTTTTACACGAGCGTAAGCCACAAACACTAAAACAAATGCAAGAATATTGTGACCAATACGTTACGGCACACCCGGACGTAACTCTTAGCAACACTAGGATTAAAGAGGGTATGCCGGTTGCTTCAGGAACACAATACAATCCCAAGTACCCACACAATTTTCAGGGAGCTCAAAATAAATTTGACAAAAAGGTTAATTGGCGTAATCATCAACACCAAGGTAACCAACCAAATCAGGGTTCTTCTAAATTCTGGAGACGAGGTGACAGTCCTCGATACAGGGGTGCCCATAACTATAGAAATTTCCTTAGAGGAAATAATTATGGAAATTACCAGGGTGTTCCTTCATGGACACAACGGGATCAATCCTACAGGGATTCTCACTATAATGAGCATGATGATTATAATGATGAACATTATGACTCAAACCCAAACAGGGGTTATAACAGAGGGTATAATAATTACAGAGGCAACAATAATCGAGGTAGATCACAACACAAAAGACATGGTAAATCTCATTACCAGGCTAACTCTGCACAACAAGAGTTTCATGAAGCCGGTAAGCAAACCAATGATAAGAAAGACTCTAATAATGTGGGATGTGCTGCTTTCGATTTTGACAGAGCATTTCAGTGTTCCCAATGCAAAACATTATTCGAGCCAACCACAGTTTCGACTTTAAGCTGTGGTCATCCTCTTCCCACTCTCCCTGCGTCAGTCGCGCATGATGGAAGAGGGGTTCTTAAATTAAATAATGGTTTAGTAGATGGTACTCCGGTCTCAATTCTCTTCGATTCCGGGTGCACCACCATTGGGATGAGGCAGTCACTTATAGATCCTTCTCGAGCCACTGGCAAAATAATCAAATGCATAACATTTGGTGGCACATTGGAGAAGTACTCCACTGCCATTATCAACATTGCTACTCCCTTCTTTACAGGAGATGTGCACGCATGTCTTCTGCCGAATCCGATCGCTGATCTTATCGTCGGTCGCATTCATGGTGCGAAAGAATGCACTCCGCAACAAATTGCCGAGTGGGAAAGTGATAATATGCATACTGCAAATGCTGTAGTCACTAGAGCTCAAGCTCTAAACATGCCGCAATCTTCGCCTTCTGGAGATAATGATGACCAGAACCAAGGTGATCACTTGGAGATTTCGCATGATTCCTTTATAAAACAGCAGGAAGATGATCCGACTCTAAAGAAATTCTTTACTCTAGCAAAAGAAGGTGATCCGAATAAGGACACGAATCGTAAATCTTGGATTACGATGAAGAATGGGGTACTTGTACGTATGGTACAAGACTCCCCTAAGTCCATTCATTCTCAAATTCTTGTGCCCAAAAATATGAGAGTTAAGATTTTACAGCACGCTCATGATTCTCAGTGTGCTGTGCATATGGGGTTTTCCCGTACTAAATCTAGAGTTCTTGCGTCTTTCTTTTGGCCGTTTGTGAACAAAGACATACAGATCTATTGTTGATCCTGTAGGGTATGTCAGGAAGTTAAATCCAAAGGTCCACGCCATGCTGCACCTATTCAGGCTGCAGATATTCCAATTCGACCATTTCAAAAAATGGCGATAGACATCATTGGTCCATTTAAGACAAAGTCTGCTAGAGGACACCAATATATCTTAACGTGTGTTGATATGTGCACACGTTGGCCAGAGGCTATCTCTCTGAAGAGCATAACTACTGCTGATATTGCAGATGCTCTTTGGCTTATATTCTCGCGTCTGGGATTTCAAGGAGAAATATTGTCAGACCATGGTACCCAACTCGTATCGGATATGTCCAATGGCATGACTCTTAATAGTGATTGGGTAAGATAACTGAGGATCATCCTCAGGATTGGGACAGGGTTTTACCCGCGGCTCTCTTTGCATACAGAGAGGTCGCCAATGAACATACAGGATTTTCTCCCTTTGAACTTGTCTTTGGCGCGAAACCGCGAGGTCCTATGCCTCTACTTCATGATCTCATAACTGCTGATAATATTGTCGATGACACAAAATCCTCTTATGAATATGTCATTGCACTTAGACACAAGATTATTGAAGCATGCAAATTGGCAACTGCTTCTTCTGAATTTGCGAAACAGAAGGCAAGGCAATTTGCCAATAAGACCAGACGCTTGCGACAACTCTGTCCAGGTGACAAAGTATTGGTCCTGCTACCTTGTAGGGAAAACAGACTCCTTATTTCTTGGAAAGGTCCGTACGATGTAATATCAAAAGTTTCCGATGTCGACTATATTGTCGATACTGATGGGAAGCATAGAACCTTCCACATCAACATGCTCACGGAATTCCACGAACGTCCGGATTATTTACAACCTGTTTTCAAGGCAACGGACGATTCACCAGTCCCACATGGACATTACTCATCACTGTCAGTAATACAGGATGAGGAAACGAGTTTCTCAGATGTGAATCTCCCTTTTCCAATGATTCCGCTTCATTCTAATGAGTCTTGGAAAGATGTTGCGATTTCTCCCGAATTATCTCCAGGAGAACAGAAACAAGTTTCTGCTATGTTACAACAATTTCAGGATGTCCTTACTGACATTCCTGGTCGAACTAATGTCATTGAACACGACATTATTCTTACTGACCATAATCCTATAAGAGTCAGACCGTATCCGATCCCGATACATTTTCAAGCACAGGTAGAAAAAGAGTTGGATGAAATGATAGAGTTGGAAATAATTGAACCATCCACATCAGCATATTCTTCACCGATGGTTATCGTGCGAAAAAAAGACAACAACATACGTCTTGGCGTTGATTATCGCAAATTGAACCAAGTGACGAAATTTGATGCTGAACCTATGCCTTTACTTGAAGAGCTACTTACTAGACTATCGAATTCTCATTTCTTTACTAAACTCGATTTGTCTAAGGGATATTGGCAAGTTCCACTATCCGAACACGCCAAACCGTTTACTGCTTTTTCGACGCCTAGGGGTCTATTCCAATGGAATTTCATGCCTTTCGGCCTTATGAATGCCCCAGCGACATTTGTACGCATGATGCGTCGAATCCTATCTCATCGCTCAGATGTCATTGCATATCTTGATGACATCTGTCTTTTCAGTGATACTTGGAAAGATCACTATAACGGGGTAAATGAACTATTGTCTATCCTACGCGAGCATAACCTGACAGCGAAACCATCTAAAGCATTTATTGGTTTTAGCGAAATATCTTTCTTAGGTCACCGTGTTGGTTATGGGTTTCTGAAAACGGAAGACCATAATACAAGTAAGATACTTAACATTTCTATGCCTAAGACTAAAAAGCAAGCACGAAGTCTCTTGGGTCTCATACAATTTTATGGACGATTCATTCCGAATCTGTCCTCAATTATGTCACCTCTTTCTTCTTTGTTAAAGAAAGGGTCTCCTAATATAGTCAATTGGACTCAAGAATGTCAATCTTCTTTGGATAAGGTTAAAACGATGTTTTCTACTTCACCTATCTTGGTGTTACCTACTAAAGATAAGACATTTATTCTTCGTAGTGACGCTTCATCCACTGAGATTGGAGCGGCACCAATGCAAGAGTACTCTGGAACTCTGCATCCAGTGATGTATATTTCTCGAAAACTTAATGCCGCAGAGAGAAATTACTCGGTCCTAGACCGTGAATTATTGGCTATGATTTGGTCAATCCTTAAACTTCAAAGATTTCTTCTTGGCGCGCATTTTATTGTGGAGACTGACCAGAAAGCTCTTACAGCTATTCAGACTAAAAATCTGAAGAGCGCGAGATCAACGCGATACGTGATTGCTCTCCAGCCTTTTCATTTTTCGGTGCGAGCTATCCGTGGTTCAGAAAATGTGATGGCGGATATCTTATCGAGATGCCCACATGATTCCACCTAACTGTCAGATCTTGAGATTTCTAACATGTCTGACTTTACTACAGTTTTTCCTATGTTAAAATATGTACTTATATGTAATATGTCATACATTGTCTGTATCACTACTTAGCGGTGCATTGATATATATTCACCGCAGGTTTTTGATATTTTTTCTTATTTGGTGATCATAATGTTAAGATACCTAAGATGGACTATTGTACAAATTGTGGCATTGCCAGTATTGTGTTATGCGTTGGTGACACCTCTCGGGAAATATTTATAATCAGAGGAAAATTTTTTCTTTGAATCATGAGATAGATTCTCATTGGTCGTGCTATATGACGACTTAGCCTTACATTAGGCGTTACATTTGTTTGGAATGCTTATCATCTGCGCATTGTTATTCGTGCGTTGTGAACCTATTGTATGTTGCTCCTGGATGTATTTCAAAAAAAGAAAAAAATGTACCATTTTTTTCCCCGAGGGGTGTGGTAATCTGTTGCGTATATTTTTTCACGCACAAATTACAAATGTATGATATGGCTATTTAATATGGAAAATATATTGTTGTATTTAATTGTGTACGAAAATGCTTTCTTTGGTAAAGCCAGTTAATTCATGTTTGATTTATACGTTTGATTATATGGATAATCTCCCTTGATATTGATCGGGCGGAAGAATACTTCTGTTTTTGGCATTCATTATTTGTCATAGCCAGAAAATAGATTGATCGTTCTTAGAATGCTTATGGCCTGAATTCATATGTATTACATATTATTATTGCAAGTAGATTTAGTCCTGTATTGTATATTTGGTATGGGAAGGCAGTACTATATTCTTTATGCCGCACTAGCGGAGGTGTTGGTTGTCTTAGCGAGTCGTGATGAGTTCCGATATTGCCGCGATAATGGCGGGTCACGTATTTTCCAGGGCTGGTACTTTCTAGAGTGAAATATGATTTATGAAGTGATTTCTTCAGTAGGAGATTGTGTCTCTACAGGATTGTAGTGTTAGAGACTCTCCTCATGTACTGTATTACGTTTATTCGGACTCCAGGTAAATCCAGACCCTGTTTGACGATCTCTTTTTGGTTAGGCCTAGATGAGACAACGTATTTTCGTGCATCGTTGGTCGTTTAACTAGATATTGTTGTAGATGACAGGTTCCATCAGCGCTTATGTCTTCATGAAGCAACCTTCTGACAAAGGGACTGTATGGTAACTCTAGGAAGTTATACTTATTCAAGTTTTGAATTAACTTTGGCCGATGATTATTCTTCCGCTGGGCGAGTGAGCTAAAGCTCAGGGAAGGAGGCCATCTTTGTATTCCTGTCATCATTTTGGATCACTGTCCAGAGAACGGGTCGTTATCTTACTATTCGGACAGTGGCATGGAGATCTCATTTATATGAAAACCCCTTATCGTGGTTTCACAGTATGATATAAACATTGAATATAAGCAACCTTAGAACTTAGCAAGGGAAAGAAGGTTCGTCCATCGACCTCTTCATTTGTTTACCGATCTGCCTTCACTGACGCGTTCAGTCAGATAGGGGATGCGGCCATAATATATAATAACACTGAATGCTGGTTTGTAACACCCATTATATTTGAATGTTCCATGACATGGGATCTACTATTCATGCCTGAAGATTGATGTGTCAACATGTACTTATGAACTATTCGTTCTGTCCCGTATGTGCGTCTGAATAAACTGTAAGACAAGATTCCAGCAGTCTGTATTGATGACTTATAGCCATGAGTGAATGAGTGCTTTACATTGGTCAAGATACGAACATTCCATCATTCGCGTCAATAACACTCTACACTCTCACTGCATCTTTACACCATCCTGTGTCGGTTGAATTGACCAAGTTAAGGGCCTGCTCCTCCTGAAGCCTCAGAAGGAAACTACTTCTTACAGCTGCCTTTGCCTTCCCTAACTCAGGACTAGAGTGAGTTACCCATTTACAGCACCGCTGGGTAGACTGGAGCATGCCTGCCACCATTCAACACTGTTACACTTTTACAGTAGTGGCAAGTCAAATAAACAACACTTTACAGTAAATATACCACATTTTACAGTGGGGTTACCAGTTCCCTTTATTACTGCCTTTGCCTTCACTAACTTGAGCAGAGTCAGATACCCATTTACAGCTGGGTAGATTTGAATGTCACACTATCATAGTTTCAGTCCTGGAACCCAGTAACTGTGCTGCAAGAGGAAGGCGCTCTAACCTCTTAGCCAATCAGATGCTAGAATGTGTATATAAGCGGGTAATATCTATGCGTACAGAATAAAAGTGCATGCATGTTCACCTGTATACAAGTCAGAAAAAGGTTATATCAATTTGTACATGGAAGCAAATACGAACGAATGAATTTTGTTTTCAAAAGGTTAAGAATTGGATGCACAGGCCCATCTACATTCTGCCCTTCTTCTCTGTCTCTGATCTAGCATACTGGATCCTTTCATCCCTACACGTACTTTAACCATTAATCTTAAAGGTATGCAAAATTATAAAGTTAATGTAACAGCATACATTTATATCAAACAACAAGAACATGTGCTTTCTCTGTTCACATATGTTGGGCATCTTTGAAGGAGGTGTTCAGCAGTCATTTTATCATTGCTACAATTATACTCATTGGTAGTTCCTATCATTAGCTTGTTGAATAGATGGTATCCCAATCTGGTGTGGCCCGTGCAGAGTCTGAAGATTATCACATGTTCGTTTCTGTTGAGCACTGTTCAAAGCTGTATTCAACTATTATGCACAGTGTGACTATCTGTTGGCTTTCTCTAGGCTGCATCATGAATCTCTTTACCAGAATACTTTCTTTTGTCTTGGATGGCAGTGTTGAATTATTTTAATTAACTTCGGTTGACTCATCTATGTCGTTGAAATGTTTTTGGCTTAAAAGTTTCTACAGGGTGGGATACCCAGCTCTTTGCCCGCCCCTCCTTAGTTGCCAAAAATGACATGTGTGCGTTAGGGTATAGCATTACTATTCCTTGCTCCTTTTTTGGGGCCAGGAAACACCTAGTAGTAGAGAATGCAGAGCAGCTTGCATCTACAGCAAAAATTAAAGTTAGACTCCGAGTTATGAAGAAGAACAAAGAAATCGAAAAAAAAACACTTTTATCATTATTAGATACCAGATAGGCTAGGTTATACTTTTTGGGAATAAAGTTAAAAACTGATTAAAAAATGAACAACATTTACACAGAAGAAAGAACTATTATCCTGAATGCCAGATAGGGTCAGCATGTCTGTATGGGGAAACAGTTCAAAACTGATTAGAAAATTAACAACATTTACACAGGAGAAAATGACAGGGATGCCCCCTATCAACAACTTTATTTTTGACAGCCATAGATTGGGTGATGTGCCAGACAACAGAGGGCAGTCCAAGAGGAATTAAATGGACAACGTTATCTACACTGGAAGACCTGGAATATGCAGATGACATTGCACTATTCTCATATTCACATAAACACATCCAAGAAAAAACAGATCCACTGAATAAGTAATGCCAGCACGTGGGTCTGAACCTCCGTGTAAAGGAGACAGAGGTCATGACACTCAGTGTGGGCAATCCTTAGCCCAATAAGGAACAAGAAGCTGGTACAGACAGACATATTTACATACCTAGGATGCCTAGTAACACCAGGTGGTGGAACAAGCAAAGACATTAAAAACAGAATGAATAAAGCGAGAATAGCCTTTGCTAGTCTAAACAACATCTGGAAGTCCTCTCAGTACAGAACAAACACTAAGTTAAGATTATATGAAAGCTGTGTACTTTCTGTGCTTCTCTGTGGCGCAGAATGCTGAAGAGTAAACGAGAAGGAAATATCGAAATTGTCCTCTTTCCACACAATCTGCCTAAGGAAAATTCTCCAAATCTTTTGGCTGAATACCATCACCAACCAAGAACTGCTTACTCGGAGTAACCAAGAACTGCTTACTCGGAGTAACCAAGAGGACATGCACACCATCACAGCTGGCAGACGCTGGAGTTGAGTTGGCCACGTACTCAGAAGAGACCCCGATGTTATCACAAGAACAGCTATGCTATGGACCCCTGAAGGAAAGCAAAAGAGAGGCCGGCCAAAAACAACTTGGCGGAAAACTGTGGAGGCCGAGATGCAAAGAATGAACCAGAGCTGAAACACAACATGAAGGATGGCCGCCGACTGAGCAAAGTGGAAGCAGTGTGTTGCTGCACCACAAGACGCAACCAGCGTGATGGCCACATAATTCTTCGACAGTCGGCGGCTAAGGATCAAAGACAAAGAAAGGCACAAGAGAAAAGACTATTGTCCTAACTAAATACTATATAGGCTCAGCTTGTCCTTATAGGGAAAAAAATTGACAGGAAAATTAATAATAAACAGGAGAAAAGGTCATTTCCTAAATACCATATAAGCTCACCTTGTCCTTGTAGAGGAAATATTGGAAGGAAAATGAACAATATTTACACAGGAGAAAATAAACACTTATCCTACAATGAACAATATTTACACAGGAGAAAATAAACGCTTATCCTAACTACCTAATATGCTCAGCTTGTCCTCAAGGAGAAAGAAGTAAACACTGATAGGCAAGCAAAAGACCCCAAGAAAGCCCTGTGTAGTTCCTGGGGGTCACTTAAGAGACAGAGAAAGAGTGGGACGACTACACACTCAGGCAGGTTGAATGAGGCGACTAATGAGAGGTCATACAAGAGGCTGGCAACCTTATAATATAGAACAAACTGCCACAGAGACTAATACTGCAAGACCATGTCAATGCTCGACGCAGGCTTTCTGCAAGGATCAACAGCAGTGGTGGCTCCATGTTCAATAAGGAGTGCAAAAGACAATGAATGAATGAAGTTTTCTTCTCCATGTGTATTTTTGGTCTACCTCTGACTCTCTTTCCCTGTGGATTCCAGAACAAGACCTGCCTTGTAATGCTATCAACAGGTCTCCTCAATGTGTGTCCTATCCATAGCCAGCTTCTTCTTCTTAACTCTTGTTCCACTGGCACTTGTCTGGTTCTTGTCATTAATTCCACATGTGTGACTTTGTCATACCATTTCAGTCCTTCTATTCTACGCAAGCACCCGTTTATAAAAGTCTGTAGCTTTTTGGTTGTTGATTTTGTTGCTTTCCATGTCTCAGAGTCATACAGAAGGACTGACTTGACATTCGAGTTGAAGATTCTTTCATATTATTATGTTTCCCAATGCAATGAAAGCTCCTCTTGCTTTTTGTATTCTTATTTTGATATCATTGTCTGTCCCTCCAACTCTGTCTATATTACTGCCAAGATATGTGTATGATTCTACATCTTTTAGTGGTGCTTCTTCAACCTTGTTATCATTTCTTGCATTTATTCTCATAATCTTTGTCTTTTCCCTTTGTATTTTCAGGCCTACTTGTTGTGACCTCTCATCGAGAATTTTCATTTTCTCTTGCATCTGATTATGGTTATCGGACAGAAGAGCCAAGTCATCTGCAAAATCCATATTATCAAGCTGTTTAGTCAGATTCCACTGGATTCCATTTCTGCTGTGTGATGTCGATGTTTTCATAACCCAATCTATTGCTAGTAAGAAAAGACATGGAGACAAGATGCATCCCTGTCTCACTCCCGTTCTAATCCTAAACGGTTCTGTAAGTTGTCCTCTGTGAAGCACTCTGCATGTCATGTCTTCATACGTCATCCTTATTAAATTAATGATCTTCATGGGAACTCCATAATGCCTCATCAATTTCCAAAATGATTCTCAGTCTACAATGAAGAATGATTATTAATATTGAAGTGGGATGGAAAAAAGATTGTGCTCTTTAAGTAAAGATTCGGCATCCTTGTGAAGAAAAAAAGTTAGTTGCTTATCCTTTACAGGACGTGGCAATCAACCCCAGCTTTTATTGGCTGTTTGTGATTTTTCTAGGCAATTTTTTTCATTCAGTAGTTTGCCATTGCTTTCTGAACGGTACGGCGCTTATACCATTGTTAAAAATCCACACAAAGCGATCTGCTACCAAACCGCCTGCAGCAGGTTTCGAACCTGGTATATCTGGATTATGAAACTGCGTTCATATCCATTAGGCCACAGAAGAAATAGTTCAAAATTTAACACACTGGACATACAAGTGCACCATTGATTATTGTTTAAGTTGCAACTTTAGTTTTCATTTTTACTTTGTCTGCCTCTTTATATTCCTTATTTATTTTTCTATAAATAGCATCCATACTTACATCTGCTAGAATTTTAGGGCCAAGGTGCTGTGTTTATATCTGCTAAATGTTTATTTTATGGTTTCTTCTGCTGTAACCAAATTCAAATTTTAATACTGTTAAATGAGTTTCTGGTTGATGACAGTGGTTAAAAATGGCATAAAGAGTTATGAATTTGTTACTGAAATTAATAAGCTTCTGAAATTGGTAACGATGCATGGAGAGAATTCTGAAGTTATTGGGACATTAGGATTAAGTAATGCATACAGTAATTGGGAAAAAAAAATAAAGAAAGATAATATGGTTCTAGATGAGGTACAGTGCTGACAGAAGTGGTAGGATATTGGTGAAAAGTTGTAGGATATTTTCTTATAATGTTGAAGAAGAATGGCATGCCTATGTGAGCAGATTATGGACAAATATAGGTTTACGTATTGCCATACTTGTGCAGGTAGTTTAAAAATATATTGTAATACTGTGCTTTTATTAGTATATTCTTTTCTAGTTTCAGATCCTGGAAATTATTTGAGTGAAGAAGTGAGTTTGCCACAGAAAAAGGGATACCTGGAGGAACATGACTTGCCTTCTGGCAACCCTGATGACTATGCTCATGAATTCACTAAAGGACAGTTGCGTGAAAACACACCTCTACCTGAACTGAAAAAGTATTCTGAATATCTACAAAAATTTGACAGTGATGTTACACACACAGACAAATACATCAAAGGCCGCTGTGTAGACGTTAGTGTTAATGTAAGAGGAAAGAAAACAACTCCATTAAGAAATTGTCATTTAATACCAACCCAGGATAAACATAAAATTCTGGAATTTATTGGCTCTGAAGTGGTTCCATTTGCTTCAGCATGTATCAATGAGAGACGCAATGGTACAATCTACTTTGGCATTAGTCCCAACGATTTTGAAAAAAACAAAACAGGGGAAATCATTGGTGTTAATGTTCTGAGAGAAGAAGTAACAGCTGAAATAGATGATTTTTTAAGGAAATCTTTCTTACCTAGCCAAATGAGCATAGTCGCAAATACAATTAGGGATGCAAGATTTGTGCCAGTTGTTTCTGATGTCTCCAAAGATCAAGAGCCAAACCTATGGGTTGTTGAAGTTGATGTTGTCCCATGCAGTGCTGCATTAAAGAATGATATAATCAAAACAAAGCTTGCTTGGCTTCCTATTCATGCAAAAAAACGCAGAAATCCTGAAGCAGTCTTCAGGTTCTCTGATGAAGGTGCACCAAAAATCATTTCCTCAGATGAAGTGCACAATTATGAAAGAAATTTAGAACATTATTGTGATGAAGAAGTTCACAAGCATGCTCAGCCACCACTGAACTTGAATAATGTTTATCATTTGTCTCTTTTCCAAAAATTATAAGGTATTGATAGAAGCTTGTGATGAAGTTTTGACCCAGCTTCCAGAAAACTGGATACTCTTGGCAGAATCAGAAGACATAGCAAAACTCTGGCAGCATGAAATCCTTGCCAGAAATAAAGCTGACAAAAAAGCTCTGATGGATAGGAGTGTCATTGGCATGCCTTGGGAACAAGTAAACTTTACAGTACTTCAGGCAATGGATAATGAGAATTTGCAGAATGAATGTCATTTGCCAACTTCAACAGGAGCATTAGTTCCAGTAAAGGAAAAGAAGTTGAAAGACTGGTGTGACATAGATGTTCTGTCAGCAGGAAAGTTTGATGTACATGAAGGTTTGAAAGAAAGAAAAATGAAAGAGGTTGAGGTACAATTTTACAGGGGTCAGCAAGCAAGTTGGCTGAACTTTTTGTTCATGGATCAGGTATTAAAACGAGACATTCATGAGGGCTTGATGCAGAATGTGAGAGATTGTTGCAAGGGTGCTTTGCTCTGAACAATGTTCCATGTGATATGAATAAAACAATTATAAATTTCTGGCCATTGTTTTTTCTTTGATATGTTAGTTTTTTCATTCAGTGATAATGCATCGTGCCTTCGATGGAAGATTAAGCGAATGCGGGGGTGGAAGATTCCAAACAATACTTGAACCTTGGAATACGATTGATTTGATAAGTCATTTCATTGAGTCCATACATTTAATTCACAGTTGTACATATAGGATGATCATTTCAATAGGAGTAGAGCATAAGTCCATATAAGTCATGCATAAATTAATCAACAACGTAGACTGCTGGTTATGTGTCAATGTCCGTTTAAGGATACCATGCAGTATTGTCGTCAGAACATCACAGCTATATGCACGAGCAGATAGACATGGCTACCTGCCGACAGTGAGACTGCGAGTCTGAATATATTCATACGAATTTGACGATTATTCTCATCCTTCTGAGGATTCTAGTTAATTACTAACCTCCATAAACTTTCCTCTCATATAGAGTTCTAGGACTGACCCTGGTCCATTAAAAAATGCACATATAAATGGCTATATCATGCCATTGAATTGGAAGGTTAGAAAAACGCAGCTATTCAGCTTGGCGGTCAAGTAACAAAGGGTGGCGTTTCTTAGTTACCGACTGTGTCCTAAACAACGCTATACACGTCATGATCGATCGTGTATGGAGCGTTCAGTAATTGAAACATCTATCGCAATATATTAAATGCCTTAACCTTTTACAATTGCACGTCTGATAACCTTTAGCAGACGGCGTTAATATCATATACCGTAACAATTCCCTGTACACCGGGGGAAAAAAAAATCGATAGATTTTTTTTTCAATATCTATCCGACTTAACAATTTTTCAAAAAAAAAATTTAACACAATTGTGACATATGGCCGACGATGTTCTGAGTAGAACCGTGTTGCGGTCATGTCAACTAACTATTTGTCATAGTCATCTAACATAAATCACATTATATATCAATATTATACATATTATTATATCAACTAAATAAATGTCCAATGTTAATAGTGAATGATAGAATTAAATTAAAGTAAGGTCTGTCGTATTAGTATGTCATATAGGAATTAATTTGACTAATTAACATTAAATTAATTAATTAAACTAAGAGTTAAATTATTAAGGTTCTAATGTAACGCGATGTTATGAGAGAAGGAAAAACAAAATAAGTGAGAAGAAATAGAAAGAAATTCGAATATAGTTTAACTTAATTGTGTGTGTTAAGTGTTAGTGAATAATAACTATCTAATTTAACTAACTAAATAATGTATAGGTACATTAAAAAAAAAATATTAATCTAATACTTGTGTGAGATTTATTTTCTCTTTTCATAATTTCTTCTTTTTATATTTCGTTCTCTTTTTTTGTTCTTTCATTTCATTTTTTTTCTCACATTTCATTTTATTGATAATAATTCAATTAAGAAGTTAAGTTAACTAATTAATTAGTATAGGATATGATGATCCATCCGTAGTCTTGATCCTGATGAATTCTTTTAGGCAAAAATGTTCAAACGTTTACGTTGGAAAGAAATGTCATTTATCCCAGCATCCAAGAATTAAGTGCATATAGGATAATAAGTTCGACTTGTCGTCAGATATTGTTCCATGATTGTTCAACGAATATTCATATATCGTGTATGGACGTTAGACGAAGTTTCAATGACACTATGTATACCTTGATTGTCTTTTAGTTCAATTCTGTGATGCATATAGTGTTTATAAAGTTTAAATTGAAGGCAAGGTTAGTTCATTTATAGTTGATATGTTTTAGGAATGTTAATGTTGATTATTCGTCGTCAATAGGATTACGTGATAACGCATCAGCCACAATGTTTTCAGTGCCAGGAATATGTTCAATGGAGAATTCAAATGGCTGTAGGATGATTGAATATCTGGCGAGTTTCTGGCTTTTATGATTCGATCGACGCAAGGATGCTACAGCACGTTGGTCCGTCTGTATGGTGAAGGGAGCACCAAGCAGGAACTTTTCGAGTTTCGTTATTGCCCATATCCCAGATAAAAGTTCCTTGTCGACTGTTGAATACTTTGTTTCTGCCGGCTTTAGCTTTCTTGATATGTATAAGGTAGGATGTAGAATGCCATCATGGTTCTGGAGCAGGCATGCACCAATGCCGTAGTTACTAGCATCTGTTCGTAAGAAAAATCTTTTGGAAGCATCGGGAAGTCTTAAAATTGGTTCATGCGAGAACAAATTTATAATTTTGTTGAAAGTTTCATTGCATGTACCAGTCCATGTCACCTTCACCGGCATGTCTTTCTTTAACAATGAAGACAATACAGCCGTGATGGATGACAAGTTAGGTATGAATCTACTGTAATATTGAACAAGTCCTAACAAACTCCTGACCTGTTTCTTCGTCTGAGGAACTGCTATGTTTAGAATTTTGGAGACTGTACTAGGTAACGTTCGGATATATCCCGATCCAATGATATGTCCCAAAAAGGTTATCTCATTACACGAAATTTGCACCTTTGTAGGTTTAGCAGTTAGATGATAATTCCTTAGAGTGTCGAAAACATATCTAAGTCCCGAAACATGTTCCTCAAACGACGAACTAAACAAGCATATGTCGTCAATATATGTAATAACGTCTGGTCTACCTGATAAAATTTGTCGCATCAGGCGAATGAAGGTAGCTGGCGCATTAACAAGCCCAAAAGGCATCACATTCCACTGGTATAGACCTTGTGGAGTGGAAAATGCGGTGTAGTACTTAGCCTTTTCGGTCAGTGGTATCTGCCAATAACCTTTAGTTAAGTCTATCTTACTAAATATAGTTGCGTTGGATAGCCGTGGCAGTAAGTCGTCGATAAGTGGATGTGGTTCGCTGTCAACTATAGTCTTAGCATTTAATTTTCTATAATCAACACATAGTCTAATGTTATTGTCCTTCTTCCGGACAATCACTAATGGAGAAGAGAATGGCGAATTACTAGTCTCAATGATTCCCAGAGACAACATCTGTTCAAGTTCCTTAGTAGTTTTAGCAAGGAAATGTAAAGGAACAGAATAGGGATGTACACGAATAGGTGTATCATCATTGAGAGTAATGTCATGACTGATAGCCGATGTGCGACCCGGGACGTCGGTCAATACATCTGGGTAAGATTGTAATAGATTAGCAATCTGTAGACGCTGTTGCGGTGTAACCGTTGAAGAGATGGTTACATCCCGCCAAGATTCAGTAGGTTGAACTACTGGTACCGGTAACGGTAACTGTACCTCAGGAAAAGAAGATTCTTCTTCCTGGATGACAGATAAGTTAGAATAATAACAAGTAGATACTGTGTTGTCATCTAGTTCATGAAAAATTGACTGTAAGTGTTCAGGACGTGTATGAAATTGCTTGAGCATGTTAATATGAAATATCTTTTTGTGTCCCTTGATATCTAAGACGTAATCAACGTCGGAAATTTTATCAATGACTTTGTAAGGACCATTCCAAGATATCAATAATTTATTGTTATTGTGAGGAAGTAACACATAAGCCTCGTCGCCTGGGAATAATTGGCGTAATCGTCGAGACCTATTTTGTAGAGATCGAGCCTTAGCTTTTGCAGCCTCAGAAGAAGCTGTTGCCAACTGGCAAGACTCAATAATGTTCTTCCGAAGATTAATCACGTACTCGTAAGATGACTGAGTGTCCTGAGTCATCTCCTCGTCAATTAATAAGTCTTTTATTAGTCCCATAGGACCTCTTGGGGGAGCACCAAAAAACTAATTCAAAGGGAGAGAAGCCAGTTTGTTCATGCGGTACCTCCCGATAAGCAAATAGAACAGCTGGGAGTGCTCTGTCCCAGTCATGAGGGTGCTTAGCAGTAACCTTATGTAGTAGTTGTTTAAGTGTACGGTTAAGTCTTTCAACCGCACCATTACTCATAGGATGATAAATACTACTTAAATTCCTATCAATGTTCAAGTTTTTTTCCAAGTTTTCATGACTTCCTTCATGGTGTCAGATATAAACTGTGACCCATGGTCTGATAAAAGTTTTCTAGGAAACCCTATTCTAGAAAAGATGAGATGTAGTGCATCAGCTACATCTGTGGTAGTGGTGGTCTTTAATGGGATAGCTTCTGGCCATCGTGTGCACAAATCAATGCACGTAAGGACGAATCTATGTCCTCTGGCCGATGGTAGCAATGGACCAATAATATCTATGGCCATCTTGTCAAACGGTCTTACTGAGATATCGCAAGCCTGAATAGGCGCCGTGTGAAAAGCTCCACGTGCTTTCACTTCTTGGCATGTAGTACAGGAACGTACATACTGCAAAATATCTCTTGACACTCCTGGCCAAAAGAATGAAGACAGTACTCGAGATCGTGTTCGAGTATATCCCATATGTCCAGCACAATGTGAGTCATGTGCATGTTGAAGAATGTACCGTCTAAAAGTATACGGGACCATAACTTGTTGTTTCATTTGTGATTTGTCATTAAAACATCTAATCAATATGTCATTTTTAATAACAAAACAATGTTTGTTATTATTACCTGAGGATAGATTGTCAACTTTATCAACCAACTTAAAAAATTTTTTAAAGATTTATCCTCTTTTTGTTTGGTTGCAAATGTTTCCCTGTCAATAGGTGAATTGACTACAAATTCCTCTTGGTTGTCTGCATCCATTTTATTATCATCAACTTTCTCCATGAGTTGAGTCTGCGCTCTAGTCGTCACGGCGTTTCCAGTGCATAGGTTATGTTTCTCCCATTCTATAATCTCATCTGGAGTACAATCTTTACTGCCGTGTATACGACCAACCATCAGATCAGCTATAGGCTTTTTTAGCATACATACTTTTACGTTCCCTGTGAAAAACGGTGTGTTAACATGAATAATAGCTGTGGGGTAAAACTCAATAGTTCCCCCAAAAGTCATGCAACGGACATATTCCCCCGTTGCACAGCTAGGATGTACCAGCGACTGTCGTACACCAATCGTTGTGGATCCTGAATCCCTCAGCACTGAGACGACGGATCCATTAACTAATCCCCTGTTAAAAATTAGTAGGCCTGTTCCATCGTTGACTGCAAGACCTACCTCTGGTGTAATATGTCCGCAGTTAAGCACTGTTTCTTTCGCCTTCTGAAAAATAAGATTGCATTGTTGGCAACTATTTGCCACATTATAATTAATAGCAAAACATGCAGCAGAAGACTGTGTTGTATTACTGTCAAGTGGGACCTGAGCTATAGGGGTAGTATTATTTGTAACTGCCGCCCCTGTATTATGGTTGTAATGAGATGATCCCCGAGAATGAGATCGATTCCGAGTATAATTGTTAGAATTATCTCGTCGTCCTCTATAGTAACTATTATCTCGATGTCTCGAGCCATGATTATTACCATTCCAGTTACTATTATTATTGGGAGTATGTGATCGATTATAATGAGTGTTATGTTGACCATTGTGGTAGTTTGTTTGAGGTGAATAATTTCTATCTCGTGATCTACCTCTGTTGAACTCATTTTTATTGTTGAAATCATTATTATATCCCTTCTGAAAGTGAACATTGTGATTTCTTTGGAACCTGCTTCTGTCTACACTGTGATGTCTTTGTTTGTTATTATGATTGTAGGCCATATTAGACGCCACAGGTAGAGGTTCTCTTAATGAGGAGTTAGAAATGGTTGCATTCGGATGTGCCGAACAGTAGTTTAAAGAAATTTTTTCTAAATCGTCCATAGTACCTGGTTTACGCTCCTGCAAATATGCAAAAAATGGCTGGCTAACCGAAGATAATACCTTATCCCGTAGTAGTAAATCAACTAATTTGTCGTATGATTTGTTGACTTCTGCCAGTTCAACCCATCTATTAAACGTATTGCGTATGTTCGCAATGAATCCTGCAAAATCTTTTGGAGATTCAGGTAAAATTCCCTTAAATTTCAACCTACAGTGTTCCTCGTCCAGGTGAAACCTCCGTAAAAGCAAGGACTTAATAGCACCGTAGTTATTTGCTATTGATGGGTCAGCATTTTGAGAAGCCGTCAATGGTTCTCCAACCAAGAATTCATTTAACTTGAGTACCCATGACTCTTCAGGCAAATGATTAGTTTTGCAAGTCTGTTCAAAACGTGACAGGAACGATGAAAGGTCGTCCACGTTCAAGTTGAGAGTGGGTAATTTAAAGTTGTAGAAATGTTTAGTTTGGCTGGATGATGATCCGTTTTGTGCGTTATTATTCTGGTTTGCATCAGCACTTTGTGCTTGTAATCTTGCTGTCTCCAATTTAATACGTGCCAATTCCATTTCTTGTTGTAAAATAATTTCCTCTCGTTTCAATTTATTCTCTTCTTCCTGTCTGGCGATTGCTCTTTGCTCTTCTCTTTCACGTTGAGCAATCTCTCTCAATCTATTTTCCTTGTCAATTTGCTTCATCTCACGTTCTGCTTCCTCTTTCTTTAATTCAGCCTTTTTCTCTGCTTCTTTTCTTTCATGTTTTTCCAGTTCTGCCTCAGCAAACTGACGAAGTTCTTGAGATTTATAACCATATTCCCGACCAATTTTAACGAAATGGTCTATAGTAAGCATTTTGACTTTTATCTGTAAGTAATTATTGATAATTACTGATTAAAATAGTCAATAGTAGCTTCAGAGTAATTATTATACTTACTCAACTTAGAAATATTCAACATAAATAATCACAATAGTACTGAACTCTAATGTCTAAGTTCAACTAATAGCCAATATTTTGTAACAATATTGTATCTAAATAATACTATATCATAAATAGTTATGATATCTGTTAAATATAATGTAATTATATCACACAATTAATCTTAATATCCAATAATGTTGGGTATGATTCCTAGTAATTATATTGTTCAATGTACTAAGTCACTCTCTTAGTACCAGAAAAGTATATTAAATAATATACAATGGGTCTATTACCTCAAAGGTAGCTATAAGATTATTTTATTTGGTCAATATATATTATATTATTATGCCCTAGGCATCTCTTATAAATTGTAGTGCTACTTTCTTGGACTATCACTGCATAATTATGCAATGTCCCATATTAACCTTAAATATCAGAAAAAATTAATTAAATTAAATTACAGGTGTATTATTGCATATAATATCATATTATTAATGTAGTATTTAATATATATTATGAGGACAAATAAAACAATGATGCAACTAAAGGGTACAAACAATGTTAAGACGCAAACAAGACATTTTCACAATTAAAAATGAATTTATGAACTAAATAAAACAAGCGGAAGTGTCACAAGCCAAATGAAGAGTCAAGGTCTGACCCGAGGTCAACTTAATATTCAAAGTACACAAAAAAATGACTGCAAAAAATGATGACATCACAGGACTCATAACGGACGAAAATTTAACAATCATCAAATAAATGATAGTAAGAGGAGACTGGACGAAATAGTTAACAAACATGAAACACATTCAGAAAGACATGCCTATGCAGGCAAAAGGCATGGACTCAGTATTACTGTTTTGCAATGACGACAGTTTAAACAGCTAGACTTATCTTTTCCGTTGCTTAGATCAGTGCTAGAGGTCGTCAACAGCTAGGCTAATGCCCCTGACTGTCTGCTCCTGTAGTCCATATCATGTGTTTGCTTCAATGGCTCATATTTCCCCTGGTTAGGCTTAGAAAGTGACTTTGGTTTTCTCCGACGGTTCACCTACACGACCTTCAGTGACGTCACGTTGTTAGGCATTATGAGTACTGCGTCATCTTCGACTGGATCATGTGATCGAAACTTGATCATAAATAATTCATTCGAAAGTCATGAAAAAATTTTTGAAGACATGGTCACATATGTGCCAGTTCTGCATCAGCCTGGGACAGGTGGTACAACTTCAGCAAAACAAATTTTGTGGGAGTTGCGAATGACGTACCGTTGCTGTGTTGTAAAAACCATAACAAACCAAACCTGTGATCAATTGGATGAGCTTAGGAGGTACAGTGATTCATCTCCTAAACCAGTTTTGATACTGATTGATAATGAGGATGAGGATAAATTTTTCCAGTTGAAGGGGAGTCTGGAAGAAAAAGGACGAAAGTATTGGAGACATTCTGATGAGACATTTAATGTGTATTGCACAATCATCCATTGCATACGCAGAGCTTCATTACCTAGACAAATTAAGCATAATGAAATTGCCTTGCGGCAAGAACTTACTAGAAGAGAACTTAATTGGTTCAGAGATAAAAATGAAAGTTTGGAGTCACAATTCAATAAAGATAGAGTTGGCAACATTAACCCAAAATTCCTTATTTCTTTTAACATCTTGAGGGACATTTTTAACATGGAGTATATTTCTAAAGTTGTCAGAGAATTTTTAGATGGTGTTAAAAGTACATGGGAAGTTAAACTGCTGAAAATAATTTCTTTGTTAAACACATATGATCCAGAGTTTAAACCAATACGTGTGTCTTGTCTTGATAAAATTTTAGGGGCCAATGAATACCAGAGAGCTAGACAGCATCAAAACACAGTGAAAAGAAACATGAACTGGGAAGCAAAGCTTAGCCAGGCAGTCAAGGTTTTGCTCAATCTGTCAACAAGCAATAATTATCCTGGTAAAGCCAGAAGTTCAGTGAGAATATTCAACAAAATTATTGCCGAAGAAATTTTAACTCGAATTAAAGAACACGTAAATCAGAAGGAAAGTGAAATAATGCTTGAGCTACTTGAATCAGGAGCATTTGAGGAAGAAAGTGCAGATTCCAAGCACCTTCAGAGTGTAATCAACAATGTCATGAAGAAAAGAGAGTTTAGGTTAGACGGTTTTAAAAGAAACAAGTTTTCTAAATTTGTTATTTGTGTTATGGAAAAAGAAGGTGCTGAAGTTGCTGTAGAGCTGTTAGAACGATTATTTGAGCTTAACCAAGACCCATTTACAGCACAACTGATTTCAAGATTTTATATTGATATGAAAAATTGGAGCCGTGCAGAATATTTTGCAAAAAAAGCAACAAGCATGTTCCCCTCAAATTCATTTTTATTGGACACTAATGGTCAAGTATACAAACAACAACTTTATGACAAGACAGTATCTGATGGTGTCAGAGATAAAGATATCTGTGATTTGATAAAACTCACTGAAAAGTGTATTGAGATATTCAGAAAAGAGCAAGAGATCAGTGAACGTGAAGTAACAACACATGGTGAAAATAACTTTGCTGGATATTTTGGAGAGCTACAAGCTGTAGTTCTTCTCTTAAGCGCATTAAAGATGTGCCCATCCTTCAGCACCGGAGACGTGCTGCATCTGTATTTGGTAAATGAACATTTTACCCCACGTGATCTTAGGTTTCTGAGCAAGCATGAGAGTGCTTTCCTGAAAAGTTTGGAAAGAAACTCAAAAGAAGCTATGAGGCGTCTTGACGAAGAATATCTTCAGATGAAAGGTAGCTCAAGTTATGTGGGCAATTCCAATTTGTCTCCTGATTATGGCAAAGTATCACTCTTGTCACTCAAAGTAAATCTGGATGACTACTTTGGAGAATACAGTGACCATATTCCTAAAAATCTAAATGAACCTGACACCTGTGAATACACTCGGAGGCGTGCTAAACTGGTGGGGGCATCTTCCTTACATAATTTGTTGGTTTTACGACAGAGTGGTCATACGGATAAAATTATACAGGCATATTTCTTGATGTTAAAGAACATCAGTTCCATTAGTTGCAAATTTGATGACTTAAGAATGGCTTTGGACATAGTCACAGTTTTACTGATAGACAATTACAAACCAGAAGGGTTAGAATATCATACAGTTCTGGAATGGTGCAAGAAATTGTATGCAATGGCCAAACCAAAAGAGACTGGCCGTCGTTACCTTGAAACATTTTTGTATTATGTTTTATATAATTTCCCAACTAAGGAAAGACAGGCATACAGCTTGTGCCTAACAGTAGACCTTGTATCTGCAATCAAGTTATGGTATGATGCGTTTAAGGAAAACTATCCAAAATCTGAAGTAGAGAAAATCTCACTAAAAAGAAGAGAAACAACTTTGTTTTTTCTTGGGAATGGCCCACCTTTGCAGGACATAGTTCATCAAGATTCACTAATGGAAATGGAGCAGTATACACTTACTCAAAAATGGGACGTGCTAGAAGTGAAACAGAAGCTACGAATGATGTCTGGAATTCTCCTTGATCATGGTGAGAGAGTAAATTTAATTATTACCACCAGAGATGGCAACAACTTTCCCATATCTATTCCAACATCCCACAAAGTGAAAAAGAGAGATATGTGGCAAAAAAAAGTTTACTTTTATCTGGGTTTTAGCTTCTCTGGTCCAAAGGCATTTGGTATGTCAACAGAGGAGCTTGGTGTAACAAAAGCCCTTCCACAACGATCTCACCATCAGACAAAAATGCCACCAGTTCAGCCAAAACAGAAAAGTCCTCAGACACTGATGGCTTTATATCATGAAAAAAGAGAAATAGAAGATCAGCTTAAAAAGGTAAGTTGCAAATGTTTTCAGTTTTCTTTTGACTTTACACAGGGAAGTGTAACTACTGTAATTAATTTTCTTTCTCTTTATATGAGACTGCCAATGCAATTTTCCACTTTTGGGAAGCCTGTGCCAAAACACATTTCCTGTGTTGTTGCAGTGATGGCTTTTGTTTCAGTCCAAATTTACTGACTGATTTTAAAAAAAAATTTTTGCGACTGTGCACCAATACGCTTCACCTCTAAACAGTTAAGAACTAGATTTTCTCAAATGTATAATTTTAATTTTTATGCTAATGTTTGTTGTAAAGTTATCAGAGTGGATGAAATGTTGTGACTAAATTTTTTTTTTTTCATTTAATGGTGAAAAAAATCCCGTTCAACCTCTAGTTTGACAAGTGAATTTTCCCTGATATGATGGATGATTTAAAGGGACCTTTAGCTTTTCATAACATTAGAACCCCTGAACATTTGTTGTAACTTTTCGTTTGCCAGAACGCATTCCACCGGGACTCATGTAGGATACAGCGACGAGATCAAAGAGACAGACCGAGGGATCTAAGGGAGACTATCGGCGCTATCAAAGACAGTAGTTTTCCCTGATACGAGACGCAGTTGCTTGCCGCTAATTTCGCGTCTCGGTGTCAATCGAGGAACCGAGCGAACGGGGGAAAGCGAAACGGGCAGCAGCGAGCGGATACGAAGACCAGGGGGCGGTTTCTTCTCTTGATTTGGCGGTCAGATCCCCAAAAGTTCGTGAGATCAAATAAGTTGTCAAGTTTATCATGTCCCACTCAACTTACATTTCATTTTAGCTAAATAGACCATGTAGAACTAGACACGTTATCACTCGCTGGCCAGACCTTTACAGAAGCACTAGCTTTATTGAAATCTTGTTATAGATTTTCCCCTGGATTTTATATATATTTGCAGTGATTTCTAATTCTGTGCAAAGCGGTAAAATATATATTGTGTAAAGAGATAAGTGGATTAGTTGATTCATTCTATTTAAAAGGGATTTGTGTTAATTTAAATCTATTTAATTAAACCATCTCAAGAGTTCCAGTTTTAAATATAATGATCTATCTATTATATTATTTCAAAAGATAATAGATGCTTAAATTAACTTTTAAAGTCGCGAAGGAATTTATAATTAATAAATTCAGTTAAGTCTAGTTTTATAGATGTGTGTTTTTAACCACTAGAATTCGCGCAGTGTTTATTAAATACATAATTAAATACTCGAGTGTATTATAGGCTTAACGGGAAATTCATCGCGCTTTAGAAGGTTATTTGTTTTCGGTATTTTACATGTCTTTTTTTTCTTTCATACAGAGTGATCGTAACCTGTGCGATCCCAGCATTAAGAAAGCAATAAAGAAATCAATCTAAGCAAAGCAAAGCATAAACAGTGTGTAGAGTTCCCCTGACGCAGAACTTGTTGAGACTGTGTAAATTTTTAATCTTTGAGGCGATTCTATGTTTGGAATTCCGCTATCTAACTTATAGCAAAGAAAGCACACCCAAAGACAAATTTAACGCACCATCAAACAACTTAAGTCGTAACGGGAAGAAGAACACTGGCCCGAGCTTTGTTAGTTTACTGACACAGAGAGATAATTCATAATTTCCTGAACAGTGATGTGACTAGTTTTCTCACTGGACTTAAACCATACCTCACGGATAAAGTGTACCAGCACGCGTAAGAATTTTATTATCCGCGGCATAGTCAAATAGACCACACCATCCTCACCCCGGTATCAGAGACCGTGCCCTCCCATAGAAACTGTTATTAGGAAAAGAGACACAACTACAGATTCATTTTCCAGCGATTTCGGGATCCTTTTATGTGCTGACCGCCTACCCGATAATCTGGGGCTAGAACTTGAACAAACACTCATACATTTAGTTGAGGTGTAACTGCTGTTGTGTTATTCTATGGAGTGCAAGATTTTTTCACAATCGGTAAGTGAGAGCAAGATGAGTGAAGGCCTTTGCTAGCGCGAGTATGAATGACAGGAAATTAATTCTTTTTGTGTGACCATTTTGTTAACTTGCTTACCTGGTAACATATATCTTTTCTGTATACCCTACATTGTTCCTTTAAGTGGGATAGTTGATAATTTGTTAACTCTGTTTAAAACCACCTCCTTTCCATTTGCTTAGTAAAGGGAAGAACAGCTGGGAAGAACAGGTTTTTTTTCTATCACTTATACCTAACTTGGTAACACCTCTTTCAGAGTAATTAACTTTACTGTTAGGTTAACGTACCCGTGTTCCTGATATTATCTATCTCTGGACTGGGTTTGTCTTTGTCTAATGAGCGGGAAGGGCTTAGTCGATACCAATCTTCTTCACCCCCTCCCAAACTTGTTATTTGCATTTGTGTACTTATGATAATTTATGTAATATCTGATATTTTTAGTGATTGATGTTTAAAGTAAATAAAATCACATAAACTCATTTAGTTCTGTGTGTTGGATATACCCAAAGCCCAACTTTTCCCCTATTCGTTTAATATAGTTTGTATCAACGTCGTGTGTGTGTTTGAAAACACCGAATCGGTGAGCGCGCAGATGCGAGTCTGGAAAACTGGCAAATAATTGTTTGACCAGGAGAGTGAAAGAGAAGATTGAGAGACACGATTTGTCGTAAATAAGTCTGTCTTTACTCTCCTCCAGCACGCTGGGAAGCAACTATTAAATCTCTACATTTTCTATCACTGAGCTTTCCATCATCATTTTCCACTCTAAACCGGACCACTATTTCTACGACTCTTTTCTCTCAAAATAAATTTACGACAATATTTGGCCGGCTCGTCTGGGATAATTTTGAGATACATTTGATGCACACATATTTGTGGGCTGGTTCTGGGATCTTGAGCTACATTTGAGGCAATCGCATAGCCGGGATAAAGATATTTTGAGTCTGATTTAGTTTGGGTCTAACTAGGTAGAGTGTGAATGATTTGTCTTTGTGAATTAGGGAAATAAATAAATAATTACACCCCTAGACAAACGTTCTTTAAGTATTTGGGTTGTCCACACAGCATATTTACAGGTTGGTTTCTCTCCACAGCAGTAGAAAGTACAGATAAACAAATATATTTGCTATTTTATTATCCTCTGGCGGAGATAATTATATTTCTTTCTTTATAAAAGTTGCTGGGATTGCGTGATTGTTTTACAGTCACTAAGGTTTTTGAAGTCAAAAAGAGTTGAGCTTAGCTAAAGACGGATTGTTCTGATTTTGAAAAATTAAGTTAACAACGTCTCATCTCAATAATTGACTTTAGGGACGGAGTTTGTTGTCAGAGATTTAAAATTTAGGGGAATTTTTTTTTTTCTTTTAAATTGTTTTAATATAAATTTTTCTCGACTGTTAGTAAAAGTAGATTCTTTTCCAGTGTAACTTACCATTTAGTGGCATAGTCGCTTGCGTTTAGAGCCTTAATTGCCAGATAATAGCAGCGATAAGTTTGCACAGTACAGGTAGGAGGTAACACAGGTAAATTTGTACTTGTGTTTTTTTTCTCGTAGCGGTTCAGAGTTCCTCCCTTTCGCGTTTCTTCTTACTAGTTCTCTAAGCATACTTCATCTTATTCTTTAACAATGGCAGAGAGGATAAAGATGAGGTCCATCTTGAGGCTGGAAGCGAAAGAGGCAGGATTAGATGCAGAAGCTGCAAACGCGTTTATTAACCAGGAATTGGAAATATATGACGCGGAGCAACAGAGAGCCGAAGCTGAGAGGAAGGCGGAGCAACAGAGAGCCGAAGCTGAGAGGAAGGAAGAGAAAGAAAGAACAGAGAGGAGAGAAGCCCAGGAGAGGGCAGATAAGAAAGAAGCGGAAGAACGTCTTTTGGAACAGAAGAAAATTGAAGCAGAGATGGAAACTCGCAGAGAGAGAGAGAGAGAGAGAGAGAGACAAGGAAAGACAGCATCAACTGGCGCTTAAGGCTCTAGAGAGTCGGGGCGCCTCTACTTCGACTAACGGAGAGCCGTCTTCGCCCCAGTCTCAATCAATGGACCTCTCCAGTACTCAATCTGCCCAATTAACTGCTATGTCGTTTTCTTTAGAATCTTTTCCTAGCCCTAACGAAAAAATTGACAGCTACCTAGAAAAATTCGAGAGACTCGCGAATCTTTATGGGTTAGAGAGTACCCGCTGGGCGCTCAAACTTTCAACGTCACTGAAAGGCAATGCTTATGACGTGTACACAAAGCTGGGACCGAATCAACATGATTACGACATGTTGAAAAAGGCCTTACTACAGCAGTTTGAGATGACTGCCCGAAAGTTTCTGCAGTTGTTCAGAAACAGCCGAAAAGAGAGCTCGGAAACATTTCCCCAGTTCTCTTCACGTCTCACGGGTTATCTGACAAAGTGCATTGAATTATCTGACCTACCTCTTTCATATGAGGGACTCCTCGAACTTGTTCTTGTGGAGCAGATAAAATCCACTTTGTCGAATGAAACACGTAGATTTTTGGCGGAACAGGGGGCAGTCAGGCTTGAAGACATACTCAATAAAGCCGAACGCTATAGCAATGCAATGGCCGAACTTCCCAGCACTAAACGTAAACCCACCGATGAGCCATCTCGAAAACAGAATCTAGAGCAGGCATCCTATTCTTCCACTTCCTCTCAACATTATAACCAACGAGATAACAATACCCAGAAACCTCCCCAGGAAAAATCGAAATTCTACAAAACCCGATACCCCCCCAACAAAAATTCTGATCAACCCAACAAGCCTACGTGGCAGCGCGGCCACCAAGGTCAAGGAAAAGGGAAGACCCCTACACCAGGAACGTCTGATCAGGGCAAACAAACCGGTGCAAACCGCATTGGATGTTTGCATACAGCCTCGAAAGGTAGAGTCAATGTCAGTGATTCTCAACCTGAGGGGGACCGACCCTCAACTCGAGGAACTGTAATTTTGAACGGTACCTCCACTACTTGTCTTTTTGACACTGGATTAAATTTTGATTGTATTGTCGCTAGGCACCTAGTCAAACCCGGTCAGGAGACAGAGGAAACCGTCAAACTTAGTGGAGTTTTCAGGAGTGATGCACCCAGGACGCTTCCTATCGCACTGGTAGAAATACACTCTGACTTTGTCAGAGGAGTTATTAAAGCGGCCATAATGGATGATCCGATCTACCCAGTTATCCTGGGATGTAGATATGTGTTCATTGGGAGACCTAAGGAGCCGATTGTGGCAGCGGTAACCACAAGAGGGCAAGCCAAGAAGGAGAGGGAGCCTGCGCCAAACTTGTTGCCGAATGAACTGAAGGAGGCGCAACAAAAGGACCCTACTCTGGCGCCCTGCTTTAAAAAACTGCCCATGGCTAAGGACCCCAGACACAACGGAGACATCTTTTCTAAGGATGGTGTATTGTATCGTAGAACGGGCAACCCGGACACGGGGAATAACCAGCTCCTAGTACCGACGCAATACAGAAACCAGATCTTAGAAATGGGGCACTCTCTTCCCTTTAGCGGACACATGGGACAAAACGCCACTATTCAGCGAATAAAAAAACCACTATTGGTGGCCAGGAATGAACTCTGACATTGTCAGGTACGTGAAATCCTGCGCCCAGTGCCAACGGGTAGCACCCAAGCACTTGACACCCCCAGTACCTATGGGGCAAATGCCAATAGTAGGGACTCCATTTGAACGGGTTGCTGTCGACATTATTGGTCCTCTGGAAAAGACCAAAAGAAGGAACAGGTTCATCCTGACCTTAGTTGACACTTGCACTATGTGGGCCGAAGCCGTACCGCTACCATGCACTAATTCCAAGCATGTCGCAGAAGCCCTTGTGCAAATTTTTACACGGTTGGGATTCCCTCAACAAGTTTTGACGGACAATGGATCCCAATTCCGTAGCCTGTTAATGGAGGAGATCTTTAAGATCTTGAGGGCCAAACATATCCACACAAGTCCCTACCATCCGGCCGGAAATGGGCTCGTGGAACGTTTTAACGGTACCCTCACCATGATGTTACGTAAGCTGGGTCAGGAGAAACCGGAAGACTGGGACCAATATATATCGGCTGCCTTATTCGCCTACCGAGAGGTACCCCAAGCGTCTACGGGTTTTGCGCCAGCTACACTTTTATTTGGCAGACCTATTAAGGGGCCACTAGAAGCCTTACTTCGGTCCCTGACAGACCAGAAGGCTGACGAGACAGTCGTCTCTGCAAGCAAGTATGTATCTGAGCTTAAGGAAAGGCTAAAGCTAGGATGGGATCTAGCTACTACCAACCTTAAGAAAGCCCGCGCTAAAATTACTAAAAGATACAACAAAGCTGCAAAAGAGAGAGAACTACAACCAGGGGAGAAAGTCCTATTGCTACTTCCAACCGGAAGCAATAAACTTCGCATCGGATGGCAAGGACCGTTTACCGTCCTTAAAAAGATCTCACGTACCAACTACAAGATCTCCATCAAAGGAAAGGAGAAGGTCTTCCACATAAATCTGCTAAAGAAATATTTGGAAAGACCGGTGCCATCCTCCGAGCATCTCCTGGCTGTCGCCATAGCAACGGAAGACGAGGAAGATGATGATGGTTGCATGGAGTATCCACTGCAACCCACAGAATCCTTTAAAGATGTCAAGTTCGGCGACAATCTCTCACCAGAACAACAAACAGAAACTAGGGCTCTACTAAAACAGTACAGTGCAGTTTTAACGGATGTACCTGGTCGAACAAATCTCATTGAAATTGATATGAAATTAACAAACGAGACCCCTGTTCAAACCAGAGTTTACCCCATCCCGTACGCTAAAGCTGATGCACTTCGCGGAGAAATAGACAAGCTGCGTCAGGCAGGAATTATCAGTGAGTCTACATCTCCTTACAGCTCGAGCGTAGTGCTGTTGCAGAAGCCCAATAAGGAAGTTCGGCTGTGCATTGATTACAGGTTGCTAAACGCTGTAACGGAATTCCAGCCCGAACCTCTCCAAACTGTTTCTGAGTTGTTCACCAAGCTCAGCAAAGCTAAGATCTTCTCCAAGATTGACCTCAGTAAAGGTTATTATCAAATACCAGTCAAGGAGGAAATTAAACCTTTGTTAGCTTTCAGCACTAGTGAAGGACATTACACATTTAACGTGATGCCGTTCGGTTTGCATAACGCACCAGGAGTGTTCACCAGGATGATGAGGAAGCTTCTAGAACCTTTGCAAAGTCCCCATATCCATAATTTCATGGATGACATCTTAATTGCATCGGAAACCTATGAAGAACATATTGCTACGGTTGCTATGCTCCTCAGGAGACTACAGGAAACGGGTCTCACAGCCAGACCTAGCAAATGTCTCATCGGGTTTGAACAGTTAGACTTCCTGGGGCACACTATTTCTCACGGATGCAGTTGGCCTATTAAGAAGAACGTGGAGAAAATAGTGGCAGCAAAAAGACCCCGAACGAAGAAAGACGTACGTCTTTCTTCATATCGCTATGTGCATACTATCAGAAGTACATCCAGAACTTCAACGGACTGACGGCACCTCTGACTGACCTCACAAAGAAAGGTTGTCCTGATAAGGTCATATGGGATCAAAAGTGCGAACACGCGTATAGCACTTTGAAAGGACAGTTGTCTGCATACCCCATTTTGAGGTTGCCTGACCTCAAGAAACCTTTTGTACTGAGAGTCGACGCGTCAGGTCAGGGCATCGGGTCAACACTGCTTCAAGCCGATGACAGTGACCTGAACATGCTATTTCCAGTTGCCTATGGCAGTCGGAAATTAAATAAAGCGGAACGGAACTACAGCGTAGTTGAAAGGGAATGTCTTGCTCTGATTGACGGTATCAGACGCCATCATGAGTTTCTTTATGGTACATCTTTCACGGTGCAAACAGACCACGCTCCGTTAGCATTCTTGGTGCCAATAAAGAATTTAACGCTAGGATCATGCGTGGGCCCTCCTTCTAAGCGTCTATTCTTTCAAAGTGGAATATATTCCGGGAAGACAGAATGTCGGGGCTGATTTTCTGAGTAGAAACTGGTCTACAGAGGAAGAAGAGCAAACTGAAGATACCACTCATCCTAAAATCACCAATCAGGTCACCTCCATTGTCAAAAATGAAAACATGAAAAATGGTTTCATGTCTAAAAGTGGGGACGATTGTGACGTACGTCTAGTTTGACAAGTGAATTTTCCCTGATATGATGGATGATTTAAAGGGACCTTTAGCTTTTCATAACATTAGAACCCCTGAACATTTGTTGTAACTTTTCGTTTGCCAGAACGCATTCCACCGGGACTCATGTAGGATACAGCGACGAGATCAAAGAGACAGACCGAGGGATCTTAGGGGAGACTATCGGCGCTATCAAAGACAGTAGTTTTCCCTGATACGAGACGCAGTTGCTTGCCGCTAATTTCGCGTCTCGGTGTCAATCGAGGAACCGAGCGAACGGGGGAAAGCGAAACGGGCAGCAGCGAGCGGATACGAAGACCAGGGGGCGGTTTCTTCTCTTGATTTGGCGGTCAGATCCCCAAAAGTTCGTGAGATCAAATAAGTTGTCAAGTTTATCATGTCCCACTCAACTTACATTTCATTTTAGCTAAATAGACCATGTAGAACTAGACACGTTATCACTCGCTGGCCAGACCTTTACAGAAGCACTAGCTTTATTGAAATCTTGTTATAGATTTTCCCCTGGATTTTATATATATTTGCAGTGATTTCTAATTCTGTGCAAAGCGGTAATATATATTGTGTAAAGTGATCAGTGGTCTAGTTCAGTCATTCTATTTAAAGGGATTCTGTGTTAATTTAAATCTATTTAATTAAACCATCTCAAGAGTTCCAGTTTTAAATATAATGATCTATCTATTATATTATTTCAAAAGATAATAGATGCTTAAATTAACTTTTAAAGTCGCGAAGGAATTTATAATTAATAAATTCAGTTAAGTCTTAGTTTTATAGATGTGTGTTTTTAACCACTAGAATTCGCGCAGTGTTTATTAAATACATAATTAAATACTCGAGTGTATTATAGGCTTAACGGGAAATTCATCGCGCTTTAGAAGGTTATTTGTTTTCGGTATATTACATGTCTTTTTTTTCTTTCATACAGAGTGATCGTAACCTGTGCGATCCCAGCATTAAGAAAGCAATAAAGAAATCAATCTAAGCAAAGCAAAGCATAAACAGTGTGTAGAGTTCCCCTGACGCAGAACTTGTTGAGACTGTGTAAATTTTTTAATCTTTGAGGCGATTCTATGTTTGGAATTCCGCTATCTAACTTATAGCAAAGAAAGCACACCCAAAGACAAATTTAACGCACCATCAAACAACTTAAGTCGTAACGGGAAGAAGAACACTGGCCCGAGCTTTGTTAGTTTACTGACACAGAGAGATAATTCATAATTTCCTGAACAGTGATGTGACTAGTTTTCTCACTGGACTTAAACCATACCTCACGGATAAAGTGTACCAGCACGCGTAAGAATTTTATTATCCGCGGCATAGTCAAATAGACCACACCATCCTCACCCCGGTATCAGAGACCGTGCCCTCCCATAGAAACTGTTATTAGGAAAAGAGACACAACTACAGATTCATTTTCCAGCGATTTCGGGATCCTTTTATGTGCTGACCGCCTACCCGATAATCTGGGGCTAGAACTTGAACAAACACTCATACATTTAGTTGAGGTGTAACTGCTGTTGTGTTATTCTATGGAGTGCAAGATTTTTTCACAATCGGTAAGTGAGAGCAAGATGAGTGAAGGCCTTTGCTAGCGCGAGTATGAATGACAGGAAATTAATTCTTTTGTGTGACCATTTTGTTAACTTGCTTACCTGGTAACATATATCTTTTCTGTATACCCTACATTGTTCCTTTAAGTGGGATAGTTGATAATTTGTTAACTCTGTTTAAAACCACCTCCTTTCCATTTGCTTAGTAAAGGGAAGAACAGCTGGGAAGAACAGGTTTTTTTTTCTATCACTTATACCTAACTTGGTAACACCTCTTTCAGAGTAATTAACTTTACTGTTAGGTTAACGTACCCGTGTTCCTGATATTATCTATCTCTGGACTGGGTTTGTCTTTGTCTAATGAGCGGGAAGGGCTTAGTCGATACCAATCTTCTTCACCCGTTTCCCAAACTTGTTATTTGCATTTGTGTACTTATGATAATTTATGTAATATCTGATATTTTTAGTGATTGATGTTTAAAGTAAATAAAATCACATAAACTCATTTAGTTCTGTGTGTTGGATATACCCAAAGCCCAACTTTTCCCCTATTCGTTTAATATAGTTTGTATCAACGTCGTGTGTGTGTTTGAAAACACCGAATCGGTGAGCGCGCAGATGCGAGTCTGGAAAACTGGCAAATAATTGTTTGACCAGGAGAGTGAAAGAGAAGATTGAGAGACACGATTTGTCGTAAATAAGTCTGTCTTTACTCTCCTCCAGCACGCTGGGAAGCAACTATTAAATCTCTACATTTTCTATCACTGAGCTTTCCATCATCATTTTCCACTCTAAACCGGACCACTATTTCTACGACTCTTTTCTCTCAAAATAAATTTACGACAATTCCCAATTACTATATATTAACTTTTGTTCTTGTTAAATACTGTTTGACTATATTATGCAGTTCCCTAAGTCTGTCTATTCTTAACACAAGAATATAGGTAAATTTGATGCCTGCAAATAATCTAAAATTGGTTTTCTCATTTGTTCATACCTCTTACATTTTAACAAGAAATGCCCTTTATTGTTGTCTTGAAGACATTATGCACAGTAAAGTTCTTCTATTCTGAAATAGCCTTTTCCTAGCTGTAGTCTGAGAAGTTTCTTTTTACTGGGAATTTTCAATTCCCTAGATATCTGACATTTTCTTGTTGGCGCCTTGAACATCTTATATACATGTCTCCCTTTCAGATTTTTATCACACTCTGCTTTCCTTTCATTTGTTATTAAAAATTAAACATGTATTAAATCTTTAATTAAGTTCTTAATCTCTGATTTACTCATCCCTACATTTATTAGATTTTTTCAGATCTACCTTTCTTGGCTTCTTTACCTGCCTTTTCATTTCCCTCTATGCCAACATGTGAAGGTATCCAAGCAATTGAGACTGAACATCCTCCGGAATATTAGTAGCCAGATTTATCTCCTCTGCTATATCAGGTCTACTGCATTCTCGTATGTTTCTAAGTGCTTGAATTGTTGAAAGGGAGTCTGTTAAAACTGTTAGTTTCTTGGGAGGGTTATTAGAGAATATATCTAGTGCTTTAAGATGCCACCATCTCTGCAGTGAAAATGGATGTATTTTCCATGATACTACACACTTTTGCCATTTTTCATATTGGAATATTTATTCCTATCATCAATTTGCCATCCTCTCCCTTGGATCCATCTGTGTGTACAGTAATGCTGTCATTTGATAGTTGTTGTATATGTTTATTGGCTGAGTTTTAAATATTTTCTATATTATCTGTTTTCTTTAAGTATTTCTACTAGGTGGTAGTCCATGTCTGGTTTCTTGATCTCCCAGGGTGGAACCACTGGCATGTATTCACAACTGTTATTAATTGATGTAATTAAAGTACCCAGATGGACAATTTCATCCATACACTTCCATTCAGTAGGGTATCTATTGGTATTCATTGAATTAGCCTGAGTTGTTAGTTAACATCTGGTAAAAGCTGTATATGCTGGGTGAGACTTTTCTAACATAACTTTGTTCATTTAACTTAGTCTTAACTCCTTTCTCCGTAATTCCAATGGTACAATTTCTAATGCCACCTCTAGAGCTCCATTGATGTTGATCTGATTGCACCTGCTATTGTACATAAAGCTTGATGCTGAATTCTGTCTAATTTAATCTTGTTACTGTGTGCAGCAGAGTCATAATCTATTTTTCCCCTAATAAAAGATTTTTAAAAAGTGAGCATTTCCTTTCAAATATCTTAACAAGTTAGTCATTCCTCTGCAAGACTCCACTAGTTTATCTATGTGTTTATTCCAGTTTAGCTGTTGGTCCAATGTCATTCCTAGATAGCGAGGGGTTCGCACTGTATTAATGTTTTGCCCTTGGATATTTATGTCTATAATTTTATTCTACCGTGATTGAAGATTATTCCCACTGTTTTATTTGTATTCAGCTGAAATCCTAACTTTGTCCTCCATTTACATACTTTGTTTATTTGCTTTTGTAGATCCTTATATAATTTTGGCAGATGTTTCCCAGTTCTACATATAGCAACACCATCTGTAACTGTGACAATTTATTTTTCATCTCATTAAATTCTTCACCTAACTCATTTACCATTATTGTAAAAATTGAAGAGATATTACTGATCCTTGGGGTATTCCATTTTGTTGTTCATACGGCTCTGATCTTTCGTCACAGATTGCCCCCTCCTTAGCTCTGCAGTAGTTGTGCACCAGTGGCCAACACTCAAGAGCATCTAATATGGGCTTCGAAGGTGTCTACCTTCGCACAAGATTACTCTTGGCAGAGTTGTAGATCGAAGGATAATGATGCTTCTATCTCAAGGGTGTGTTTACAAGAAATGTTCAGAAGTCAAGAACAATGCTGCATAGGGCCGAGCACTATTAACTTCTATCTGACCCGCCGCCTTTTGTAAAGAATTAAGCAATAGTTTTAGCCCGTTCAAGCCACCAGTTGGTGTAATCCAGTGAAATTATTTTATAGATAGTTGCTGTATGTCTATATAAATATATAAATATAAATTATTACATATATATATATGTATATATATATATATATATATATATATATATTTAGATTTATATATATATATATAAATATATATATATTATATATATTATACATATTATATATATTATATATATTATACATATATATATATATTATATATATATCATAGTTATATATATATATATCTTATATATATATATATATATATTATATATATATATATATATATATATATATATATATTTATAATTATATATTATATATATATATATATATATATATATATATATATATATATATTTATATATAATATATATATATATATATATATATATATATATATATATATATATATATATATATATTATATATATATATATATATATATATATATATATATATATAGTCCTATTGTATGGCTCTGAGACATGGAGAACAACAAAGACAACAACCAAAAAGCTACAGGCTTTCATAAATGGGTACTTGTGTAGAATAGAGGGATTAAAATGGTATGACAAGGTTACCAACGTGGAACTGATGACAAGAGCTAGACAAGTGCCAGTGGAACAAGAGATGAGAAGAAGACGATGGCGATGGATAGGACACACACTGAGGAAACCTGTTGATAGCATTACAAGGCAGTCCTTGTTCTGGAACCCCCAGGGCAAGAGAAGCAGAGGTAGACCAAGAAGTACATGGAGAAGAGAGCTGGAAACAGAGGTGAAAATGATGAGGAGAACGTGGAAAGAACTTGAGATGATGGCACGTGACAGGCGGACTTAGCATGTGTTTGTTGAAGGCCTTTGCTCCTTTGGGAGTGGAATGTTATGATGATATATATATATATATATATATATATATATATATATATATATATATATATATATATATATATATATATATATATCTTCTTCTTCTTCCGTCCTTAGCCACCGACCGTCAAAGCAGTCAGTGGCCATTACGCCTAGTGGCGTCTTAGGGCAACAGCAGATAGGTTTTCTTTGCCATTGTTTCCCATCACGCCTATTGCGCGTCTTTAGGGCAACGGCAAATCAAATCCATTATGCTGTTTGTTTCCGTAATCGAAGTGACTGGCAAACGGGGGTGATCAGCCCCGTTGGTATATAATTATATATAATATAATTAGATATATATATATATATATATATATATATATATATATATATATATATATATATATATATATATATATATATATATATATATATATATATATATATATATATATATATATATATATATATATATATATATATATATGTCACAGTATGTATGTTCGACAAAATATTATGGTGGTCACGCTGTGAGTGGCTACACTGATAGAATAAAAACCCGTTTGGTCAGGTGACCGGAAAAGGAAGTGGACGCAAATTCTGGCGCAAAAAAGGCAGTGGACTTTCTGCCTATTGACCAGGAAAGGTCGTTCTTTTGTTCCCTGTCAGCGTTTTGCTGTAGTGAGTTTGCCATCGTCGTTCTGATTTGGTGCTGGCCTTTTTCGTCATTTGATTTTTTGGATGTAGTGCATTTTGTTAGAATGTTAATGTATTTTTTCTAGCGTCATTTTTGTAGATCGATAATGTTAATTCAGTTGTGATTTAGTTTCTGCCTAATCCTAGTACATAAGTTTTGCCGGTGAGCAAAAGTCATTGTGATGTCCATTCAGGATGGCCATACCTGTGAGTATGATACTTACATATTAAGTTGTTATTAATGCAAGCTGTATTGGCATTTGTAGCCAGTGTATTTCATATGTATTATGAGCCGTGTGGGGCTTCATTGTGTACAATGTGTTATTAAAAAGGGAACTTACCTGTTAAAGGTCAATTAGTGTCATCTTCTTCTTCTTCTTCGTTCGTCCTGAAAAGGACGGTGGTTGCGTTGTGTCTGTTTGCGCCTAAGCTGTGATATCTGCACCTTTCGGTCGACACATCCGACTTCAAGAAGAAGAATTAGTGTCAGCTACTGTATGCTGTGATCGTCCTTTAGTGGTACGAGCTAAGTATGAAAGTGTGTAGATATTCAAATCCATAGCATAAGTAGTTGTCTGACATCTGGAGGACTCGTCCAATTTTTTTCTCGTGGGCCGTGGGGCCAGTGTTTCACGGTGGTGTGTGATGTTTGGCAGCAGGGCCGTGGTGTTTATGTTTTCTATGTGCAGGCTAGAGGGAGTTTTGCACACATGGTGGTGGAGGGTTGTGGCCGTGTTGGCGCCTTCGCAGTATTGTTGAGTCACGGTGGTGGGCTGCTTTTGGTTGTTTGTGTGTTTGCCAGTTTGCAGTGGTGACCTGTGGGCGGTCAAGCCTGGTGCGTTGTGATGCGCAGCCTGGTTTTGTTTGCAGGTCACGGTGTGCGGGTGTTATTTTCGGGTTCACAGGGTTTGGTCAGTGTGTTTGGCTTTGTGTCGGAGGTTAATTTTGGTGCTACGGTGTTGATTGGTGGTGGGATGTGTGGCAGGGGTGGTGGATTCGGGTTGCAGCGCGCGTCTGTCGTGTCGGTTTGAGGTGTTGCAGGTTTGTGTTGTGGCTTGGGGATGGTGGTCCAGTTGGGACGGCGGGGTGGCTGGTGTCGTTGGGTGGTTGGTGATGGATGTGGGGGAGACTGGTTTGGCTGTATTCGTTGGTATGATTTGGCCCGGGTGGTGCGCTGTGGTGTCATGGGAAAGGGGGGGGGGGATTTTGTCGATATTTGTGTGGTCGGGGCCCGAGTGGTAGGCTGTGGTGTCATCGGGAGGGAGATTTTGTCAATATTTGTGTGATTAGGGCCCGGGTGATGGGCTGTGGTGTCATCAGGAGGGAGATTTTGTCATTATATCCCCCCGTTCCTGCAAAGTTCTGTCATCATCATACCTGACCGATGAGCCGTACCTATGAGAGACTACCCATACCTCTGTCGTGACCTTGGTAATTGACCGTGCTGAAGTCGGAAGCCTGCTGTTCAGAGTGGCCTAGAGGACTCGGTGCTGTGGACGGCTGGAGATCTCAAGTGTCGTTCTGTCAAGTGATCGGTGTTTGGACATATATATCTGTATGCATCATAGTGCCAAGGGACATACACGTATTTGTCCGACACATTGACTTGTGAAACTGGCTGTGTAGCTGGACTTTCGTGTGGGTAGACAGTCATGCTTCTGTTGTGGACAGTGCTGTGGTGGCACTGTGTGGAGCAGTGTGGTCGTCGTGATGGAGGGTGCTATACTGTGCCAGGGGACACTGTAGCTGTTGACACAGACTTTCGGGGAAGCCTGATTTTCTGGACTTGTGTTTTTTCGGATTGGATGTGCGGGTGTGAGTGGCGTTTGTTCTGTTTTCATCGTACATCACCGGTGCTGTGGAGGTTTCTTGCTCGGGCGCCGTTGGACCTTCGGTTGAGTTTTGTTTGTGATTGTTGTGGGATATCATGTGGTGTTATTTCTTGTTTTTCCTCTGAATTATGGATTTTCTTTTCGATCTTTGGATCTGATCCTGTTTATAGTGTGGTGTTGTCTCTTTGTTTGCTTCTTGAGGTTTGCTTCTTGGTGTGTTGTTGTTTTTTCATTCCTTTTGTTCCGTTCCTTTTCTCTGCTTTCTGGGTAGGGCGTTGTATGTATATATGTGGATAGTTAGTATTTGTATTTTGTATTGTGATATGTTGTAGAATAATTTTACTTACGGGTTATTTGGTTTATTTTGACTGAAGTGTTTTGTTAGTGCCTAGTAGGGAGATAGCTTTCAGCACCTCATTGTTGACTGTAGTAATTGTTTAGTCTTTTGTGTAATAGTATATTCGTGTGTTCAAGGGAGGAAGGGGGGTGAGTTTAATTCATCCTTGGTCTACTTGTGGAAAAAGATTGAATTAGACTGATTCTTTATAGGGCGTGGCTGTGTATGTTTAGTGGTGGAGTAAGGCAGAGGGTTTTCCTGCGACTGCCCTACTTAACATTCCATGCCCTATTGGTGTTAGGCGTATTCGTCTAGTTTGTATTTACATTGCCATGTACATTCAGTAATTCTTTGGTTGTGTTTAAGTGGTGTGTTCTCTTGTTCCATCTTTCTATCTTGTAAATACGTTTACAGGTATCCCTCGTTCTCGTTCATGTGCAGTCACGCATTGTATAGATTAATCTACCTCTTCTTGGTCTATCATCTTGTTCCTCGTGACTGGGATTTTGTTTTCGTAGTGTGGTGTATGTGTTCCTTTCATTTGTGTAGTGCTCATTTTGCCAAGGGAAACACTTGCATAACATAGATTATTAAAATTAATTATAATTGAAGTATTATCTGAGTATAGCACCAGTGTGGGTGCCAGTGACAGATTTTGGAGTAAAAGCTGATTTACAGTCAAGTTGGTATAGTGGTGTCATAGCACCAGAAAGTTTCATCAGTTGTTATTATACAACTGTCGACTATTGTAAGTTTGTTTGAGTGTATCACAGAGACTAAGTGGTCAGAAAAACCAAATTTTCAGAGTAATGAGACAGTAGCCAAGTGGCAAAGTAAGACTATATTTATTCAATAAGAGGTAAAGGGGGATGATGTATATACAGTGAGAGGTGAGGTGATATATATATGCGTATATTGGAGTAGTGATATCAATATTTATTGTGATTACGGCATATTTTGTAAGCAGAGAGTTATCTGGTGATATAAGTGAAATATATACGACTGAGTAGTGGTATAGAAAATCTATAGTAAGAGGTAATAGTGAGTATTCTGAGTGTACACCATGGACCTACAGGCTTTCATTCAGATTGGGAAAGAATGTGGGTACACTGGCAAAGAATTAAATGACTATGCCAAAGCTGAATTTTATTCAGTTGAAAATCAAAAAGCTTTACAACAGAAGGAAGAGAAGGAAAAGAAAAGAAGGAGGAGAAGGAAAAGATTGAGAAGCAGAAGCGGGATAGAGAGCTTCGAGCTGAACAGCTAGAGCTAAAAAGGAAAGAATTCGAGTTACAAGAAAAGAAGATGAAAGAAGAAAACGAGTGGAAACAGAGAGAGTTCGAATTGCAAGAAAAGAAGATAGAGCGAGAAATGCAAGAAAAGAAGATAGAGCGAGAATTGCAAGAAAAGAAGATAGAGCGAGAATTGCAAGAAAAGAAGATAGAGCGAGAATTGCAAGAAAAGATGAGAGTTAGAGTTGGAGAAGGAGAGAATGAGAATAGCTCTGGAAGAGAAGATGATGGATAAGGAAATACAATTAAAGAGACTGGAAGTGGGTGCGAGTGGTCAGAACTCGACTCCTGGGGAGTCTCATCGTCCCTTTAGGCTGCGTCTGCCGAATTTTAATGATAAAATTGACAGCTTAGATGTCTTCCTTGAAAGATTCGAGACCGAATGCGTGGCCTATAAGGCTGACAGAGATCAGTGGCCATCTCTGTTATCGACGCTGCTAGTGGGGCCTGCGATGGAGACTTTCTATAGCCTCCCGTTAGAGGAAAGTGCCGATTACGACAGAGTAAAGGAAAGGTTGCTCCGGAAGTTCCATCTGACTGCTGACGGCTACCGGACGCGTTTTAAAAACGTGATGCCAAGCGCAGACCAGGACTTCGAGGACTTTATCTCAAATATCCGTGAACGAGAGGGTAGTGCTTCAATGCGGGCATGCGGCACCATGTCTGTCAGCAGTCCATGAGACTGGCAAGGTGATTCTCCACGAAGGCAAGGTGGAGAATAGACTAGTCTGGGTGTTGAGGGACAGGTTGATTGACACACTTATGCACCACAATTGGGGTGCGTCGGTCGTGTATCGACGACTCCTGCCTTACAGGCAAAACTGTAAAGTGCACCACGTTCGGGGGCAAAGTGGAGTCTTACCCCCAGGCATGTATCAATGTGGACACCCCGTTCATAACAGGTCGAGTGAACGCGTTCGTCCTTGAGGACCCGATTGCCGATTTAATCGTCGGCAATGTACGGGGAGTGCACAAGGCCATGGGTGAGGCTGGTACAACGGCCCATCAACTCCAGAGTTCCGTAGCGGATGACCAGAAGGTATATCGTAGACGTGATTCGCGGCAAGTACCAAATGCCATGATTAGGAGCAGTAGGAACTTATACGAGGGTCCGATAGCTAGTAATCACACAATGTGGGTGCGTAACGTTCCCCTAAGTGCTAGTTGGCGCACACTCATGCGAGTATTTGATGAGGTCGTGCCGGTTAGATTTGTCAAGGTATTGTCGTTGCGCGACAATACCAAAATGGCACGGGTGACTTTTGCGAATAGGTGGGGTGCGCGTGATGCAGTTAGGCAGAAGCATTTGTCGTTGCTTCAGAACCATCTGCTAATAGTCCAGAAATAGCTAGGGTTAGGTTTCGGGTTCGTGTTCAGTAAGATGTTTCGATTGACGCGAACCGATCCTTAGAGTCTGACCCACGCCCCCAGTTCTATTCTCATATGAATGAGTGTTTTGTAAACTTGTAAATATCATGTGATGCCATGCGATTGTCTGGGCGGTGTGTAAGCTGGCACGATACCTGTTGGGGGCGCATTTTTTCCTCCAAACAGATCACAAACCACTTCTATTTTTGCAGTCGGCTAAATCCACCAGTGCTAAGTTGACACGCTGGGCATTATTGCTGCAGCAATTCAACTTCACCATTTTACCAATTCAGGGGGTACATAACATTGTAGCGGATGTCCTGTCCAGGTTATGAGATTGGAATGGGACAGGAGCATCCGTAGAGAGTATATATATATACATGCATACACTAGGTGTGAACCAACAAAGAATGAGAAGTCAGTGATCGACTATGCCATTGTTAGGAGGAGCGCATTCAAATATGTCCGGGATGCTAGAGTCTGGAGGGGGCCAGAGATTGGAAGTGATCACTACCTGCTTACAATCAAAAGAACAACTGAAAGAGTTGCTCAGCCTAGGAACTGCCCAGCACCACGCAAGAAACCAAGTAAACGAACGGAAGAAATGAGCATTAAGACCTACAAGCTGAAAGAGCCAGAAATTAAGACCAGATACCAGGCGCTTATTGCTACAGCGGTGAGAAACACAGAAGAACAACCTGATGACTTGGAAACCCTGTGGCTTAAATTCAAGGACATCATAAAGACAGCTGCTGCAGAAGCATGTGGTGAAGTCCGACTTGGAAACAAGAGAAAGAGGACACCTTGGTGGACAGAAGAAGTCAAAGAGAAAATAAGAGAGAAGAAAATGGCATGGAAACAATACTTAGGAGCTAAAAACACAGCAGGACAAATAGAGAAATATAGAGAATATGTGATACTCAGAACAGAAGCAAAGAACAAGGTGCTAGCAGCAAAACAGAAGTCCTGGGAAGAATTTGGAGAAAAGCTAGAAAAGGATGCACAAGAAAACCAGAAATTGTTCTATAAGACCCTAAAGAACATGAGGAAGGAAAAACAATGCCCTCTCAAATTTATTAAGGACAAGCAAGGCAAATTGCTTACTGCCCCGAAGGAAGTAATGGAAAGATGGAAAGAATATTTCTCAGAACTCCTGGATGGTGAGCAAGGTAGAGCATCAGAAATGATAACCACTAGCACAGAAGAGGATACAAATGGTGATGAAGATGACATAAAGATGGAAGAACTGAAGGCAGCACTGGAGAAAATCAAGATGGGCAAAGCAGCAGGGCATGATGGTATAACACCAGAAATGGTTAAGTACATGGGAGCATCAGGCGACCTATTACTCCTAAGGGTCCTACAGGCAGCATGGTGCAACAAGGCCATACCAAAGGATTGGGAGATTGCCATCATAACACCGATTTTTCAAAAAAAGGGTGACAATCGACAATGTGGAAACCACAGAGGCATATCCCTTCTCAGTGTCCCTGGTAAAATCTACTCTAGAATCCTAGAGCAGAGACTCCGATGCCTAGCTGAGCCACAATTGGATGAAGCCCAGTGCGGATTCCGAGCAAACCGAAGTACTCAAGACCTAATCTTCACACTCAGGCAGCTGAGTGAAAAGGCCCTTGAGTACAAGAGTGAGATCCATCTTTGTTTCATAGATCTGGAAAAGGCGTTTGACAGGGTCCCCTGGAGCAAACTTTGGGACTGTTTGGCAAGGAAGAACATTCCAGCATCTCTGATTCATGCTATACAGAGCTTCTACAAGTCTTGCAGAAATTATGTGAGGACAGCAAACTATAAGTCAGAAGAGTTCAGAACCACCACTGGTGTAAGACAGGGTGATATCCTGTCACCTTATCTTTTCATACTCCTCATGGACGATGTCATCAAGGCATGTAAGGAGAGAACAAGAAAGTATTCAGTGGGGTACTGGAAGATGAGACAGGTCTATATTTCAGAGCTAGCATTTGCTGATGATGTTGTCCTGATTGCTAAATCAGAGACAAATCTCCAATCCAACCTGCAAGTTTGGAAGGAAGAGCTGGAGAAGAGAGGGATGGTCATAAGCAGCTCTAAAACAAAATCCATGGTGATATCACGAGAAGAAAGAAAACATCAGATTAAGTTGGGAGAACAGGTCCTGGAGCAGGTCGACCACTTTAAATATCTCGGAGCTATTATAGACCGAAAGGGGGGCATCAAAGAAGAGTTGGCCACTCGAAAAGCAGCGGCTGGGAGACTTTATCAGGCCATAAATCGAGGATTCCTCAGCAAGAAAGAGGTTGGTAAGAAAACGAAGATGGCTGTATACCGCTCCACCTATGTCCCAGTCTTGACATATGGATGCGAGTCATGGGCAATGACTACAACCCACAAAAGCCAGATCCAAACCTCAGAAATGAGGTATCTGAGGAAGGTGGTTGAAGTAACAAGAAGAGACATGGTCCGCAACCAGACGATACGTCAAGGCCTAAAATCCCACCCGCTGCAGACCCACATAGAACAGTCCCAACTAAGATGGTTTGGCCATGTCTGCAGAATGGGAGAAGATCGGCTACCACGACAAGCATGGGAAACAAAGAGCCAGGGATCCAGACCTCCAGGACGACCCAGAGTCCGCTGGGAGGACAACATTAGACAATCTTTGAAGGACCGAGGACTAGAATGGAACCAGGCCAGGAAGAAGACAGCTGATAGAATAGTCTGGCGCTCTCTCTTCCAAACCTCTACACCTCACGGTAGAAGAGGAACGACTAAGTAAGTAAGTAAGTTATGGAGGAAATGTATTATAATCATTAGAGTTGATGTTTATGAAAATGTATTATGGTATGTGATTTATGTGTCATGATGCCATAAAGGCAATATGGATAAAGTTGTACTCAACGTATGGGTAAATCATGTTATAATTAAGGTATATTTTCAGGGTGCAGAAAGGATTGTTTATACGATGAGATTATGTCTTATTATTAATGCTTAGATGTGAATAAATAATATGTAACATATGTTGTGTTTGATAAACCAGGCTTGGACAGTCGTTGTTAATTTTCACGACTACCAGTACCTGGGGTGGATTAATTAATGCTCATGTTGTGTTTAGTACATAGAGTGAGAAGGCATGAACGACAATGGTGTTGGACGACTTTGGCATTCTCTAGATAGACGAGGACGTGCCGTCTCGGCATTTGTTCGTCCATACTCCGAAGGGGGTTGGCGTGACTCCTCCGGTGGAAGAAAACTTCGTTTTCTTTCTTGGGGGGGGGGGGGGGGGGGTGGATGTCACAGTATGTATGTTCGACAAAATATTATTTTGGTCACGCTGTGAGTGGTTACACTGATAGAATAAAAACCCGTTTGGTCAGGGGACCAGGAAAGGAAGTGGACGCAAATTCTGGCGCAAAAAAGGCAGTGGACTTTCTGGCTTATGACCAGGATAGGTCGTTCTTTTGTTCCCTCTCAGCGTTTTGCTGTAGTGAGTTTGCCATCGTCGTTCTGATTTGGTGCTGGCCTTTTTTGTCATTTGATTTTTTGGATGTAGTGCATTTTGTTAGAATGTTAATGTATTTTTTCTAGCATCATTTTTGTAGATCGATGATGTTAATTCAGTTGTGATTTAGTTTCTGCCTAATCCTAGTAGGCCTACATAAGTTTTGCCGGTGAGCAAAAGTCATTGTGATGTCCATTCAGGATGGCCATACCTGTGAGTATGATACTTACATATTAAGTTGTTATTAATGCAAGCTGTATTGGCATTTGTGGCCAGTGTATTTCATATGTATTATGAGCCGTGTGGGGCTTCATTGTGTGCAATGTGTTATTAAAAAGGGAACTTACCTGTTAAAGATGTTATAGTCAATTAATATCAGCTACTGTGCTGTGGTCGTCCTCTAGTGGCACGAGCCAAGTATGAAAGTGTGTAGATATTGAAATCCGTAGCATAAGTAGTTGTCTGACATATATATATATATATATATATATATATATTATATTATATATATTATATATATATATATATATATATATATATATATATATATATATATATATATATAGGCCTATATATTATATAGGGCCTATATATATAGGCCTATATATATAGGCCTATATATATTATATATATATATATATATATGTATATATATATATATATATATATATATATATATATATATTAATATATATATATATACTATATATATATATATATATATATATATGTTAAGAGTATTGCTCATACGTTTGCTTTTATACTTATAATAACTGAATCAACTTTGCTTGTTTTGTTTTTACATAGCAAGTAACACATTTAATCAATTCGTTTTTAACAGGTTAAAATAACGATAGAATGATGTTGAATTTTAGATGTATATAAAATTGCCTTCACTGAGACTTTGGTGAGGTTTTTTGAAAAATGTGCCCTTTTGCTGTTTCCTTTAATAAGAGTCGGCGTCAGTGGCCTAATGGATATGAACGCAGTTTCATAATCCAGATATACCAGGTTCGAAACCTGCTGCAGGCGGTTTGGTAGCAGATCGCTTTGTGTGGATTTTTAACAATGGTATAAGCGCCGTACCGTTCAGAAAGCAATGGCAAACTACTGAATGAAAATATTGCCTAGAAAAATCACAAACAGCCAATAAAAGCTGGGGTTGATTGCCACGTCCTGTAAAGGATAAGCAACTAACTTTTTTTTTTTTTTAAATAAGAACTTAGCTGATCTGAGTGAGTCCTGCAGCCGTGGTTTCGTCAATTCTTTTGTGACGAGGGCACTTTTCCACACAACTCGTCCAATGTATGCGGTTAGGGTTGAATCCCTGCTCTTGACTCACAACTAGTGGCGTCGAAACTGTAGTCTTGCAGCTTCGTACCACGAACTTTAGACAAAATAAAAAAACAATGCCTCTGCTAAGTTGTTAAGGGTCCGTTTACGGCCACCATCTGTTGAAGGTGTATATTTATTGAAGCAGGGTATTTCATTAATAAATTGGGTGTCATCGTTTTCTTCCTTCCGAACCCCGTCTACAAGTTCGTCAATATTAGTGTTCCTGAATGAGCAATATCGTGCTTAAACAAACCATAGAATGAAAACAAAGGCGTTCGATAAGTTCGCCAACTTAAGGGTCAATCGAGTTAATCAGTTGATAATCCCGGTTTTCTTCCGAGTCCATCTGACATATTTATTACATTGAAATTCACATCACAATTTATGGCATAATAATATTCATTAATAAAAATGCATATCCATAGAGTGCAGTCCGTTCCAATAATATATATATTCGTCGTCAAAACATAGTAGGCTATATATACGCGTTGCTGCAGTGCAGTCAACCGATAGTGAGACCTACCAGCTTGCGAACGTGGATCAGAAGATGATCACTTACTCCCGTAATCTGGACTTTAACAATAATGGTTATCCATAACCATTCTTCACAGCGGACTGATCATCCGCTTGCTAGTCACATTGATTACGGAAACAACAATTAATATTCTGTTGTACCAATAAACGCCTTTTGGCGTAACGGAACAACGGATAATTTATTGTTGCCCTAAGACGCCGCAAGGCGTAATGACCATGAACTGCTTTGTCGGTCCATGGCTAAGGACGGAAGAAGAAGAAGAAGAATAACCATTCTTACTTTAATCATAATAAAGGCTGACCCTCTATCCAAAATACCAAAGATATACTTCTGCACTATAATGATATCCTGGGAGTAAACAGAATACATCCGACTCGTTCGGAGCTTATAATCAAAAGGGTAAACGAAGAACGTCGTCAAGTGGCACTATACTAACCGTGACACGTCATAAAGTTACTATACACTTCGCATTCAATAAAATACCGTGAAGCGTGAAAAACATTCTTTATTTATAACATCTCAAGCATCTAATGCGTAACTTTAAAGTGCTCACAACTGTAGCAGACGACATCGTTAAAACGTGTCGTAACATTCCCCTGACCGACGGGGGTAAAAATCTATTCTATAGATTTTTTTGAAATAGCTTGATTAATTATTTCAACAATTTAATGATGACCAACATACGGTCTACGATGTTTTTAGTAAAACATTGTCGTCGGTCGCAGTCAATACAATACATGTCATATAATACATTAAAATTATATCAAGTTAACTAAAGAAACGTCAACTGTCAGAAAGGATAGTAATTAATTATACCTCTAAATAAAATTATGTCTTAACTAATGGATGTGTATTGTATTAATCGTCATCATAATATATATCTAACTAAATATATTAACTAAATAATCTATGTAATAAGTGTAAGATGTTAAATAATTAAACTATAGTGAAGTGAACTAAAGTATTGTATCAATGTGAAAGGAAATAAAGAAAAGTAAAGTAAAGAAAAGAACCATGGAGAATACCTGAGAGTTAAGTAGTAAGAAATTAATAGATTAAAATAAAATAGATGTGTACGGAATTAACTACGTAACTAAATTAATGTATCAATGTTACATGCAGTCTTTGATATCTTGCAATATAATACATTTGTATGCTTGTTATGTTCGCAAATATTTTGTAAACAAAATAGAAACTCTTTTGCTTAAGGAAAAGTCAATATTGAGTTACTTCCCTTGGAAGGAGTTTCAGATTGAACTCCGCGGATGAATCCAGTTTTACTTCGATTTATTCTTTGTTTGGGTAGGAATAGATTGTTCTATCTTCAGAATATCTATGGCCTGAATTTATGTGTATTGTTTGTCTAGGTAGGACGAGTCTATCTTATATCTGTATATCTTTACACATCTAAGTCGAACTATATGTTCTTTTGTCGCTAGAAAGGTCAAAGGCTGTTCGGCGGAGGTATCGCTAGGTTGTGGTGATTTGGCTTCGCCCTGATGATGGGGGCTGTTGTGTATTTTCTGTATCGGCCTGTCGCCGGAGAAAAAGTGATCTCAAGATGGATGGGGAAAGTGATAGTCGTTTAGACCTATCGTGTATGCTTTACCCCAGTGTTTATTCTTATTGCCAAGGAATGGCAGAATCATATTTCTGATAGCAAGGTAATAAAAGCAATTCTTATGAACTCTCTTACGAAGCCATCGTTTTTTCGATAAGTAGACGCACGATCTGTACGTCCGAGAGTATATGTACTAAATGAAGAAGACATTCATTTCTAGCAGCACTATATCTTGTTTAATCAGGTCAATTGCATCGTGATAGAATCTACAGAGCAATGAGAACATTTAATGTAGGATTAACTTTGATCCAGATTCCAGTTTGTATCCTAAAGTGAGTGACAGCTCATGACAGTAGCCATCTTGTATCCAACTATTTTGAGACTTTCAAGAAGAGAAAAGGGATGTCCCGTATTATCGCTTGATGAGTCTAGAGATCACTGCTACAGATGAGAACCCATTACTAGCGGTTAAATATGATTATATGGAAAAAATATGTGCTGAATATTACTTAGAGGAATCTTCGCTAGACGAGGTTAGGTCTAGAAACCATCTTGAACATTGTTTATAAACTGACGTGTTTTGTCAGTAACCCCAGATTATATATATATATATATATATATATATATATATATATATATATATATATATATATATATATATATATTATATATATATATATATATATATAATATATATATATATATATATATATATATATATATATATATATATATATGGGCAATACTGAGTGCTTGTCTACTGACATTCTATTATGCGATTATGCAACGAGGGCCCATGTATCATTGCAAGACCATTTAACAACTGTACTATGATGTTTATGCCAACCTGTGATTTGTCACTGTATCTGTGCTGTCGACTGTGTACGTCCAATTAAACTGTAACAAAAAGTACACAGCAGTTGGCGTCGATGACTTCCAGCCATACATGAGTGAGAAAAAGAACATTTATCAACTCTTCGAACTCTTTCATCATTCGCGTAATATACTCTCACTCCATGTCTACACACCACTGCGTAGGTCGAGTTGATATACCTATTCCTAACAACCACTCTGACGAGCAACGCTGGGGCCAACAACAAGTCTTTAACATTGGAGCTTCCACAGACCACCATACCTCTTAACACTGTGGTCCGGTAAATAGTTGATGTCAGTGTGAACAAGGAACAATACAACTTCATATCTATACACCATTCCACAGTAGATATAGAAACAGTCCATTTAACACTGATGACCAACATTTAACACTGGCATAATATATCTAATTTAACACTGGTGAGCCAGCTTTCTGGGTTTGACCTCGCAGAAGTTGAGAAGTCAACAGACTACCGATACCAGACCGTTTCCTGTGGCTGATACGACACACTTGCAGTATTAGTTTGCTCTTTGTCAACACTTGGTCACGTGACCTATCAAGTGAATGAAGTATCTAGGTCAGCGTTGTTGACATTTTTACGCTTAGACATTACAGAGTTTCACAGTACAGAGATGATACTTTGAAGGCCATAAACTGTTCTAATGTTGCAGTATTGTTGAACATAGGTGCTTAAATTTCATCGTTGGACCTTCTGATACTAATATTGTTGAACATTGTAATAGATTAAATCAAAAATCTAGTATTGATTAAAGTGGCAGTTTACTTTGTTTATTCAGAAACTGTGCCATTATATCTATGAATTGAAACTCTTTCCAACACATTTCATTATTTGATGTATAACTGAGCATTCTATCTACAACACAGTGCTTTATACATTACACACATGATATATGCATTTATGATTATATGTTATATGTTATTTGTTTGTTTGTATAGTATATTAGTTTATATGTCAGCGGGTTGTGTTTAGGTTGGGTCGGTGTCCTCACAACAGAATATCCCACGTCATAGAGGGTCCGTTGTGGGCGTTTTCTTTAGGTGCAATTTCCTTAATTGGAAATTTGCTTGCAACAACTAGTTGCTATTTGTGTTAGCTGTGAAGACTGTAATTATTGTTATTTTTGTAATATTTCTTTGTTCTTAATTTTGTTTTGATTTGTTTGTAATTTGTTGGTCTACCCTTTTCTATCTTTCAGTTCTATTCACAATTTATATTCATATACTGTGGCGTTATTTGTGTTGTAATTCCTTGCAGATTCACTGATTATTTTCATTGATTTCCCTATTTGATTTATTTGATTTCTGCAAACGTTTTCGTACTGTCAGTCTTATTTGTACTTTATGTATGCTGTTGGTTGACATATGTTTTATACAGGTATATTTCATAAGACACTATTGCTTGTGCACTGCACTTGGATTATGGTATAAACCAGTATTTTATTATTACTACTGGTATACAAGAAGTTATACAAGACCTTATTAAGGCTTGTGACCAACTGAGATTGAGATAGTATACTGATTAATCAAGTCATTAAGAACTTGTGGTATTATTATTGTTTCAAGTAATTAGTATTATTGTTAGACATCATGTCTACATTAGAATACTTCATTGCACAAGGGAAATCCCTTGATAAGACTGGTCAACAATTAGAAGAATGGGCAGTTGCTCAATATGACAAAGCATTAGCTGCAGAAGAGAGAAAAGCTGCTGCAGAAGAGAGAAAAGCTCTAGCTGAAGAGAAAAGATTAGAAAGAGAAGCTGATGCTGCTGCTGAACAAAAAAGAGTTGAAATTAAACAAAAGAAATTGCAGATGCAGGTAGAGGAAAGGAGATTTGAAGCTGAACAAAAAAGATTAGACAGAGAAGCTGCTGCTGCTATTGAACAAAAAAGATTAGACAGAGAAACTGAACAAAAAAGAATAGACAGAGAAACTGAACAAAAAAGATTAGACAGAGAAGCTGAAGAAAGAAAAGCAATAAGAGAACATGAATTTGAGTTAGAGAAATTAAGATTGACAAGTATGAGTAATGTTAATCAGGCATCTAGTGGTAATGGTAAACCTTCTACTTACAAGGTTAAGGTTCCACCGTTCAATCAGTCCAGTGACGATATTACATTCTGGCTGGATAGATTTGAACGTTCTTGTCGTACGGATAATGTGGATAAATCACAATATGCTAACCAATTATCAGAAAACTTGAAAGGTGAATCTCTGACTAGGTTATGCCTTGTAGGAGAAGCATATACGGATAATTATGATGTCATTAGGGCGGCTTTGATAAAAAAATACCAGCTAAGTGAGGAAGGCTATCGCCTTTTGTTTAAGACGATGGTTCCTGAGACAGGTGTAGAATTCTCAGAATTCATGGCAAAGGCACGTCTCACAGTTGATCGTTGGATTGAGCTTTCCAAAACAGAAAAAACGTATGAAGGACTTATGGATTTGTTGCTCAGAGATAAGATTATGTCATGTGTTAACAAACCATTCCTTGAATTTATACATGAGCGTAAACCCAAATCACTAAAGGAAATGGAAGAATATTGTTCCCAATATGTCACTGCACACCCCGACGTGACTTTTGGCAACGCTAAGATTAAGGAGAGTATGCCAGTTGCTTCAGCAACACCATACAATCCCAATTATTCACACAGATTTCAGGGACCTCAAAACAGATTTGAAAAAAAAGGTAACCAATCATTTGAGGGTTCTTCTTCAAAGAACTGGAGACGAGCTGATGGCTCTCGACACAGGGGTGGTCATAATTATAGGAATTTCCATAGAGGAAGTAATTATAGAAACTATCCGAGGTACCCGTCTTGGAGTCAACAAGATCATAGTTACAGGGATACTCATTATAATGAATATGATAATGGTAACCAAGAGAACTATGACTCAAACCCAAATAGGGGTTACAATAGAGGTAACAATAACTACAGAGGTAATAATAACCGAGGTAGATCTCAAAACAGAAGACATAAACCACATTTTCAGGCAAACTCTGCACAGCAAGAGTCTCATGAAGCCTATAAACAGAGTAAAGATAATAATGATGCTAGTAATATGGCATGTTCCGCTTTTGATTTTGGGAGAGCATCTCAGTGCCCCCAATGCAAAACATTATTTGAGCCAACCACAGTGTCTACTTTAAGCTGTGGCCATCCTCTTCCTGCTCTTCCTGCATCAGTCGCGCATGATGGAAGAGGTTCTCTTGTCCTACATAAGGGTTTAGTGCATAACAATCCAGTCTCCGTTCTATTTGATTCTGGATGCACCACAATTGGTGTTAGGCAGTCACTCGTAGATCCTTCCCGTGCCACTTGACAAGTAGTCAAATGTGTAACATTTGGCGGCACATTAGAGAAATACTCTACTGCTATCATTAGGATTGCTACTCCTTTCTTTACAGGAGATGTACACGCGTGTCTTCTTCCAAATCCGATCGCTGACCTTATCATCGGTCGCATTCATGGAGTCAAAGAATGCACTCCGCAACAAATTTCCGCGTGGGAAAAGCAAAATATGCAGATTGCTAACGCTGTAGTCACTAGAGCTCAAGCTCTTAATATGCCTCAAACTTCATCTACTGAAGATAATGAAGTGCATAACCAAGATGATCCCTTGGTAATTTCTCGTGACTTGTTTATAAAACAGCAAGAAGATGATCCCACTCTGAAGAAATTCTTCATTCTTGCAACTAGAGGTGATCCGAATAAAGACACAAGTCGTAAATCGTGGATTACAAAGAAGAATGGCGTACTTGTACGTATGGTTCAAGACTCCATTACGTCAAGTCATTCTCAAATCCTGGTTCCCAAGAATTTGAGAGTTAAAATTTTGCAGCACGCTCACGACTCTCAGTGTGCTGGACACATGGGTTTTTCCCGTACTAAGTCAAGAGTTCTTGCGGCTTTCTTTTGGCCATTGGTAAACAAGGACATACGGATTTATTGCCGATCTTGTAAAATACGTCAGGAAGTTAAATCCAAAGGTCCACGCCATGCTGCACCCATTCAGGCGGCAGATATTCCGATGCGGCCGTTTCAAAAAATGGCCATAGACATTATTGGTCCATTTAAGATCAAGTCTGCCAGAGGACATCAGTTTATCTTGACGTGTGTTGATATGTGCACACGTTGGCCAGAGGCTATTCCTCTGAAGAGCATTACTACTGCTGATATTGCAGATGCTCTTTGGCTTATATTCTCTCGTCTGGGTTTCCCCGGAGAGATATTATCAGACCATGGCACCCAACTAATATCAGATACCATGTCTCAAGTAATGTCTACTCTGCAGATAGATAGATCTTTAAGTAGTATCTACCATCCAATGTCTAATGGGATGGTCGAACGCCTTAATAGAACACTTAAAAACTTACTAGGGAAGATAACGGAGGATCATCCTCAAGACTGGGACAGAGTTTTACCTGCGGCCCTCTTCGCTTACAGAGAGGTCCCCAATGAACATACAGGATTTTCTCCCTTTGAACTTGTCTTTGGGGCGCGACCGCGCGGCCCTATGTCATTGCTTCATGATCTCATAACAGCTGACAATATTGACGATGACACAAAGTCATCCTACGAATATGTCATCGCGTTGAGACAAAAGATTATCGAAGCATGCAAATTAGCAACGTCTTCTTCTGAATTTGCGAAACAGAAGGCAAGGCAATTTGCCAATAAGAAGAGATGCTTACGACAACTTTGTCCTGGTGACAAAGCATTTGTATTACTACCTTGTAGGGAAAACAGACTACTTATTTCTTGGAAAGGTCCGTACGATATAATATCGAAAATTTCCGATGTCGACTATATTGTCGATATTGATGGGAAGCATAAAACCTTCCACATCAATATGCTTACTGAATTCCATGAACGTCCGGATTATTTACAACCCATTTTCCAAGCAACGGACGATTCTCCAGTACAACATGGTCATTACTCATCACTGTCCGTGATACAGGATGAGGAAACGAGTTTTTCAGATGTAAATCTTCCTCTTCCAATGATCCCACTTCATTCTAGTGAATCATGGAAGAACGTTACTGTCTCTCCTGATTTGTCTCTAGGAGAACAGCGACAAGTTTCAACTATGTTGCAAACATTTCAGGATGTACTTACTGACATCCCTGGACAAACTCATGTCATTGAACATGACATTGTTCTAACTGACCATACTCCTATTAGGGTTAGACCTTATCCTATCCCTATACATTTTCAAGCACAGGTCGAGAAAGAGTTGGATGAGATGATAGATTTGAAAATAATCGAACCATCCACCTCTGCATATTCTTCGCCGATGGTTATTGTTCGGAAAAAAGACAATAACATACGTCTTTGCGTTGACTATCGCAAATTGAATCAAGTAACGAAGTTCGATGCCGAACCTATGCCTTTACTGGAAGAGCTACTTACTCGACTTTCCAAATCTCATTTTTTCACTAAACTTGACTTGTCTAAAGGATATTGGCAAGTACCTTTATCTGAACGCGCCAAACCTCTCACGGCTTTTTCAACACCTAGAGGTTTGTTCCAATGGAATTTTATGCCTTTCGGTCTTATGAACGCACCAGCTACATTTGTACGCATGATGCGCCGAATCCTATCTTATCGGTCAGATGTCATTGCATATCTAGACGACATCTGTCTTTTCAGCGATACTTGGGAAGATCACTATTCAGGGTTAGATGAATTGCTGTCTACTTTGCGCGAGCACAACCTGACAGCGAAACCCTCTAAAGCCTATATTGGTTTTAGCGAAATTTCTTTCCTAGGCCACCGAGTTGGTCATGGTTTCCTAAAGACAGAGGACCATAATACTAGTAAGATACTTAATATCTCTATCCCTAAGACTAAAAAACAGGTGAGAAGTCTGTTAGGTCTTATTCAATTTTATGGCAGATTCATTCAGAATCTATCCTCTATCATGGCACCTCTTTCTACACTTCTAAAGAAAGGTTCGCCTAATATGGTCCACTGGTCTCAGGAATGCCAATGCTCTTTGGATAAGATTAAAACATTGTTTTCGACACCACCTATTTTAGTGTTACCTACTAAAGATAAGACATTTGTTCTTCGTAGTGATGCTTCATCCACTGGGATTGGAGCGGCACTAATGCAAGAGTACTCTGGAACTCTGCATCCTGTAATGTATATTTCCAGAAAACTTAATGCGGCAGAAAGGAATTATTCGGTTTTAGACCGTGAGCTATTAGCTATGGTTTGGTCAATTCTCAAACTACAAAGATTCCTTCTAGGCGCACATTTCATAGTAGAAACCGACCAAAAAGCTCTTACTGCTATACAGAGTAAGAATTTGAAGAGCTCGAGGTCCACTCGATATGCAATTGCTCTTCAACCTTTTCATTTCTCTGTGCGAGCTATTCGTGGATCAGATAATGTGATGGCAGACATTCTGTCAAGATGCCCACATGATTCCACATAACTATTAGGTCTTAGACTTCTTGATATGTCTAGGTCTATAATAGTTCCTTTCTATATCAAGATAGATACACATTTGTAATTTAATAATATAATGATTGTATCACTACTTAGCGGTTCATTGATGTTTATTCACCGCTGTGCTTTAATGATTTTTCTTTATAAATCATAAAGTTAAGATATCTAATACGAAATTTTGGTATGAATTTTTGTATGCCTTATGTAATTGCCAGAATTGTATTATACTTTGATAACACCTTCCTGGAAAAATTTATTCGTAGAGAAATAATTTCTCTTAGATTATGAGATACATTCTCACTAGTCGCTTCATAAGTCGACTTAGCCTCATATTAGGCATTATATTTATTCCTGATATTTGCATCTGCGCAGTATTCATGCGTTGTGAGCCTATTGTACGTGGTTCCTAGATGTATTTCAAAAAAAAAAAAGTTTCATTTTTTTTTCCCGGGAGGTGTGGTAAGACTGTTACGTGCAGTCTTTGATATCTTGCAATATAATACATTTGTATGCTTGTTATGTTCGCAAATATTTTGTAAACAAAATAGAAACTCTTTTGCTTAAGGAAAAGTCAATATTGAGTTACTTCCCTTGGAAGGAGTTTCAGATTGAACTCCGCGGATGAATCCAGTTTTACTTCGATTTATTCTTTGTTTGGGTAGGAATAGATTGTTCTTGCTTCAGAATATCTATGGCCTGAATTTATGTGTATTGTTTGTCTAGGTAGGACGAGTCTATCTTATATCTGTATATCTTTACACATCTAAGTCGAACTATATGTTCTTTTGTCGCTAGAAAGGTCAAAGGCTGTTCGGCGGAGGTGTCGCTAGGTTGTGGTGATTTGGCTTTGCCCTGATGATGGGGGCTGTTGTGTATTTTCTGTATCGGCCTGTCGCCGGAGAAAAAGTGATCTCAAGATGGATGGGGAAAGTGATAGTCGTTTAGACCTATCGTGTATGCTTTACCCCAGTGTTTATTCTTATTGCCAAGGAATGGCAGAATCATATTTCTGATAGCAAGGTAATAAAAGCACTTCTTATGAACTCTCTTACGAAGCCATTGTTTTTTCGATAAGCAGACGCACGATCTGTACGTCCGAGAGTATATGTACTAAATGAAGAAGACATTCATTTCTAGCAGCACTATATCTTGTTTAATCAGGTCAATTGCATCATGATAGAATCTACAGAGCAATGAGAACATTTAATGTAGGATTAACTTTGATCCAGATTCCAGTTTGTATCCTAAAGTGAGTGACAGCTCACGACAGTAGCCATCTTGTATCCAACTATTTTGAGACTTTCAAGAAGAGAAAAGGGATGCCCCGTATTATCGCTTGATGAGTCTAGAGATCACTGCTACAGATGAGAACCCATTACTAGCGGTTCAATATGATTATATGGAAAAAAATATGTGCTGAATATTACTTAGAGGAATCTTCGCTAGACGAGGTTAGGTCTAGAAACCATCTTGAACATTGTTTATAAACTGACGTGTTTTGTCAGTAACCCCAGATGATATATATATATGGGCAATACTGAGTGCTTGTCTACTGACATTGTATTATGCGATTATGCAACGAGGGCCCATGTATCATTGCAAGACCATTTAACAACTGTACTATGATGTTTATGCCAACCTGTGATTTGTCACTGTATCTGTGCTGTCGACTGTGTACGTCCAATTAAACTGTAACAAAAAGTACACAGCAGTTGGCGTCGATGACTTCCAGCCATACATGAGTGAGAAAAAGAACATTTATCAACTCTTCAAACTCTTTCATCATTCGCGTAATATACTCTCACTCCATGTCTACACACCACTGCGTAGGTCGAGTTGATATACCTATTCCTAACAACCACTCTGACGAGCAACGCTGGGGCCAACAACAAGTCTTTAACATTGGAGCTTCCACAGACCACCATACCTCTTAACACTGTGGTCCGGTAAATAGTTGATGTCAGTGTGAACAAGGAACAATACAACTTCATATCTATACACCATTCCACAGTAGATATAGAAACAGTCCATTTAACACTGATGACCAACATTTAACACTGGCATAATATATCTAATTTAACACTGGTGAGCCAGCTTTCTGGGTTTGACCTCGCAGAAGTTGAGAAGTCAACAGACTACCGATACCAGACCGTTTCCTGTGGCTGATACGACACACTTGCAGTATTAGTTTGCTCTTTGTCAACACTTGGTCACGTGACCTATCAAGTGAATGAAGTATCTAGGTCAGCGTTGTTGACATTTTTACGCTTAGACATTACAGAGTTTCACAGTACAGAGATGATACTTTGAAGGCCATAAACTGTTCTAATGTTGCAGTATTGTTGAACATAAGTGCTTAAATTTCATCGTTGGACCTTCTGATACTAATATTGTTGAACATTGTAATAGATTAAATCAAAAATCTAGTATTGATTAAAGTGGCAGTTTACTTTGTCTTGAATGTGTTGGTGTGAATGCTCGAGTAGTGCAATGTCATCTGCATATTCCAAATCTTCCAGTGTAGAAAACGTTGTCCATCTAATTCCTCTTGGACTGCCCTCTGTTGTCTGGCGCATTACCCAATCTATGACTGTCAAAAATAATGTTGTTGATAAGGGGCATCCCTGTCGTACTCCTGTTTTCACTTCGAAAGTTACATTACTCGATCCAACACTGCACGTAAAGTTAGAATAGAGGCTTTTTATAATGGAAACAATGCGGCTGGGAATTCCATAAGCCCTCAGAATTTTCCATAGGCTGTCCCTGTGTATGCTGTCGAAAGCCTTTTCAAAATCAACAAAGTTAATGTACAGCTGTCTCTGCCATTCTGAGCACTGCTCTATAATGTTCCTGAGGGTAAATATGATCTGCACATCTTCTGTTCTTTCTGAATCCTGCTTGTTCTTTCCTCATTTTATGTTCAACTGCTTGTGAAATTCTCTTGATAATTATCCTGCCTAGTATTTTACTGGGAACTGAGAGGAGAGTAATTCCTCTCCAGCTATTGCAGTCTGCAAGGTCGCCTTTCTTGGGCAATTTGACAATTATTCCATTACTCCACTTCGTTGGTGTTGTCTCTGTTTGCTAGACTTGTGCACATAGTGGTTCTTATAGTTCTGCTGCTAGTTCAGGATCTGTCTTGAATAGCTCAGCATTCAGATTGTCGTGACCAGGCGCTTTTCCATTTTTTAGCCCTTTGATAGCTGTGATAATTTCTTCTTTTCGTGGAATGTCTGTGTTTACGTCTAAGTCCCTTTCAGCCTCAGGAACATTCAGCTGAGTCTCTGGTGGTTCCTTATTCAGTGTTTCTCTGAAGTGCTCTGCCCATCTTGTTTCCTTCCCCTGTGCTGTGGTGATGAGATTTCCTTGCTTATCTCTTACTAATGTAATATTGTTTCCACCGCGTTTTCCAGTGATGATTTTAGTTTTTTTGTATATTGTGCTTTGTTCATTTCTCAGTGCTGCCTCTTCTGCCTGTCTTGCAAGGTCATCTAGAAATGTCCTTTTGTTAGCACGGGTTTGACCTTTAACGTCCCTGTCCAGCTGACTGTACTGTTCACTATATATTGCCTTTAACCTGGGAGACTTAGCTTCTGTTTTCTTTTCATTTCCTTTCTCTTCGCTATGGTGTTTAGCGTATCTGGTGTTATCCAGTCTTGGCTCTTTCTTTCCTGGAATCCCAAGCATGACTTGCTGCTTTCCTTGTATATTGCTGAGATGGTGTTGAATCTCTGGTCAACATCAACGGTCTCTGTTTTTTCCTGGCTTTTTATAATCTCATATCTTCTTTTTACGTCGACTACGAAAGCTTTTCTGGTGAGGGGATCCTTCAGTTTCGTGATGTTGTATCTTTTCTGTTTGACTGCAACTGGTCCAGCAGCTCTGAGCTTCACTTTCAGTCTTGCTACTACTAGGTGATGATAACTTCCCACATCTGCGCCTCTTCTTACCTTCACGTCTTGTAGTGCATGTCTCCATCTGCCTTTGATCATTATGTGATCTATCTGGTTTCTGTCTCGTCCGTTTGGTGATTCACAAGTTAACTTGTGCACTTCCTTGTGTGGAAAAAGTGTTCCTCCGATGACCAGGTTGTTAATGCTGCAGAAGCTTATTAATTTGTCCCCATTCTCATTTGCTGTTCCACTGCCGCATTTCCCCATTGTGGTGGGTTTTGATGTTAACGAGAGTAATCAGTACGTGTCCACAGAGTGAGGTCAGCTTTGCAAGTCCCTGAGTCTAATAGTTGATGATGAGGTTCTCAGGGTACCTAACTGCTACCATCCTACGATCTCACTCTGCGATTTATTTTGGGTATTGATAAATGCGTTTAACAAACACAATTTTAACTCATTAAAATTGAATAAAACAAGACTGGTTTTAAAGTTATGATATTAATGTACAATTTAAATTTCCTGTCCCTCAAATCTTTTAGGACAGGAAAGTTTAGAACTTAAAAGTTAAAATGTGGTTTTATACAAAATTAAATGCACATGAAAGACATCTGTCCCATAGATCTTAATATTTTAATGTTTATTAACTTTTTTTCCCTGTTGGAAAATACTATTCTATGAAGAGTCAATATTGGGAAAGAATGGTGGTCGCATCATGTCACAAACTGTTTCTGAATAGGGTGGAGATTAAACACATTTGAGTTTGCATATAAGCCCGCAAGATTTTGGCTTATCTTTGAATTCTTGTTGACACTGGTTGACTTGCTCGAGAAACACCGCACACTGCTTCACTACAGTGTATACTGGAGACTGCTAGTACAATTAGGCTTCAATATAGAAACAACCGGTAGGTTGCCTCAAATTCTGCAGCTCCGGCTTCTGACCAACTTGATACTGGGTGATGTAACCCGCAATCAATGAAATAAATCACACAATTTGTTAAAGGTTAACAGGCTATCAATGGTTCAACTTTAGATAGCTGCTGTTCCAGACGCAAAGGCAATTCGGTCACTAATTGCTCTGCCTTGGACCTTGCTTGTAGGAAATATTTTTCAAGTGGTACCATGCGTAGCAGAAGCGTTAGTTTTATTCCCTCTATGTCTAGACTAACATTAACCAATCAATTTAAACTACGCCGATTTGACTTGCTTCCAAACAACGCGTCTAGAAAAATGTGACATCCCAAGTTTTTTCAAAATAGAGCGGTTACCATTGCGTCTGTCGGTCTGTAGTCAATTTTTTTTATTCGATAACTCAGTCACTTTTGAAGCGATTTAAAAGATGGAAAGTGATTATTAATCAGACTAGTGTCCTTTATCCAGCCAGTATGTTTTCATCTACGTCTTTATCTAAGTTTGCATCTTTGTACTTTCTCTTTATTTATTCTGAACAAAATACTTTTACTCTAAGTCCAGATACGTTTTTATAGGGAAAAGTATAGTATTGAATAAGCAACATTATCGTTTTTAATTCCATTCTGTCCTTTCCTTTTTTTTTTTTTTTCGTTCGCCCGCTAATACTCGAGGCGAAATCTCAGGTTATTATTTATGTCTAACCTGACATTGATTTTACGTGAGTATCCCTTTATTTCTTGTACAGAGACAAATGTCCCTCGCCATTCAGGCAAATACTCGCCGATTTCGGAGGTACCCATTGCAGCTGGGTCGGCTTAGGAGCCGCCAGTCCCTGGTCGATGACACTCCTTCAAATGTTCTCGCCAGGTCTCGAGTTAATCCAGTCCAAATCCCGGTCGACGAAAAATCCTCAAATGCCGTCACCCGGGTTTGATCCTGTATCACCCGGTCGCCAGAGCGGTGTTGTAACCACTACGCTAGCGCGGCTCCCCTTTCCTTTTTATTCCTCCTTCTATAGAATGCAATACATTATCTACGTTTTTTTTGTCTTTCTTTTGCCCCTTTTTTCTCCCCTGCACTCATTTGGTTCATTAGTTTCAGTTTGACAATACCCAAGTGGGTTTGGACTTTTTCCATGTTAACCCCCCCGTTCTCTTTTTCTTTCTCCTCCGTCTTTTTGAAAACGAAACACGTGTTGGCCGACTGCCAAGACGGTTTTATGTTAGATTTAAAATTTAGTACGGAGTAATGAAAAAGCCTGTGGTAATAGGGGTGGGTACCATCGCGTGGCGTAAATAATTCAAATCGCTAGTCTCTCGCTCGTGCGTTAGTGCAGTGTGATAAGGCCATAGTTATTAATAGATTTTCTAACTGTTTATTACCAACTCTCGCATTATTGGCCTTCACTAAGGTCAAACCTAGAATTTAGTTGCAGTTTTTTCTAAAGTAATCGAGGAAATATTCAAACTTTGTCCAATTTTCTCGCGGTTCATTCTTAAACACTAAGAAAAGGGGTAGTGTACGGATGTCGGGCGGGGTAATAAATTTTACATTCTTGGCATAGCGAAAAAAAATCAGATTCTTTATTTCAATGTCCTTGACGAATTTCAAATGTTGTAGTATTTACTAGAGGTTAGGCGTACGGTAGTTAATTTTTAAAGGGGGAAATTTGAACGCGTTGTGATACAGATGTCACTTTACGACACATCTCCCCGGTTAAAAAAGCCTGCACCACTAGTGCAGCTTTTAATATCTGGATTACAATCTCGGTCAAATTGATCTTACTCTGCTTTAATGTGATAATGGATTTCTGCAGTGGGGTCATTCAAAGTAGGCACGACTCAAGAAATCTGCCTCAGACCTCTGCAATCCAAGAATATATTGCAAGTCTGTTAATAATACAGCTGCAGGTGCTACTGCCTGTCTCATGCTGATTATCAACCAATATTCACCATTAATCTTCTCTGAGTCTGCTCAATGACATGTCCAGAGCGTCTTAGATGTTCCTCAAAGTTGCAATAGTTATGAGGAGGTAATCTATAAATTGGGTGATAGCAGAGTTTGTATAGGGATTCCAGTAATTTCCTGATCAGCCTGTATAAAACACTCGGAATATCCTCAATCAAAAAGGCAACATAGGGATTCAATATGCTCCTCTGAAATGTTCCCAGCCACCACTTGGTCTGAGCTCCGGTATGATTTGAATTTGGAAAAACCCTTTTCTAATATTCCTGTTTGACTCTTTAATCTGCCATTCAGATAAAGGCCCTATTCACCAGTTGGATTCTCCGCCCAACGACAATTTGGTGAAATAATATATAATGTGGTGAAATGAATTCCGGCATCCAGAATCAATTCGCCCGTGGCATTTCTATAATAAGTGGGATCTCAATCCAACGTCCGTACACTACTTCCACTAGACTGTGCAGGGCCGGTCACTAACCCGTTCACCTGTGCCCTTATAATGCCACTTAATAACCATAATGTGACGCGAGCTGATAATTTTCCCAAATCCTCAAACGCCCGCTCCCCACTTGCCTAAGGTTAACATTTGGTTTCGGTTTCACTGTTTGCCAATTAACCTCATTGCTATCCTCAATGCTAATGTTTGCCAGTTCCCGGAATACTGCGTCAAATTGAGCCGAGGGTGACTGGTCTTTGTTTATATTTTTCCTTTCTGCTATACGCAGAGTTGCAAGTTTAAATGTTTTATGGGAAGATTTTGTGTGAGAAGGAGCATGCCTATTCACGTTATCTACCTTATTAATTTTAGTTTCCTTGTTATTTTTAGGCCCATGTTTATGATTACCAGAATAATTTTCTTCGTTCTGAGTATTATTTTCCCAACTTGGGGAATGTACCTTGCTACAATTTTCACAGGCCCCCACAAATTCTGCAATATCAGCAGCTACTTGGGGCCAGTAAAATGTTTCCGATGTCCTTTGACGGGTGGTACCAACCTTCATATGTCCACCATCTGGATCAACATGTGCTTGCTTCATAACTTTCTCCCTATATGAAAATGGCAGTACTAACTGTCCATATCCATTAGGTCCTGCTCCAGCCTTCCTGTATAGCAGTCCCTCCTTCATATAAAATTGTCCTTTCTGGGGGAGTTATGGCTATTTGGCAATTTGCCAAAGCAAGGTTTTAATGACTTTTCCATTGCCTGGGCCTTTCTCATCTGTTTAGGATGAATCTTGAGTGGTAGTTCCTCCTCTTTACTAGGGGTCGACCTGACCTGGAGTGTGGCCATGATCACAGGTTTTATAGGGCTCCCTAGAAACACATACCTCTTTCCTAACACCAGCGGGTAATTAGGGTCCTTACACACTGCTGCTCTAATCACTCCTTCCACGTACCTAGTCTTGACATTGATTGTGGCTACGGGAAGTGTCATGGTGGCTGTATCCTTTAGTGCCCCTTGTATTTCCACTTTGTCTGTGGTATACTGGTCAGGGTGCACCAGGGTTGCACTCACAACTGAGTCATATTCCAAACCAGAATCGTAAAGGCGCATCACCTTATTGCTATTACACTTTACTTCTTCACAGATGGGAGGATGAGGAAGTTCATGCTGCCCTGTAGACAGTTCCTTCTTTCCCTTGTTTTCCACTGTTATCATGTATGCAGCGTGATATGGAGGAACTGTCCTTCCACATTCAATTGTATTATGATTTTGCATCCTACAAATTTTACACCATTTTCCTTCTTGTCTGTAGGGTCTTTTTTCATTGAATTGCGGGTTTCTATCTCTAGGGTCAAATCTTGGCCTATCTTAAGTTTGTTTACCTCTTGGGTTTTGATCCCTAGTATTGTCTAGACCTTAACTTGTAAATCTTTAGAGAGGAAGGACTCAATGTCATCCTCTTTTTCTACAAAGGGATCTAGATGAAACCCCATGGCTGAGTTGGAGGCTCCCTGACTAGCACTGGCATCAGAGGTAGATGAGCTGTTACCATTTTCTGGAGCATGGCCTTGCAATTCTAACTCTCTTAGTCGTAGCTCATGTTCCCTTTGTAATCTCCTCTCCTCCCTTTCAGCCTCTAATCTCTTTTCTTCTTTTTCCCTTTCAGCCTCTAATCTCTTTTCTACTTTTTCCCTTTCAGGCGCTATCTGTAATCTCCTCTCCTCCTTTTCAGCCTCCCGTTTCTATTCTTCTGCTTCCAATTTCTTCTCCTCTAACTGTAATCTTTTTATCTCAGCCTCCCTATAAGCCTCTAATGCCCTAGCCTATTTCTCAGCCTCAAATTGTAATTTCTTAAGTTCCTTATCAGCTTCTAGTTTCCTCACTTCCTCTAACCTCCTATCTTCTCTTTGAATAAATTTATCAGTCTCTGATGTCACATACTGAATCAGAACTTGCCCCTCCATGCCCATTTCCTTTGCAGTCTGTAGAGCAGCCGATCGAAATTTGGCCAAGTCTGCCATTCTCTACACCAAATTATATTTACTCTAACTAAAACAACTAACAAATGTTATAATTAATTAATTAATTAAGGGCTATGCCAACTCAAACAATTCTCCACCTTATAAATATTATAAATTTTATTATTATGGGGATACCTTGGATCTATGGTGTTACAAGTAATTAAAAATCCCGGACCGGACCCCAATATATGTGGTGGGTTTTGATGTTAACGAGAGTAATCAGTACCAGTGGCGTATTCTCTATGTGTGCTGTGCATGCTGCGCACACCTATGCCCGAAGGAAAATAAAAATTTAATTTATTATTCTATAAAATATTTCTCTTCTAATGTTCTGCTTTCGGACCGCACGCACCAGGATAACGGATTTTCCAGCATAGAATCTACGAGTATAATCTAGTTTCAGTTTCCCCAGACGCTTTTTATAGTGCAGTTTTTAATTGGTTAGTAGCAGTCGCCCGAAGTTTCTCGGGTAATTCCGTCACAATGCGTGCGGCACCTTTCGGATTCACGTCTGAACACTGGTTTGATTGAATCGGGGTCATGGCCAGATACGTAAATACAATGCGAACATGCGTGCGGTGGTCCTGCAGCTCTCGAGTTGTAAAAATCGGTTGTGTCCGTCCAGTGTTTTTTGTGATTAATTTTTGTTAGTTGCCGGGAATGCAGATTATTACAGCGACAGTGAGTTTCAAGTTGTAAGTTAATTAGTATTTCGGAGATAGTTGACATGTACCCCTAATAACTATCGTTGCGTAATTGAATATAATTGGTTTTTAAATTAAGAGGGGAAGAAGTTAAATAGTAGGCGTACATATTCATTTTAAGTAGCAGCACGCCTAGCTCGCATTACCAGGATACGCCACTGATCAGTACGTGTCTACAGAGTGAGGTCAGCTATGCAAGTCCCTGAGTCTAATAGTTGATGATGAGGTTCTCAGGGTACCTAACTGCTACCACCCTACGATCTCACTCTGCGATTTATTTTGGGTATCTAGTGTTTGTGATGTTATTTATAAGGCTTAGTGTCTAGGGTAATGAAAATGTAGTGATAAATGCGTTTAACAAACACAATTTTAACTCACTAAAATTGAATAAAACAAGATTGGTTTTAAAGCTATGATATTAATGTACAATTTTAATTTCCTGTCCCTCAAATCTTTTAGGACAGGAATGTTTAAAACTTAAAAGTGAAAATGTGGTTTTATACAAAATTAAATGCATCTGTCCCATAGATATTAATATTTTAATGTTTATAAACTTTTATTCCCTGTTGGAAAATACTGTTCTATGAAGAGTCAATACTGGGAAAGACTGGTGGTCGCATCATGTCACAAACTGTTTCTGAATAGGGTGGAGATTAAACACATTTGAGTTTGCATATAAGCCCGCAAGATTTTGGCTTATCTTTGAATTCTTGTCGACACTGAATAACTTGCCCGAGAAACACTGCACACTGCTTCACTACAGTGTATACTGGAGACTGCTAGTACAATTAGGCTTCAATATAGAAACAACCGGTAGGTTGCCTCAAATTCTGCAGCTCCGGCTTCTGACCAACTTGATACTGGGTGATGTAACCCGCAATCAATGAAATAAATCACACAATTTGTTAAAGGTTAACAGGCTATCAATGGTTCAACTTTAGATAGCTGTTGTTCCAGACGCAAAGGCAATTCGGTCACTAATTGCTCTGCCTTGAACCGTGCTTGTAGGAAATATTTTTCAAGTGGTACCATGCGTATCAGAAGCGTTAGTTTTATTCCCTCTATGTCTAGACTAACATTAACCAATCAATTTAAACTACGCCAATTTGACTTGCTTCCAAACAACGCGTCTAGAAAAATGTGAATTCCCCCTTCTATATGCCAAGTGGGTTTAGACTTTTTCCATGTTAACCCCCCGACCCCCCCCCCCCCCCCCCTCCTTTTCTCTCTCTCCCGTTTTTTTGAAAACGAAACACGTGTTGGCCGACTGCCAAGACGGTTTTATGTTAGATTTAAAATTTAGTACGGAGTAACGAAAAAGCCTGTGGTAATAGGGGTGGGTACCATCGCGTGGCGTAAATAATTCAAATCGCTAGTCTCTCGCTCGTGCGTTAGTGCAGTGTGATAAGACCATAGTTATTAATAGATTTTCTAACTGTTTATTACCAACTCTCGCATTATTGGCCTTCACTAAGGTCAAACCTAGAATTTAGTTGCAGTTTTTTCTAACGTAATCGTGGAAATTTTCAAACTTTGTCCAATTTTCTCGCGGTTCATTCATAAACACTAAGAAAGGGGAAGTGTACGGATGTCGGGCGGGGTAATAAATTTTACATTCTTGGCGTAGCGAAAAAAAATTCAGATTCTTTATTTCAATGTCCTTGACCAATTTCAAATGTTGTAGTATTTACTAGAGGTTAGGCGTACGGTAGTTAATTTTGAAAGGGGGAAATTTGAACGCGTTGTGATACGGATTTCACTTTACGACACCCATTACTCTTTCGTTATAATTATTGTGTGCTCCCACTTTCGCATTTAGGTCTCCCATTACTATAATTAGATCGTACCTGGGTATAGTTTCCATTTCTTTTTGTACCTGTTGATAGAACTCGTCTGATACCGGAATGTTGTTGCTTTACTTTATGGATAGAAGCGGGTATACTTGATGTGTACTGTCACTGGATACTGACTGGTATATCGTGCTGTAATATGAGTTATCGCGAATGCATGACATGAAAGTTCGTCAAGGTGGACATCTGTGTAGCAGTGCAGACTTGTATCACAACATGTAACGTACAAGAATGTGTGTGGCATTCATCACATTGAAAGGTGTAGATGTGGAGTTGATGGAATCATATGTTGTACGTGTTACAGATATGGAGTCAAAATATAGGTGAACAGCTGTGTACGTTTTCACCATTTATTATAGTCACAGCAACAAGACGTAGACAAATCCATGTAAGCATGACACAGGAACATGGCGGATATGAAGACAATTCACTACAACTGCATGTACATAAGTTTCAATCATTATCTGATTATCAAAGTGTTGCAGACTCCAATTTATCTCTCATTCCACAACTAGCAGAAAAACCCCGTTTTACACAACGGGTAAATAACTATAAATATCTAACAGTTTCATTCTGACTCTTCTTAAGTCATTCTTCTTCAGTCGACCTCCCCAAACATGGCGGGCGACGAAATTAGCATATTCTATCCCTCTAATCGGACGTATCGTAGTCCTTTCGAAGATAGTCTCATATAACTCCCTTGTACATCAGGCGAGTTTTCATTTTCAAAGTTATGATAGCAATAACTAATAACCCATCTGTTCTTCCACTCCAGATAGTTATATATATTAGGCCTCTATAAAACAGTAAACACTGTGGATTCCTCTTCTGTAGACATAAGTGTCTATGTTCAAAATATACCGCTAATCATGCGGGTTGTAGAATACTATCTATACTCCTGGGTTTCTGTTTGTAAATCTAAACCTAACGGTCTTAGATGGCTCCACCGAGCGTAACAAGTAGAATACTCTGCCTTTCAACCATTTGTGAGCTCCTGTCACATGTTGACCCAAAATGCGTTCAGCTTACACTGTGAACGAAAGAAGTGTGAAAGTTTCGTCTTTTATCTTGTTACGAATTCCTAACACAACTTCATAACAACTGTCGTCTTCCTGACGAACAGAAATAACACAGGGGACTTTAAATACCAGTGGAAGAATTTCCGTCCTAAAAAAAAAAACAATGCAGAGAAGTAACCAGACATTCCGTCTGACCGGCCCAGTTCAACAACACGGTCTCCCGCACAGGAAAATCTTCTTAAAAAACCCCTGGTTTGGACATACGCAGTTCGCATCCCCTCTGACGTATGCAGTCAGCTGGTATAACCTTTTAAGAGGAGTAACTACATATTTACTTTCCCTCAAAGCAAAAAAATGAGTATTCGCCCTTAGATTAGGGTTCTAACGAAAAATACATTAGACCCAAATCTTATTCAAAATATTTTCAAACATAACAAGTACACAGACAGACTACGTTATCAGTTATGAAAACTGCACGTAACAGTCTTACCACACCTCCCGGGAAAAAAAAAACTTTTTTTTTTGAAATACATCTAGGAGCAACATACAATAGGCTCACAACGCATGAATAATGCGCAGATGAAAGTATCAGAAACAAATATAACTCCAAATGTGAGGCTAAGTCGTCTCATGGAGCGACCGGTGAGAATATATCTCATAATCTCAGAGAAAGCGTTTCTCTAAGTATAAATGTTTCCAGGGAGGTGTCACCAACGTATTCTCTAATATTGGCAATGACACAATGCATACAAACATTTCATCCAATAAATTCATATTAGGTATCTTAAGTTCATGATTAACAAAGAAGAAAAATAATCAAAGAACAGCGGTGAATATACATCAATGAACCGCTAAGTAGTGATACCATCACTATATTACAAATTACAAATGTGTACCTATTTTGATATAGACAGAAACTATTATAGACTTAGACGTATTAGGAAGTCCAAGATATAAAAGTTAGGTGGAATCATGTGGGCATCTAGACAGAATGTCTGCCATCACATTATCTGAACCACGTATAGCTCGAACCGAAAAATGAAAAGGTTGAAGAGCAATTGCATATCGAGTAGACCTCGAGCTCTTCAAATTCTTACTCTGTATAGCCGTAAGAGCTTTCTGGTCGGTTTCTACTATGAAATGTGCGCCTAGAAGGAATCTTTGTAATTTGAGAATTGACCAGACCATAGCCAACAGTTCACGGTCTAAAACCGAATAATTCCTTTCTGCAGCATTAAGTTTTCTGGAGATATACATTACATGATGCAGAGTTCCAGAGTACTCTTGCATTAGTGCCGCTCCAATCCCAGTGGATGAAGCGTCACTACGAAGAAAAAAGTCTTATCTTTAGTAGGTAACACTAGAATAGATGGTGTTGAAAACATGGTTTTGATCTTATTCAGCGAGGATTGGCATTCCTGAGACCAGTGAACCATATTAGGAGACCCTTTCTTTAGTAGTGTAGAAAGAGGTGCCATGATAGAGGATAGATTCGGAATGAATCGTCCATAAAATTGTATAAGACCTAAGAGACTTAGCACTTGCTTTTTAGTCTTAGGGATAGAGATGTTAAGTATCTTAGTGGTATTATTGTCCTCTGTCTTTAGGAAACCATGACCGACTCGGTGGCCTAGGAAAGAGATTTCTCTAAAACCAATGTAGGCTTTAGAGGGTTTCGCTGTCAGGTTATGCTCGCGTAAAGTAGACAGTAATTCATCCAACCCCGAATAGTGATCTTTCCAAGTATCGCTGAAAAGACAGATGTCGTCTAGGTATGCAATGACATCTGACCGATAAGATAGGATTCGATGCATCATGTGTACGAATGTAGCAGGGGCGTTTATAAGGCCGAAAGGCATGAAATTCCATTGGAAAAGGCCCCTAGGTGTAGAAAAAGCAGTAAAAGGTTTGGCGCATTCAGATAAAGGAACTTGCCAATATCCCTTAGACAAATCAAGTTTAGTGAAGAAATGAGATTTAGAAAGCCTAGTAAGTAGCTCTTCTAGTAAAGGCATAGGTTCAGCATCGAACTTCGTAACTTGGTTCAATTTGCGATAGTCAACGCAAAGATGTATGTTATTGTCTTTTTTCGAACAATAACCATCGGCGAAGAATATGCCGAAGTGGATGGTTCAATTATTTTTAAATCTTTCATCTCATCCAACTCCTTCTCAACCTGTGCTTGAAAATGTATAGGGATAGGATAAGGTCTGACCCTGAAAGGAGTATGGTCAGTTAGAACAATGTCATGTTCAATGACATGAGTTTGTCCAGGGATGTCAGTGAGGACATCCTGAAATGTTTTTAACATAACCGAAACTTGTCGCTGTTCTCCTGGAGATAAATCAGGAGAAACAGTAACATTTTTCCATGATTCACTAGAATGCAGTGGAATCATCGGAAGCGGAAGATTAACATCCGAAAAACTGGTTTTCTCATCCTGTATCACTGACAAGGATGAGTAATGACCACGTAGTACTGGAGAATCGTCCGTTGCCTGAAAAATAGGCAGCAAATAATCAGGACGTTCATGGAATTCCGTAAACATATTGATGTGGAAGGTTTTATGCTTCCCGTCAATATCGACAATATAGTCAACATCGGACATTTTCGAGATTATATCGTACGGACCTTTCCAAGAAATAAGAAGTCTGTTTTCCCTACAAGGTAGCAACACATACGCTTTGTCACCAGGACAAAGTTGTCGTAAGGTTCTTTTCTTATTGGCAAATTGCCTTGCCTTCTGTTCAGCAAATTCAGAAGAAGAAGTTGCTAATCTGCATGCTTCGATAATCTTGTGTCTAAGCGCGATGACATATTCGTAAGAAGATTTTGTGTCATCATCAATATTATCAGCAGTTATAAGATCATGAAGCAAAGACATAGGGCCGCGCGGTCGCGCGCCAAAGACAAGTTCAAAGGGAGAAAATCTTGTATGTTCATTGGGGACCTCTCTGTAAGCAATGAGGGCTGCAGGTAAAACCCTGTCCCAATCTTGAGGATGATCCTCAGTTATTTTCCCTAATAAGTTTTTGAGTGTCCTATTTAGGCGTTTGACCATCCCATTAGACATTGGGTGATAGATACTACTCAAAGATCTCTCTATCTGCAGAGTAGACATCACTTGAGACATGGTATCCGATATTAGTTGTGTGCCATGATCTGATAATATTTCTCCGGGGAATCCCAGACGAGAAAATATTATCCAAAGAGCGTCTGCAACATCGACAGTGGAAATGCTCTTCAGAGGTATAGCCTCTGGCCAACGTGTGCACATGTCCACACACGTTAAGATAAACTGATGTCCTCTAGCAGATTTGATCTTAAACGGACCAATAATGTCTATTGTCATTTTCTGAAACGGCCGAATAGGAATGTCTGCAGCCTGAATAGGTGCAGCATGGCGTGGACCTTTGGATTTGACCTCTTGACATACTTTACAAGATCGACAATAAATCCGTATGTCCTTGTTTACTAATGGCCAAAAGAAAGCCGCAAGAACTCTTGACTTCGTACAGGAAAAACCCATATGTCCAGCACACTGAGAGTCGTGAGCGTGCTGCAAAATTTTAACTCTCAAATTCTTGGGCACAAGAATCTGAGAATGACTTGACTTAGTGGAGTCTTGAACCATACGTACAAGTACGCCATTCTTCATTGTAATCCAAGACTTACGATTTGTATCTTTATTTGGATCACCTTTTGTTGCAAGAGTGAAGAATTTCTTAAGAGTCGGATGATCTTCTTGCTGTTTTATAAACGAGTCACGAGAAATTACCAAGGGATCATCTTGGTTATGCACTTCATTATCTTCAGTAGATGAAGTTTGAGGCATATTAAGAGCTTGAGCTCTAGTGACTACATCATTAGCAGTTTGCATATTTTGTTTTTCCCAAACGGAAATTTGTTGTGGAGTGCATTCTTTGACTCCGTGAATACGACCGATGATAAGATCAGCGATCGGATTCGGCAGAAGACATGCGTGTACATCTCCTGTAAAGAAAGGAGTAGCAATCTTAATGATAGCAGTAGAATATTTCTCTAAGGTGCCGCCAAATGTTACACATTTGACTACTTTTCCAGTGGCACGAGAAGGATCAACGAGTGACTGCCTAACACCAATTGTGGTGCATCCAGAATCAAAAAGAACTGAGACTGGATTGTCATTTACTAAACCTTTGTGTAAGACAAGAGAACCTCTTCCATCATGCGCGACTGACGCAGGAAGAGGATGGCCACAACTTAAAGTGGACACCGTAGTTGGTTCAAATAATGTTTTGCATTGGGGGCACTGAGATGCTCTCCCAAAATCAAAAGCGGAACATGCCATATTATTAGCGTCATTATTATCTTTAGTCTGTTTATAGGCTTCATGTGACTTTTGCTGTGCAGAGTTTGCCTGATAATGTGATTTATGTTTTTTGTATTGTGATCTACCTCGATTATTATTGCCTATGTAATCATTATTGTTTCCTCTATTGTAAACCCTATTTGGGTTTGAGTCATAGTTCTCATGGTTACCACTATCATGTTCATTATAATGAGTATCTCTATAATTATGATCTTGTTGTCTCCATGACGGATAACTTGGATAGTTTCTGTAATGACTTCCTCTGCGGAAATTCCTATAATTGTGACCACCCCTGAATCGAGGGCTGTCGGCTCGTCTTCAGTTCTTCGCAGAAGAACCCTGAAATGATTGGTTACCTTGGTTTTGATAACTATTATGGTTACCCTTTTTATCAAACTTGTTTTGTGGTCCCTGAAATTTGTGTGAGTAATTAGGGTTGTATGGTATTGCTGAAGCAACTGGCATACTTTCCTTAACCTTTGCATTGCTAAAAGCTACGTCCGGATGTGCAGTGACGTATTGGGTACAATATTCTTCCATTTCTTTTAGTGTCTTGGGTTTACGCTCATGTAGGAATTCAAGGAATGGTTTATTTACACTTGACATAATCTTGTCTCTGAGCAACAAGTCCATAAGGGCTTCATATGTCTTTTCTGTTTTGGACAGCTCAATCCAACGATTAAATGTAAGACGTGTCCTTGCAATGAATTCTGAGAATTCTACCCCTGATTCAGGTACCATTCTCTTAAACAAAAGACGGTAACCTTCTTCTGTCAATTGATATTTTTTTAACAAGGCTGCTCTGATAACATCATAATTATTCTGGTCAGCCTCTTCTACCAAGCTTAAACTAGTCAGAGTGTCACCTTTCAGTATCTCTGATTAGCATATTGTGATCTATCCACATTATGATTTCGACAAGAACGTTCAAATCTATCTAGCCAAACTGTTATATCGTCACTGGATGGATTAAATGCTGGTAACTTGATCTTGTAAATAAAAGGTTTAGCATTACCACCAGATGACTGATTAACATTACCCATGTTTGTCAATTTCAATTTTTCTATCTCAAATGCTAAAAGTTTTTCCCGATGTTCATGTTCCATCTTTGTTTTTCTCTCGTCAGCTTCTCTGTCTAATCTCTTTTGTTCAGCTTCTATGTCTAATCTCTTTTGTTCAGCCTCAGCTTCTCTTTCTAATCTTTTTTCCTCAGCTTTTTGTTTTTTCTCTTCCTCCTTCTGTGCTTTGGCATAATGAGAAAGTGCAAACTCTTTTAACTCCTCAGGAGTCATCCCAAGGGTTCTCCCTTGCTCAATAAAGTAGTCTAAAGTTGCCATAATATTTAATAATATGTGGCTATTATCCCTGAAATAACAAATTTATTTCAACCAAACAGGAGCAAGTTTTTAACAAAAACTTGTATAATCAGCTCCGTTAATCTCAATCTCTTTTGAAGACAAGTCTTTTGTAAGAACTTGTATGGTTATTTTATAATAACAATATCATCAGACATTTATGTCATAAGTTCAATCAAAATGTTAATAGTGTATGTCTAAGTATGTGTACCAATAGAAAAGAAAACAATAACAATAATACGAAGACAAATATTCAAAACACTACGATAACATTCGCAGAAGTCAACTAAAAAACTAAACTGAAGGAAATCTCACAAAGGATGTGATAACTGCAAAAATGTAAACAAAACAACTGACGTCACAGTGTATAAACATAAAGATGTATAGAACTGAATGACAGGAAAGAGTAGACCTACAAATACAAACAAATTTAATCAAAACTAAAGAATAGAAAAATGTTACAAAAACAACGAAAAAAAGCACACCTCATCACAACTAACACAAATAGCAACAAATTGTCGCTAGCAGATTTTCAATCAAGAAAACCGCACCTACAGTACACTAATATAAGACCTCTATTACGTGGTATATCTTATATTAGTCACACACCCAACTTCCCGCTGAAATATATACTAATATAATATATAAACAAATGACATGTAACATGTAAACATAAATACATATAGCATGCTTAATAGGTGTGTTGTGAAGAAGGCTTAATAGCAGTATATAAATTATAGTTTCCACCACAAAATATGTCACTTTATATATAATTATTGTTCAATAGTCAAAAACAGTCAATTTTCTAAGAATGACGTTCCAACGATGAAAAAATATACTATTGATTCTGCTTCAGGCAATGTGGCGATGGTAGAATCGGATTTCTGTTCTTCAAAATAACAGTAATGAAAACGTTCATGAAACCTGGCCTTTTAAACAGCAGTTTTGACAATCAACGCCGGGTACTTTGCATTTTGTAAAATTAACATCTGCGTAGAAAATCAGAGTCTCACAGGCAACGCCGGGTACTTTGCAATTTGATGAAGGTAACGTCTGTGTAGAGTCTCACCTCTTAAACCCACGTATTTGATCACCACTGATACCGGAATGTTGTTGCTTTACTTTATGGATAGAAGTGGGTATACTTGATGTGTACTGTCACTGGATACTGACTGGTATATCGTGCTGTAATATGAGTTATCGCGAATGCATGACATGAAAGTTCGTCAAGGTGGACATCTGTGTAGCAGTGCAGACTTGTATCACAACATGTAACGTACAAGAGTGTGTGTGGCATTCATCACATTGAAAGGTGTAGATGTGGAGTTGATGGAATCATATGTTGTACGTGTTACAGATATGGAGTCAAAATATAGGTGAACAGCTGTGTACGTTTTCACCATTTATTATAGTCACAGCAACAAGACGTAGACAAATCCACGTAAGCATGACACAGGAACATGGCGGATATGAAGACAATTCACTACAACTGCGTGTACATAAGTTTCAATCATTATCTGATTATCAAAGTGTTGCAGACTCCAATTTATCTCTCATTCCACAACTAGCAGAAAAACCCCGTATTACACAACGGGTAAATAACTGTATAAATATCTAACAGTTTCATTCTGACTCTTCTTAAGTCATTCTTCTTCAGTCGACCTCCCCAAACATGGCGGGCGACGAAATTAGCATAGTCTATCCCTCTAATCGAACGTATCGTAGATAGGTTGTCTTTCAAAGATAGTCTCATATAACTCCCTTGTACATCAGGCGAGTTTTCATTTTCAAAGTTATGATAGCAATAACTAATAACCCATCTGTTCTTCCACTCCAGATAGTTATATATATTAGGCCTCTATAAAACAGTAAACACTGTGGATTCCTCTTCTGTAGACATAAGTGTCTATGTTCAAAATATATCGCTAATCATGCGGGTTGTAGAAAACTATCTATACTCCTGGGTTTCTGTGTGTAAATCTAAACCTAACGGTCTTAGATGGCTCCACCGAGCGTAACAAGTAGAATAGTCTGCCTTTCAACCATTTGTGAGCTCCAGTCACCGGTTGACCCAAAATGCGTTCAGCTTACACTGTGAACGAAAGAAGTGTGAAAGTTTCATCTTTTACCTTGTTACGAATTCCTAACACAACTTCATAACAACTGTCGTCTTCCTGACGAACAGAAATAACACAGGAGACTTAAATACCAGTGGAAGAATTTCCGTCCCAAAAAAAAACAATGCAGAGAAGTAACCAGACATTCCGTCTGACCGACCCAGTTCAACAACACGGTCTCCCGCACAGGAAAATCTTCTTAAAAAAAACCCTAGTTTGGACATGCGCAGTTCCCATCCCCTCTGACGTATGCAGTCAGCTGGTATAACCTTTTAAGAGGAGTAACTATATATTTACTTTCCCTCAAAGCAAAAAATGAGTATTCGCCCTTAGATTAGGGTTCTAACGAAAAATACATTAGACCCAAAATCTTATTCAAAATATTTTCAAACATAACAAGTATACAGACAGACTACGATATCAGTTATGAAAACTGCACGTAACATTTTTATTAATAGTTAATTTTTAAAGGGGGAAATTTGAACGCGTTGTGATACAGATTTCACTTTACGACACCCATTACTCTTTCGTTATAATTATTGTGTGCTCCCACTTTCGCATTTAGGTCTCCCATTACTATAATGAGATCGTATCTGGGTATAGTTTCCATTTCTTTTTGTACCTGTTGATAGAACTCGTCCTTGATCTCTTCATCGCTGTCGTTTGTTTGTTGGTGCATAGCATTGTATAATTGTGGTGTTGGTGAACCTCCCTCTCAGTCTTGCTCTTATCAGTCTGTTGTTGATGGGTTTCCATTCCAGTAAAGACCTTTCCATTCCTTTCTTCAGGATAAAGGCTACACCTTCGTTGTGCTGACCATCCTCTCTACCAGAATAAAGTACTGTTTCTCCTGTAGCTGTTTTTATTCTCCCCCTTACCTGTCCATCTGCTCTCACTTATTCACAGGATATGTATTTTGTAGTTCCTCATCTCTGCTGTGATTTTTCTCAGCTTTCCTGCCTCATTCATAGTACTGACAATCCAAAAACCAATTCTGGTTTCGGGTTTTGCGGTCGGGGCATCCGTTTTCATGCCAGTGGCTTCCTTTCGGCTTTCACCACTGTCAGTCATACGAAACTGAGACTCCGGATGTCGGTCCCGCAGCAAAGATTTTCCATTTATTGTTGTTTCCGTAAGAAGTGTGATTTTTTACATAGACAGGGGTGTCGGCCCTGTGCTAAAACCCCCAACCTAGAGGTTCAGAGTACCAGCTTTTGTCTGACCCCTACCCACGCAGACCAGTCCAGCTTGGTTGAACCTACCAGGAGTAAAACTCCCACTGGCATAGCTCTGTGGATTGTCAGGGTACACAAGCTGCCATACCGCTACAAGGTATAGGTACCATTGATGGCAGTCTATGTCCATATTATATGTTTAATTGCTCATATGCATCACATCTCCTATCCAGTTAATATAAAGAGTTAATTAAAATTCTGCCCTCACATATTGTAATTTTTTAATTTGTCAACTGTATCTCCCACAGTATATGTACAGTTTTGACTGTATATATGACAGTAATATTTTGAATTGGAAAGTGTTAATAAATTAGAATACTTAGGATCAATCGTCAACAGCTCTGGCGACTGTGCGGTAGAAATTAAAAGAAGACTTGCAATTGCTTCACATAAACTAATACAGATGAAAAACCTATGGCAAGGCACAAGCAAAGAAACAAAGTTATAACTGATCAGAGCATGTATATTCCCAGTAGCAACATACGGCTGCGAGACTTGGACACTCAATAAAACAGTTGCAAAAAAGGTTACATCATTCGAAATGAAATTCTACAGAAGGATGTTGAGAATACCCTGGACAGAAAAAAAGACCAACAGAGAAGTACTGCACTCACTAAACGTACAAGAACATTGGCTCCTAAATACCATCGCAATAAGGAAGCTGAAATTTTTCGGTCATATAAAAAGACATAAGTCTGGAAAAAATAGTGATGGAAGGCATGGTCCCTGGAAAAAGGGGAAGGGGTCGACCTAGACGACGGTGGACCCAGGACATCACAGAGAGTCTGAACTTGTCTTTGGCTGATGCAGGTCGATTTGCCCAGAATCGTGATGCGTTCAGAGCAGCTGTAATGGAGACAACGTTCTAGAAAGAATACGTCACATGATGATGATGAATGTTTTGAATTGATATGCATTCATCCTGTTGTCTTTAAAAAAAAGCACTAACAGTTATAACAAGTTATGCACAACTAAAAGTAAGAAATTAGCAAAAAGGAAGTAGTTAAGATAATTTATGTGTTCAGAGTATGGGACCAAAGTGACAGCTCTCAACATCTGAGGAAAAAAAATATTCTTTCATAAAGAATACCTGATGCTGTTATTGAATATTCTTCTTTTCTCAGAACCCAAAGATGAAAGCAGAGCTGATGAGAAGAATCCAACAAATTGAAAATGATATTAAAAAATCTATGGGTGTTTGATCTCATGACTGATGAATCCAAGGATGGAAAACCACAAACAGTTAAGAAAATATTTATGTTTATTATTATTATTTGTTGTTGTTGTAATTGTGATGGTAGGCTTTTGGCTGATGGTCCAAACCATAACTGTTCAAACTACTGAAATAAAAAAAAAAATAAAAGACGAAAATGATGGTTCGTGTTTTGTTTGTTGGTGGTGAATTTTTATAGAAATGTAACAGATCTGATCAGAACATGAACTTGTGGTCTAGTAAATCAATTTGCCTACTTATTTTTAGTCTTTCTTTAATTATACTTTTTTTTTTAACTTGTAGCCTATTGACATGCATAATTTAAATATGAAGTTTGTTTCTGAAAGCTTTTAGTTTGTTATATTTTCTCTCCCAGCTTTTTCAAGGACTGTAAACTGAAAATAGACTATTAGCGATGGAGTAAACTAAAAGGCTGAATGGTTTGTCAAGAACAAAGTAAACTGTAAAATAAAGAGGGACTATCTAGCATAAAGTAAACTGCAAACTGAAGAGAAACTACCTAGAATGGAGTAAACTGTAAAACTGAACAGAGACTATCAAGGATGGAGTAGATTGTAAACTGAACAGAGACTATCAAGAATGGAGTAAACTGTAAACTGAACAGAAACTACCTAGAATGGAGTAAACTGTAAAACTGAACAGAGACTAAAGGAAACTGTAAACTGAAAAGAAACAAAGACAACTACCAAAAAGCTACAGACTTTCATAAATGGGTGCTTGTGTAGAATAGAGGGATTAAAATGGTATGACAAGGTTACCAACGTGGAACTGATGACAAGAACTAGACAAGTGTTAGTGGAACAAGAGATGAGATGAAGACGATGAGGATGGGTGAGACACGCGCTGAGGAAGCCTGTTGATAGCATTGCAAGGCAGTCCTTGTTCTGGAACCCCCAGGGCAAGAGAAGCAGAGGTGGACCAAGAAGCACATGGAGAGGAGAGCTGGACATAGAGGTGAAAATGATAAGGAGAACGTGGAAAGAACTTGAGATGATGGCACGTGACAAGAAGACTTGGCATGTGTTTGTTGAAGGCCTATGCTCCTTTGGAAGTGGAGGGTTATGAATGAATGAAACTGAAAAGAGATTATCAAGGATAATCTGTAAACTGAAGAGAGACTATCTAGGATAAACTGTAAACTGAATAGAGACTATCTAGGATAAACTGTAAACTGAAGAGAGACTGTCTAGGATAAACTGTAAGCTGAAGAGAGACTGTCTATAGCAAACTGTAAACTGAAGAGAGAATACCAAGGATAAAGTAAACTGTTAAAGAAAAGAAAGATTCTAGGATAGAGTAAGCTGTTAATTGACTATATCTATGGCAGAGAGGTTTTAGAGCTTTGATGTTGTAATAGGAAGACATAATATGCAGATTTTTCCTGCATGGGAGCTAGCCAGGCTGAGTAACAGTGACACTGACAAGGCCCCTGCAGACTCAACTATTTGTAGTTCTCAAGCATAATTTCAGTAATAACTGTAAGTAAATAGGCCCTGGACAAATGAGTTGGGAGAGAGGAGGAGAAGAGAGGAAAGAGCCTGATAGTTATCCACACTGCTATCGTGCATCTGTGATTGATTCTAGTTTTGAACATTTCAAAATGTTACAAACTTTCCATATTCTTGTGCATGCCACCAGAGAGTTTAGTTGACTGCAGAGATCAGTCATGTGTTGGTATCTTTCATTAAATACATATATTGAAAGTAAGTAATTCACAATGTGTAGTTATAATCAGTTTCAAGCGAAAGCATAATTTAGTAATAATTTTGTTTCTCATTCTAATATTCTGTATGTATTAAGTTAGTAATGTAGTAAATATATTTGCATTATTTCTTTACACAAATTTTTCCTTTGCAGGAGACTAACTTCATGAATGTCAGAGGAACTTTGTGCTTCACAACATGCAACCTGAAGACAATGCCTTTGACAACTCAGCTGCTAACTGTTGATTTTTAGTTGGAAAAAAACTCAGTTAAAACTTTAGCTATGTAAATAAGGATTCAGAAATTGCCACATGGATCTATCTATCTTCACCTATTCAATGGTTGCTTTAGAGTGGAACATTGCTATTTTTATAAATTTTTTGATTTATCACAAGAGCAATTTTTATGTGATATTCAATTGACTGTGGAAGCATTTATGAAATGAAATATATTCTGTGTGTCTCTTGAAATCTATGGTTAAATGTAGATATTAAATTAATCTACAACTTTTGTGGCCTTTTATAAAGCATGTGCATTGACAGACAAGGATGAAAACAAGTAATCAAGCAGTCACTGGAAATACGCCCCAACAACTTCTTAGGTTATGGACTAAGGAAGATGAACAATTGGGTATAAAATGGACAAATGGAAAATTCCTGGGGGACCTGGATTTCGCAGATGATGTAGCATTCTTAAGTTCAACACCAAGACAATCCCAAGAAGCAATAAATAATTTGTGTCATCTCTCGGTTAAAATTGGTCTCCAAATAAATGCCTCTAAAACTAAAGCTATGAACTTTTCTAACGAGACCTTTGATATCATCTTGAACGGGGAAAAAACTACAGAAAGTTGAAAGTTTCAATTATTTAGGCAGTAAAATGACTCAGGATGGTGACACAACAAGAGTAATCCATACTAGAATTGCTTTGGCAGCTAGCGCCTTCAATAGATTATCTAACATTTGGAAATTACGATCATTGAATATACATACCAAGCTTCGTCTGTTTAATTCAAATGTCATCTCAGTGTTAACATACGGCTGTGAGAGTTGGAAAATAACAAAATCATTGGAGAACAAGCTGAATACATTCGAGAACAAATGTCTTAGAAAACTCATGAACATCAGTTGGAAAGAATTCAAGACTACTCGACAAATAAGAGAAGACTCTAGGCAGAAATATGTCTCCGACTATATAAGGAAAAGACGATGGTCATATATCGGTCATGTCCTACGAATGCAAAACAACAGAATACCACTACAGGCGCTCACTTGGGTTCCTGAGGGTAAGCGGAAAAAAGGAAAGACCAAAAGAAACACTCAGAAGAACAATAATAAGAGAAGGAAGAACGTTGGGCCTAAATAATGTGCAAGAGCTAAGAGGAGTGGCGTCACAACGAACAACCTGGAGAGCACTGGTTTCTGCCTTATGCGCCGTGTTTGGCGCTTAAAGAATTTATTATTATTATTATTATTATATGATAGCTCTGTTATCTTACATTTTGAACGTCGTATGTTCTAACAATTCACAGTGTAATAGCTTTTTATCTTTAACATCATCTCTAAAAACATGGCTAGCAACGCTACGATTATTTAAAGTTGTCAGCACTTTGTTTTCTTGAAATGAATTACTAACCACATTATTGTAGTTAAAGGTGTTATTTAATTTTTGTCACTGACTCCATGTACAGTGAGGTTCATAACTTCAGATTTCCATAATACTGTCTTATTGTCTTTTTTAAGCAAACATCAATGATCTTGTGGCTACCATTGAAGGCTATGTTGGCTGTATTGTTTTCATAAAATGTTTTAATTTAGATTTTATCCGTCTATACAAATTTTCACCATGAATTATGTACCATATACTGGACTTTAAAATTGTATTGTACTTTCTTTATTAATATGCTTTCATTTATGCTATAATCTTTTGTAAAGATTTTTATCATGACATGACTACTTTGTGACAGCTCTTTAAGATTTTTCTACTGTATTGTTTTTATAGTGTAGACAAAGGAAGTTTATTACCCATGTAATAAAGAAGTAATCCTTTTTCTTTGTGCATATTATGAGAAGATGAATGATGGAATACATTATGACAATAGGAAACATTGGAGGAAAAAAAGAGATATAGGACAACAGAGAATAAAAATACTGCACAGTAGGACATGATGGTATGGAAAGAAGTCAAAAACAGAACTGATAAACAGTATTGGAGGCAGGAAGTTGGGGAGTGGCATGGTCACCTACATCAGCAGGCATAGTACTTGAAGAAAAAGAAGACTTTTTTAAATTAATATTTATTTACACTGTGACTTTCAAACACAGATTTTAATTATGACTTACTGACTGTGATTGTATGTGAAGATGTTATTATAGTGTCACACAATATGTTTATTTACACTGTGACCATCAATATATATTTGTGCACAATGACTTGCTGACTTAATGATCAGACTTATATATTTAAATATGTACTGTACTGTCATTGAATTTTTTTTTTTTTAAATTAGACAAGAAGGCTATCCAGTTCAACCACTAATGGGTTATAATTAAGATATTGTGTCTTCGTTGTAAGAAAGTAAATTCATTTCTCCTCGTCTTTTATTTTATTCACGGTAAATGAAAATTGTGCTTCACAATGTGTAAGCTGAAGACACTGCTGTACATAACATGTTGACAACTCAGCTGTCAACTACTGCTTTTCAGTTTTAAAAAAAAAAAAAAAACTGAGGCTATATAAATAAGAATTCATAAATTGCTGCATGGATCTAAATGTTTTCTCCTATTTGATATGTGCTTGAAAAAAGAAGATTACTATTTTTACAAAATGTTGTGATTTACATAAAAGTAATTTTTGTATGTAATATTCAGATTATTCTGCTAGCATTCATGAAATAAAATATAATCTGTGTGTCTCATGAAGTCTGGGGTAAATGTAGAAATAAACTTAATCTAGAACTTTTATAATGCATGTACATTGACAGACAAGGATGTAACCTAGCATTCAATAGAAATATGCCCCAACAACCACTTACAATTTTGACTAAGGAAGAAAGGGAGATGCAAGTGGGTGGTTGTAGCTTTGTTGTTTTTCATTCTAAAATTCGTATGCCATAACTTTGTTATTTTACATTATGTACTATGTATTTTCTGACAGTTCACAATGTACTGTATATACTCAAGAATAAATTGAGAAATGTATTCCAATTTTGGACCTTAAACATATACCACCAACTTATAGTCGAGTTAAAGAACAAAGATTCATGAAACTGGTCATTGTTGCCTTCAGATGTTAACTTGCTGCTTCATTAAATATTTTTAACTAAATATCTTAAGTAATACAATAAAAAATGTTTGAATCAATTTTATTAAGCTGTTAATTGTGTTAATTATTTAAATAAAAACATACACTCGATATACAAACAATACAAATAATAAATTTCCATTATGCTTTCGTGCTTCCTGACTTCCATACACTGGCATGCAAGTTTAAATCATTTGTTGTAAACACACTGGCATTTGGGGGGGGGGGGGGCGGGGGGGGGGGAAATTTCCAGAAGGAATTATTATGATGAATTTGAAAAGAAAGCGTACTTCTTATGAGGCAGGGCTTTAAGCTGAAAGTGATAGAATTCAGAGAAAGCCATGACAATTCCAATGGAATGAGGGAATTTGGAATCGATGAAAAACTTATATGAGACTGGCATAAAATAAAAGAATCCTTGCATGAAATGCCAAAAACGAACTGAACGAGGAGAGGGAACACTTCATCATTTCCAGCTCTTGAAGAACTAAATGAATTGATTTTAACTCAGCAGCAAAATGGTTGCATCATTACTTGAGGATTCATTCAAATTCGCAATTGAAAAGGAGTGAAAAGTATCACAGCATTCCAGAAATATCAAAATTCATTGCATCTGCATGCTGATGTAGCTGTTTTATGAAACAGTTTTCAATGTCATTTTTTTACTTCAACTTTTAATCAGGTCATTCATTTTGGAAGCCTTTTAAGTCTTAATGTCTAGGGGTCGACTTATAATCAGATTGACCTATATTCGAGTATACATAGTAATTTCTTTTTATTGTAAACATCATTTCATTTGTGAATGTTTATTCCTTACTGTGTGTACCTAATGCAGTAAAATATGTGATTTTGTTATTCTAAATTGTTGTGCCTGATAACATATACCTTTGTTTCCATTCATTCTGTACTTCATACGCTGTGCTAATTGTTCTTAGGATAAGCTACACCATCTTTTCAGCTAGTTGTCTCCTTTATTTCAGCTACAGTGACCATATTGCTCAATGCAAAAAGGAGGACAATATTTACTTCTTTGTCTGGAAAGGAGGACAAGGGAAAACACTGTAATAAAAATTAGGACATATTTATTTTAAAAAGTAAATGACAGTGAAGCTTATTTATTACACACCAAACAATAATTTCATCAAATCAACTTTATTTTGTGTTTAATGAAATATCAAGATGATAAAAATTGTCTTTAAAAACGATTGAATCCTTTTTAAATACACACAGAAACATTGGTCACATAAATAACACTAGAGGTTGTTCTGGTTCTGGCGCATGCAAATTTGTTGGCACTTTTTGAATGATGGGAAGCATTTAAAAGTACAGTCTACTGATTTCAAATTATTGTAATGTTTCACATTATGAAAATCAAAAGGGCCTTCTGTAGCAGTTACTTTTTCGGTTCCATGCTTGTTTCTTTTGTAAATAATGTCAGTTTTGATTGCGAACTTGCAGACACAAGTGCGTTCTTCTGCCTTTCATGTTTTCATGTGGGTTTGTGTGTGTTTTCTTAATTTTTCAGTCAGCAGAAATTTTATTTGCTACTAACACAAATGTGCCACCTCTGCACACAAGACATTCTGCTTCTATATCTTGTCGACTTCTGCCAAAACATGGAAATTTCGTTTTCAATTTATATGTGAATACACACTTTTTTAAGCAAACCACAAGGTCTTTTATAGCTGGACATGTGCCCTAATATAGTTGGACATGTGCCCTAATATAATCGACAGACCATGTGTCTAGGTTGAAGGAAGCGCGCCTCGCCAAAGCAAGGCAAAGTCATTTTTTTTTAAATTTGACACTTAGAGTAGGCTTAGTAAATAATATATGTTATTAACTAATGTTTAATTCAATATTAAAGTTAAAATTGCTTGTAATTTGCAATAGATGATGTTTTAAATGACTAAACCTCATACCGTCTTATCATTCAAAGTGCATTTTTTGGATAACAGGTGTCAATAAACAAATAGAGCGAAAATGTGTAAAACAGTTAAAATATGATTATAATCTATTACTGATAAACAATCCAACAACATGAAAGCTTGCGGGATTGTTTGCTGTATTCTGAGGAAATTCAGTCGTCGGAAGCGAAATTCAAATGAGGAATTTTCGAAATGGCGTCTTTCATATAATTTAGTAAATTGTGAAAAAAGCCAAATATTTCAACATTTAAATGGACGCAAAATTTAGGCATGAAAAGCCTGATAAATTTGGCCAAAGCCGAACGTATGGTGACCCTATATTTCTGCTTACCATAAATAATTCATTATGTAAGTAGTAGTTGTCAAAGTTTCCATGTGATGCCACAGTTATTACTTATTTGTGCATTTAATGATGACTAGAGCATGCAGATATTTGTTTCATAGATTTTGCCATGCCACATTTTTAAAATATGATACAGTTTTATTAAATTCAGGATCATCACAGAAAGTGTTATTATTATTTTTTAAATACTTTTTCATTATATAACATTCTATGATAAGATAAAAGCACATTAATCTACACTTTTAGTTTGGGTGCCTTTCTGATCACTACCTTAAACAGGCCCTTTCTAAACTACAAGTAAATTATTTCGTTATTTTTTTTTTCAGCCCTGCTTTTAGTATTTTGTTGACATTCATTATTACTGTTAGTTGTTCATTTATGTTTTTTCAACTGTAATTTATCCTCATGAAAGTTTAAACACAGAGTGTGTTTCTGTATTTGTTCTATTGTAAACTGATGCTTCTGCCTATATTATTCTTAAGTTATATTATTTATGCTGTGAACACCATGTAATATTAAATTCATGGTATTTTCATTTAGAGAATTACAGTTGATTATATAATCATCACTGAGCATTTTACTGTGGTGTCTAAGTAAAATGCTACTATTTGCACTGTGCATTTTAAAATTTTTTAAAAATTTGCTATGTTTCCGAATAGCGAGCTCAATTCAATCATTATCCATATGCATAGATGTGTCACTCATATGTACTCTTTGTTGCCATTAATGTGACCAATTTAAAAAAAAATCCTGTCATCTGTTAAATTGTGGGTTTTTTTTGTAATAAACTGCATTCATAATTTTTATAGTACTTGTATGGATTTAGTGTAGATCAAATTTTCTACTTTTGGTTCTATTTTGCAATTTGTCAGTAAGTTTTAATAGCAATAACAAAACTGAAGCAGGATTAAGGAGATTGAAAAACACGAGTTTAATAGCAATGAAAATAGCCAAAGAATAGAGAGAAGCATGGGGCCAGAGCATAAAAAGAAGACTTGCATATTAATTACTAAAAAAAAAAAAAAAAATAAACCAAGTAAAAAATTAGAAATTCAAGATGAACTTAAAATACTACTAAATAAATAACTACTCTGGCTAAAATTAGGAACCGGTTAGTTTAAAATAGAGGACCCACACGTGAAATATGTAATGAACTTTGTACAGTTAAACACTTCCTACTGGAATATAAGAAGTATGGTCAACACAGGCAAGCCACTACAAATTAACGCCTATATAAGAGAAAATCTTGCACTAGGCCTGTTGCAGCGGCATCTCCTAATAAGCTGCATGCAGGGTCATGTTTTGGATCATGGGGGCCAAAGATCAAGGATCAAAGAAGAAGCCTACTGTACCCCTTAAAGCATATAGAAACAAATTGTTAGGGTGGGTTGTGTTGAACACAATGACCTCTCAAGATATAAAATAAACTATTGCAGAAACAACCACTGTAAGAGGACAGGAAGTGCTATAGTGCAGACTACCTGCAAGAGAGCCAACGGCAGTGGTGATCTCAAGCTCTTTATGGAATGATAAAATAAAATCAAGAAAACATTTTCGCTGCCGCCGTCACAGATTATTTAAATGGGCTGTTTCCTGCAGGTCATTAAGTGTGTGATAACCTATAAAGAGTTTGACATTTTTTAAAGAAAAACATGGCTACCATTTATGCTATAATCATTGAAGATTTTCACATGGTGCTTCCTTGCATGAATTACTAACTACATCATCGGAGTTACAGATTATTTTTAATTTATTTCAATAATAACTTGTAAAATGAGGTCATAAATTCAGACTTCCATTATGCTTTCTTATTTTTGTCTTTTAAGCAAACATCGATGATCTTGTGGCTACCATTGAAGGTTTTGTTTTTACTGTATTGTCTTTTCATAATAAGCTTCAATTTAGACTTTATCCATCTAAATAAATTTTCACCATGAATTATAAACCATATACTGAACTTGAAAATTGGATTGCACTGTGTTTTAATAATATGCTTCATTTATGCTATAATCTTTTGTATGGATTTTTATAATGACATGACAACGTTGTGACAGCTGTTTAAGAATTTTTGTACCATACTATATTTTTGTATAGACAAAGTAAGTGAATTACTCATGTTATAAGGAAGTAACCCACTTTCTTTGATCATGTTAGGAGAAGAAAATAGCTGGAATATATCGTGACAACAGGAAATATTGAAGGAAAAATGAGATAGAGGATAACAAAGACAAAAGGTACTGGACAGTTTTATATCAAGGCATGACAAGATGTCAAAAACAGAATTGATAAATAATGCTGGAGGCAGGAAGTTGTGAAAAGGCATGGTCACCTACATCGGCAGGCATAGTACTTGAAGAAGAAAAAGACCCCCCCCCCCACCCCCCCCCACCCCCCCCCCTTCCCCACTAATACTACGACAGTGCCAACGTCCACTCTGCTCTCCATATCCCAAAAAAAAAAAAAAAAAAAAATAAAAAAAGTAAAAAAAGTAGGAGTGACTTGAAGGAAGACTTTTTTTTTTTTTTTTTGGTATTTATTTAAGCTGCGACTTTCAATATAGATTTTAATCATGAATTACTGACTATGATTGTATTTGAAGATGTTATTTTAGTGTCACTCAAACTTTTTATTTACACAGTGACTGTCGGTATATATTTTTGCATAATGACTTGCTGACTTAATGATCAGATTTATAGATTTTATTATTTTATACTGTACGGTCTTTGATAATTTTTTTATATTTTTAAATTATAGAAGAGAAAAATCCTGTTCAACCACTAATGGGTTATAATTAAGAATTAGTGTCTTTGGTGTTAGATAGTAAATTGATTTCACCTTGTCTTTTAATTTATACAAGATAAATGAAAATTAATAATTATGTGTGATTGTGTTTTATTGCTTAAAAAAACAATTACAACTTTAATTGTAACTAATATATATATATATATATATATATATATATATATATATTATATATTATATATATTATATATATATATATATATATATATATTATATATATATATATATATATATATATATATATATATATATATATATATATTATATTATATATATAAATGAAAATGTGCTGAGTTGGGATGTGGGTGCTGCACCAGTTATCACTATCGATAACTATGAATTGGCAGTGGACCACCACTTCACATACCTAGGGTCTACCATCAATGACAAACTCTCACTGGACACAGAAATCGACAGCCGCATTGGCAAAGCTGCAGCTACCTTTGTCTGCCTCACATCGCGTTTAGGGAAACTCCAAACTCACAATGAAGACCAAAGCTGCGGTATATAACGCCTGCATCATCAGCACATCAGCATATGGCAGCGAGACCTGGACGACCTATGCTAAGCAAAAAAGAAGGCTCAATACCTTCCATTTACGGTGTCTACGCCACATCCTCGGCATCTCGTGGAAAGATAAAGTGACATATGTCGAGGTGTTGTCAAGTTGGCCTTCAAAGTATGTATACACTGCTTAGACAGTGCAGGCTTCACTGGCTTGGCCATGTCCGCCGCATGGAAGATGGTCGCATCCCAAAAGATATCTTCTACGGACAGTTAGCAGATGGCAAGAGAACAGTTGGGCGACCGCAGCTGAGGTTCAAGGATGTGTGCAAAAGAGATATGAGGGTACTGGACATGAATCTAGCAACATGGGAGGATGATGCTGCCAATTGCACCAAGTGACGATGCTATTTATGGTGCCCCCTCAGATTGGGCGAAAAGAGGCTCACACAACAAGAAGAGGTAAGGAGAAAACGTGTATGGGAGCACCAGGAAAATAAGCAGCTGAGGGCTGCCACCTCAGGGGCGCATTCCCATAGTCAGTTATGACTGAAGGGGCTATTATTATTATATAAATGAAGACTCCATTGGAAAAACCAGATATGTCACATTTTTATAAGAACTGAGGCACTAACCTCAGCACATTAAGCATACTTCAAAGAAGGTGTAGAAACTAAAATTATATTTAAAAACACATTCCTCTCCAAGAAAATGAAGCTTAAAAACAGAAAATCATTCTTTGTGTCACAGAGTTTCAAATTTTAAAATTCAGTTTTCTCAAACTTCATTTTTTGTGACTATCTGGTTTTTCCAATGGAGCCTTCATATATATATATATATATATATATATATATATATATATAATATATATATATATATATATATATATATATATATATATATATATATATATATATATATATATATATATTATATATATTATATATATATATATACTGAAGCACATTAAAAATGCACCACCTGTATAATCCAGGAACAGAGTGTGAAATGTAATTATAAGTGTTTACAAGTTTACATATTTGGAATCTTTATTCATTTTCCTATGAATCCATGCTGGTCATTAATTTGTACATTTGATTGTTATGAAATTCATTGCATTCTGTGCAGGCAAGGGAGAAAACCAAAAATGCAAAAAAATGCATGTGCGTTATCCTGCTGGAGAAGCTGCAAGTCTGGATAAATTGTGAACGCAGGAGCAACCAGTGCATCCAGAACCTCATCTCGATATGTCACAGCATTAACATTTCCACTGAAGACGTGAAGAGGCAAGCGATGGTGAAAACTGAATCATCCCCAAATGTGAATACTGCCACCTCCAAATCGGTTGACACAGCAATCTGCAAAGCGCTCTTCACACCATCGCCAAATCCGCATACGTCCATCAGCAAAGGATATGTTGAATCTGCTCTCGTCTGTGAATAGGACAGCATTCCACTGCAGTCTAGTCCATCTGACATGTTGCTCTGCCCATTGCAGGCGCTGCTGACGATGTCTGTGAGTCAAGTTTGGCCCAACATAAGGTCGTCTTGCAGTAAGGCCTGTATCTCTGAGTCGTCGTATGACTGTCATTCAAGAGACTTGCCCATGTCTACCCACTATTGCTCTTGCTGTTTGACTTGCCGGGAGAGTACGATTCCTTAGGTAACTCAGCACAATATGACGATCTTGCGCAGGGGTAGTAACTCGTGGTTGGCCACTCCGAAGTCTATCCCGGGCACTGCCAGTGGTTCCGTAACGTTCATTGAGACGTACAATAGTGCTGTGGTGGCAATTCATCCTTCTGGCAATGGCCCGCGAGCTCATTCCGGTCTCCAACATACCAATGGCTCGTTGGCGGTCGTTTTCAGATAGTCGTGGCATTTCAAGCACATGTACTGGGTGTTTTGTCTCAACGGCCTTTTTATACCGAGTATACTGCCACAACATGTACACATTTTCAGGGTCATAGCTGTTGGGAATCGTGTTGCACGTGTAACTTTCATCGTTTTCATGTAGTCTGTACACAAACCCGTGGGTTGAATCATGCACTTTCCTTTCCAGCAGCCATTCGCTCTCTACCTCATGGCAAACACGGTGAAAATTCATTCCCACACTTTTTTTTTCCAGCTTCTCGGCATCAGTATATATAATAGTGGTGCGTTTTTAATGTGCTTCAGTATATATATATATATATATATATATATATATATATATATATATATATATATATATATATATATATATATATATATATATATACTTTATACAACTCCCTTAGTAAACACCACCATTATTTTATGTTTTAAATGTAGCATAATAATATTGTATCCCTATTTTAATTAATGTTTAATGTAGTATTTTTGAAACTTTGAACCATTGAATTAAAAAAAAAACAGTTTTGAGAAAAAACTGCATGCTTCAATGTTTTATGTGAGAGCCACTTAAATACAACCACATACACTTTCCCTATCAAGTTTTAAAAGGCAGATTGTGCAGGGGTTTTGAAACTTTATAGTGTAAAACATATTGCTGCAAAAACCACAACTGCGAGAGCACATACAGTGCTAGGGCATTGGCTTCCTGCTAGAGATCCAACTGAAGTGAAAAGGAATGAATGAAAAGAGACTTGAAGACAAGTCCAGCGCTTTCTGTAAGTAAAAAGAGTTCTTCATCATCAACTTAAATATGTTGTGAGTTATTATGAACATGTCAAATATGAACAAGTACAAGATTGGTACAACAGATCTCTGCACCTGAGGTATCAGCCCCATGACAGCTGAACATCTGCTTCACTCCTGCCCATTTTACAGCAGTGAACTGAGTAGTACATGGCAACAGCCCACTTCTCTCCACGAAAAACTGTTTGGAGATGTCAGGAACCTTCAGCTGACTGCAACCTTTATTAGAGTAATTAATGTGGAAGTCTGAGGGCGAACGAGATGTCAGGAACCTTGAGCTGACTACTACCTTTATTAGAGTCATTAATGTAGAAGTCTGTGGGCGAACGAGATGTGCAATCGATGATGACTCACCAGCAGTCAACGTTTGTAGACAGCTTTGTCTCAAACAAGGTGTGGCTTTTAATAGCATTTTTACACTTGCTTTTCTTAACAATATGCGAAAAAAACTCAAGAACAAAAAAAAAAAACGAACACTGGCGAAGACTTTTAACACTTCCTAGTTAAAGACAGACATATACAAATATATTGTTGTTAAAAGAGAAATAAAATAATTTAGGGTATATATAATAAGATGTAGAAAGAAGAATGGTTAGGATTTAACACCCTAACGAAAACAAACACGAACACAGTCAAACAGATAAAACTTTATAATTTTTAAAATAGAGAAATGACATGTAGAAAATAAAAAAGTAATTTAAAAGAGATTAAATTTTAACACCCTAACGAAAACAGACACAACCATATTTTTAGAAAGAGTTTATCAGAGTGCACTACCAAAAGAAGAGATGGCGGAGACTCATTACAGCCAACCTTTGTATTGGAGATGGGAACTGATGATGATATTTTTTGGTTTAGTTTAATAGAGAAATGCCAGAGATATTGCTAGTAATTTTTTTTTAACTTTTAACACAAGACACGAATACAGACGAACATAAATATATATAAAACAATCAACATACCATATCGTTGTGATCTTGAAGTGGCTGGTCTGAGATGGTTGTTTTCTTTTGTCTTCAACAGGTGTCTTTGCCTTCAACAGTTGGTCTGTCTCGAGGGTTAATGCTTGAATGATTTGTGTAGAGGAATTTATCATCATGTATCAGACCAAGAATTGTCTGTCACAGACGCACTGCGCATGCGCGTAATCGATAATTTCTTGACAGTGCCAGACGCGTGGCTTTGTCACGCATGTGACGGTCGGAAAGTAGAATCGATTATATAATTATATTCAGCATTTTCGGCGCAAAATACGAAGTTTCTTACAGATAATTATTTTGTCGATTGTACGACAGCTTATTTAATTGGTCTCTGGTGGGAAAAAGTTAATGGCGTGTTAAGAAGACGATCGAACTGTTGAACATTCACCAACACTAAATTGTCAAACTAGATATTTTGTGTGTTCGTTCGTCTGTGTGACAGTATGCAAAAATATATATGCACTGGAAAAACGGGTAACGATTGTAAGCTTTAAAAAAAGGATATTAAAAGCGCCTGTTCATTAAACGCTATCTTTAAAAAACACATCTTTAAGAAACAAATGTGATACTATACACATTTTTATTTTTGTTATATATATATATATATATATATATATATATATATATATATATATTATATATATATAATATATATATATATATATATATATATATATAGTCTGTTGACTTTTGTCCCCCAAAAAAACTTTTTTAAAACGGCGCAGTGTTTCTCGTGATGTTGAAAACAACCAGACTTTTGATCGTGGCTGGTTTACACCGGGTGTGAATGCGGCGAGTAACGTCTTTAAAACGTCACAGTGGTTCTCACGTTGTTGATTTTTAACACGTCGCAGGAGGTCTCACGTTGTTGAAAATAATAAAATACCGGTTTATGAGTGTAATTTATCATTACTAGCCATGGATCCCAGGTGGTCACATCCCTCCACAGCCCTGATAGCTGGACCGACCGGTAGTGGGAAAACTGTCTTTGTACATCGTTTCTTGCAGCATATCCGGACATGATAACCCCTACCCCAGACGAAATTATATGATGTTATGGAGAGTGGCAATCCATGTATAATTCGCTGACCGGAGTCCAGTTTATTGAAGGACTGCCAAACATGGAGCAGTGGTCAGGTGATAAGAAACGCCTGCTCGTTATAGATGATCTGATGAGTGATACGGATGATACAATAACTAAACTATTCACGAAGGGTAGCCATCATCGTAATATTAGCGTGATCTATATCGTGCAAAATCTATTTGGCAAGAACAAAGAACAATTAGCTTGAATTCTCATTATATAATGCTTTTCAAAAACCCACGAGATGGCTCGCAAATTACAAATCTAGCCAAGCAGATGTACCCAGGTCGTACTGCCTATGTCCAAGAAAGTTTTAAAGACGCGACGGCGGCCCCACACGGTTATTTGCTAATCGACCTGCTCCAGGCAACACCCGATGCTTTGAGATTGCGCCGCCAAATATTTCCACACGAACAACAAGTCGTCTACGTCTCCAAATAACGAGATGGGAAAAAAGGTGAGACGCCATGCTGAAATGTTGAAATTTCTTGGCAGTGCCAAACACCAGCCATCAAGGCTGTTATGAAAACAGCGTCACCCGACCTCGTAGGAACACTCTGCGAGTATTGTCACAACGTATTAAGAGGTAACGTTACACTTCCACCCCCTCAGAAGAGACGTATGCGTCGTTACAAAAACACCATGAGAGCGCTCACCCAAAAGAAATTGTCGCTCAAAAGACGAAAACAATTTTTACAAACCGGTGGTTTTTTAAGTGCGTTGTTAACCCCACTACAAACCGTGCTAAGAGGCGTTTTAGGCGTGTAAAAAGATGGCCAAGAAAATGATTTTGATGGACCCTCGTTTGTTAGAGGCGCAAAAACCTTATAGAACCCCCGACGCTCTGAGGCATAACTTAGGAAAACTGGACAGTCAAATGCAACTAGTCTTGGAACGAGAAGATTTACCAATGGGTGACAAAGCTAGGTTATATCAGCGATCACTACAGCGTTATTTGACTCGCCTAGAACAGTACAGTCACGTGCCTCTAGACCTCGTGGACATTAAACAACCAACACAATTACAAGCTACCGACCAACCAGGTTCACCCCCTGTACTTAAAGACGAGGTCGTGGACAAAATTCTTCAGTCCTCGACCGAACAACTCATACCCATAATCGAAAAAAGGTGGTTGACAGTACATTGCGAGAAAAGTCTTCGTATTTGCTCAGAAGAAGGAAAACGACACAAAATCCAAAGTGGGAAGCATGGCCAAAGAAGTGAATAAGATTTTAAAACAACATTACTACGAACCGAAACTACCCGGTTCTTATAGCGGAGTCGGTGCCTTGCAGAGTAGTTCCAAACTTACTCGTAAAAATATTGAAGAGTGGTTAGGTCATCAGGATACGTACACCTTACACAAGCCGGTGCATAGAAAATTTAAAAGACGCGCGACCATCTCGGGTAGTATCGATCAACAGTTCCAGGCTGATCTAATAGACTTGCGGGGTTTAAAAAAAAATCAACGATGGGTTTTCCTATCTAGTGACGTGTATCGATGTGTTTAGTAAATTTGCGTTGGCTGTTCCTCTGAAAAACAAAACTGGGAAAGCCTTAGTAGAAGCGGTGAAGACCATTTTTACCAGTCGCAAACCCATAAATTTTCAAACAGACAAAGGCAGTGAGTTCGTCAACAAAACATTCTTAAAGTTTCTTAAAGAAGAGGGTGTCCATTTCTTTACTACGGAGAATGAAGATACTAAGGCCGCTATAGTCGAGAGGTTTAATCGAACCCTCAAAGAAAAAACGTGGCGTTACTTTACCAAAACCAACAGTCTTCGCTACGTCGACATGATAAATCAATGGTCCACAACTACAATTATTCGTATCATCAGAGTATTAAGATGACGCCGTCGGAAGTTACCCCGATCACTCAAGAAGAGGTGTGGCATACGTTGTATTCCCTGACGTCACCGGAAGAAAAGTCTATTTTTAAAGCAGGTGATCGCGTGCGGTTCGCGCAAGCCAAACAAACTTTTAAAAAGGGTCATACGCCGGCGTGGACAGAAGAACTGTTTACGGTCAGCCGACTAAACCAGACAAGACCAGTCACGAACGTCCTTAAAGATGATTCGGGTGAGGAATTGAAAGGTTCTTTTTACCAAGAAGAGCTGCAGCGGGTCGGTGACAAAATAGTTTATCGAATCGAGTCCATTTTGCAAGAACAGCGAGGTGTCAGGGGTGTTAAAGAGTATTTGGTCAAATGGTTCGGTTATAACTCGTCATTCAACAGCTGGATTTCCTCCAAACAACTAGCGAGATATCGAGACTGATGGAGATAGAAGAAGTGAGCACCCCAGTTTTGCGGTCACCCCCTCCCAAGGCCACGAGAACCTCGTTCTGGCCTTTGTTTTGGGAAAGTAGTCCCGCGGCTAGAGATCGTTTTCATCTGTCAGATGATCGTTATATATGTCGTCATCGGGGTCTCGTTATTCAATCTGAGTCGGAGCAACGCCGAGGGTCCTGACGGCAAGTTTTGGATCGCCTTAATGAGCAGTTATCTGGGTTACATGTTACCTAACCCTAAGATAGGATGAGTTTTTACGTGACTTTACCGAGCAATGCCTCGATGAAAATATACCCGAACAATAACGCCGGTCCCTTTTTCGTCAAATTACCACAGACTATAGACTTGACTTCACGTTATGAGGTTGGCTTGGTTGAGATTCAATTTCCCAAAAGTTATTTTAACATGCTAGTGGATGAGGTATGGATACATTACTTCCCAAACAAAGACGAGGGAACAACGCCTATAATACTCACGTTGCCCGCCGGTCTATACACCTCACCCGACACGCTTATCGACGAGTTTAATCGTCTGCTTTTAGGCACAGATGTGAATGAAAAAGTCCGAGTTAGAGTCTATTTTAACAATAATAAGGCCACCTTGATTCTGTATGAACCAGGGTTGAAGTTAGACTTAGCGAGACGTTGAAACACATGTTAAGATTGCCCACCTCGATCGCCACAGACATCGACCCAATACTACGAGAAGAGACTGAAGTACAAATGGATAACGACATGAAAAATGTATACGTGTACTGTGACCTCGTAGCGGCGAGACCTGTTGGGGATGCCTCTGTCCCTTTGTTACGTATTGTTCCTATTTTGGACAGGACTACCGCTTCGGTTTTTAGGATTTACGACAAACCACACTACGTACCCCTGAGCCTTTTTTCGTTTGACGCTGTGGAAATACTTTTAACTAATGACCAGGTTAAGACTATCCCATTCACTAGCGGAGCTTCGGTGTTGACTCTCCACTTCCGAACTCACAGACGGTTTGATTTTGAATAGAAGAAAAAATGGTCAGACATGTACCAATACGACGAATTCCCAAAATGTATGAGGAGTTTTACTGCAACCAAGCTGGACACGGGATGCCAGTGTTTATCGGAGGCAGAAGTCAAAGAGGGCATGGCTTAGGTAGTTTTTTCAGCGGGCTCGGTCGCATGGTTCTCCCGTTGTTAAAAACAGGAGGCAAAGCTTTACTCATAGAAGGGGTTGGCACCGGTCTACAGGTCGCGAGTGACGCGTTAGCTGGCAGAAATGTTGGCGAGTCATTTCGTGAGCGAGCCAAAGAATCGGATCAGCGTTTATTACAGGGAGCGGTTGACCACCTCACCACTAACCAATCAGGTAGCGGTATTAGAAGAAAAAGAACGAGAACAGGGAGAGCTGCCTCACCTGGCGATCCGAAAAGAATAAAACGAAGTAACCGAGCTCGCCCTTCTCATTCCCAGAAGAACAAGCGATGGTACTCTGATATATTTGAATGATGGCGCTTATTCACCCCAGCTCGTGCGAGTGTCTTCACAGTGGTCTAGATTTGTTTAGCGTGCCACCAACGCAGACAGCCGTAGAAGAGGGTCAATTTGTGGAGATACATCCGTTGGCCGCCTTAGCGCCTGAGCCCCGGTGGAATTTGTAATATCGGGGAACGGCGAAGAATATCTAGATTTGTTCAATACTTTTCTGCAAGTGCGCACCAAAATCACGTTAGCTAATGGCGACAAATTACCCGCTGATGCGGATGTGACCCGGTCAACTATTACCTGCATAGTTTATTCTCCCAAGTCGACGTTTCCCTAAACGACACGCTGATTACACCCAGCGAGAACACCTACTCTTATACAGCTTACCTGGAAGCCACGTTGAATTACGGGGTGGAAACCAAGCGAGGTCATATGACAGCGGCTCTGTTTCACAAAGACATACCAAACTCTATTGCGGAAACAAGTGGCGATAATAACAACGGACTAAGACTGCGTCAAAATATAGCGGCTGGTTCTCAGGGCATCGATATGATGGGTCGGTTACATTCAGATATTTTCATCCAAGATCGCTATATGTTAAACGGCGTGACAGTTAAAGTAAAACTCACGCCGTCTAAAGATGCGTTCAACGTGCTGGGAAACGACCACGCTGGTGGTTATAAATCTATTATAACTTATGCGGCCCTGGTTGTACGGAAAGCCAAATTAAACCCCGCCATCTCTCTAGCCCACGATAAAGCCTTGTTACGAGGTAATGCCAAGTACCCCTTGAAACGAGTTGTGCTAAAAACTTTCTCTATCCCTAAAGGCATGCTATCGCACATGCAGGATAATCTATTTCCCAGTCAAACCCCGACCCGCATAGTGATTGGCCTAGTCACTTCGACAGCTTTTCACGGATCGTATACGTCTAATCCGTTCAATTTCGCTAATTTTGGTCTGATATATTTAAATGTCAGCGCGGATGGAAGAACAGTCAGTGGCAAGCCTTTGTCAATGGATTATGATCACAATCAGTACGGGAGAGCCTTCTTCGGGACGAATCTAGCCATGGGACTAATTGGCAAAGACGCCGGCAATGATCTTGAGTATAGATATTGTCAGAACTAGACACATGAGAATACTTGTGCTGTCAGAGCGAACTCTCTACTGGTACTATGGGTTTAAGGCACTCTCACACTAGACTCTTAGCTCGCTGTCTCAAATGTACAACCATAGCACACAATAGCTGACATAAATAACATGATAACACCTATAACAGGTAATGGCCCTTTTTAATGAATATTACACACAGAGGAGCCGCACCCGGCTGACGATACACATGAACATGAATTGCACAATGCACTAAAAAACTGCTACATACTTGCCACACACTATAGCTCAACAAGATATCCAAATAATAGTCGCAGAGACAATCTACTCAGCAACCGCCATGACTATCACTCACATAGGCGGAATACACTACTGACAAAACGCAATACATAATTGCAATCAGCTTATCAGAAATACAATCCAGGAGGAAATCACTAGCATGCACAATATCAAACTAGCAACAAATCACTACTCCTGATCTCATGAAAATAACGGCAAGAAGTAATAAACAATAGTGGCATCCATATAACTTTCCCCAGCAAAAGCTGCTGACAACGGCCATCAACGACTTCTCAGTCGAGCGGACATATCTAGACTCCCTTTGCCGCCAAACCGTTTCTTCCGGTTTCCCTTCTAGCCAAAACCCGCTGGATAGGTATTCAAAGATGAATACCAGTGTTGTCACACTACAGTGTAACCACTATAACATTTAGTGAATAATTATGCTGTGACATCCACCCCCCCCCCCTTTTCCCTTAAGAAAGAAAACGCAGTTTTTTCCATCGGAGGAGTACGCCCAATCCCCTCTGGGTAAGGGCGACCGAAATGGCAATATAGCACCTCCACATGCAGATAATGAATGCCAGAGTTGCTCAATATTATTGACATACATGCCTTCTCACTCACCACATTCGATACAAGAAAACATGTACAAATCCATACCAGGTATTGACAGTCGTGAAAAATAACAACGACTGGCTAATCCTGGGGTAACTTACACATAATGCATGTTACACAAAATTCTGTATAAATAATTGTCACCAAGCAGCAACACGTCATCATATAAATAATCATCTCTCATAATCTAGTTGTAAATATACGATAATGATCTATGTACACATCGAGTACAACTTTATAAATATTGCCTTTTATGGCAGCATAACAATACATCGCATACCATACCACATCATCATGACAATTTAAATAGTCATAATACATTTCTTAAATAAGTTGCAATAAATACTTTCTTCAGATGTACCTTTTTACTTACCATGGTGTAGCTACATCTTCTATATCCTTCCATAACACCTAACCTTCATGGCATCGTGACACATAAATCCCCACGCAAGGCATAACACAGTACATGACCCTTAAGATAACAGGTCCATCATATTACATAGGTCTCTGATAAATGCAAGGCAGGCCTGCCCACAGTGCACCTGCCTACCATGTACCTGTCTATAGCGCACTTTTCTACAGCATGCTTGCCTACAGCCTGCCTCAAGTATGCCTTTAAGGCACTGTGCCACATTACTACAACTCACAACATAGCATAATACAGCCCACCATGTATTGTAAAGCCTTACGTAATCTCTACAATTTCATAATATGTCATAGTATACACAAGCCTTGCACGAAATCTCATAATCTGTACAAATTTACAAAATCCTCACATTGCTACTAGAATAGAACTGGGGCGCGGGTCAGAGCCTCTCAGGTTCGGTTCGCTTCAACCAAAACATATTATTAAACACGACCCGGCAATCTAACCCTCACTACTGCTGGACTATTAGCAGGTGGTTTTGAAGCAACGACATATGCTTCAGCCTAACTGCCTTACGCGCACCCCACCTATTCACAAAAGTCACCCGTGCCATTTTGGTATTGTCGAGTAGCGATAATACTTCCACAAACTTAACCTTCGCGACCCCATCAAACACTCGTCTGAGTGTGCGCCAGCTAGCACTCAGTGGCACGTTACGCACCCACACTGTGCGATCATTAGCTTTCGGACTTGCGTATAAGTCCCTACTGGTCCCAATCATGTCATTCGATACTTGCCGCGAAATACGCCTACGATGTACCTTATGATCATCCCTCTTGGAAGTTTGGTGATGCTGAGCCTCTGCTTCAGCTACACTCGTGGCACTATGCACCCCGCGTACATTTCCGACGATCAAATCGGCAATCGGATCCTCTAAGACAAACGCATTTACTCTACCCTTAATGAACGGGGTGTCCACATTAATGCACGCCTGGGGGTAAGTCTCGACTTTGCCCCCGAACGTGGTGCACTTTACCGTTTTTCCTGTCAGGCATGAGGCGTCGATACACGACCAACGAACCCCAATTGTGGTGCATCCGGTGTCCCTCAACACCCGGACTGGTCTATTCCCCACCTTTCCTTCGTGAAGAATCACATTCCCAGTCTCATGCACTGCCGACAGGACATGGGTTTTTTTCATGGTGGCCGCATGCCCACAATTGAAGCACCAAACCCTCTCGTTCGTATTTGAAATAGAGGGCGACATCCCTGCACAGTCCTCGCTGTTGATTGTGTCCAATTACAACCGCAGGAATTTGCATGCTCCATCGGGGTAGTGCAGCTATCAGCACTATGACCCATACCACCGCAATTGGTACACACGCGCTCTTTCTTCTCATCGCGTGTACTTTTATTGGACCTCTTCGTAAGACGAAGACCCCGCATCAGAGTCCGAAGACCGACCTCTCTGAGGAACCACTTCCTCTGCCTTATTTTGATGTTTGGTTTTTATACCAAGATCGGTCGTCGTCGTCTCGAGGGAGTCCTCGAAATGTACCTGTTTATGAGTTTGGTTACTCCCTTCTGTCACCATAATTATTACAGTTGTCCCTCGGCCGACTGTTTCTCATTAGAAACGAATGTTCATCATAACTGCCTTATGTAATTATTGTGGATGCCACAGGTTGGTGGTATATATGTTTAGCATGGTTTGATCGTGCCTGCTAAAAAAGGATACACAGCTGTCTACATATTGAGGCCCTGTATTACGGCCAATATTTTCAGCAAGAGGAAATATATCGGGCGAGCTATGCCAGTTGAATAACAGCCTTATGTATTATTGCTACGCAATTTAGGAGCTCGTTTGTTGGACGACAGAGCTAATTAAGTACCTGAAGCGCCGAGTCAATGGTATGGAAGCTACATTACATATTGTAACATTAGGACAGATGATGTTTGATGTATGATGCAAGCCTTTGATTACCAGACATTTAACAGTCATTTATTATCTATGTGAAGTCCTTGATCTCGTCGATTTGACTGTCCTGTTGATGCTACTGTCAGTTTCGTAAATAAATGTTTGAAACGTGCCAGCAGTCTTCAATTCATCATTGACTACTGCATGTGAGTGTATGGGTGCATTATTGACTTTACTAAGAGCCTCAAGCATTCGTGTTTTCGTCTACACCCACACTCAGCACATCATAATACCTATATCACAGATCTACAACATGTACGCTGTTTACTGTGAGTGATCATAGTACCCCTGGCAGTGCCTCACTCTGGTGGTCGTTACATTCCTGGCTGCTACATTTCTGGTGACCTACATCGACACCGCAACATTACACAGTCCAGGTGATAAACGACACGTTCACTCTGCCAGCTTTCACAGCATGCATAAACAGTACATTACATTTATGGTGGCCGTTACAAAACAGACGGTTACATTTATGGTGGACCAGATTTGTGGGTTTTCTACATTTTCAAGACAGTGGCAAATAGGTCAACAACTGAGCTGACTCATATAAACACTGGCGTTGGCATTTTTGTGTTACTGCTACATGGACCACAACTGCTACGGAATTGAAGTGACATTGTTATACATTTCTGGAGTTCTACAAAAGATGTCAATATATCTGGGCTATCAAGTCACATCATTACCTGTCAACCTAAGATTGTAAACAGTACCGCTGGTTGTTTACACTACATTCTGAGCTATCAAGTCACATCGTTACCTGTCAACCTAAGAACGTAAACAGTACCGCTGGTTGTTTACACTACATTCTACAAACATATCGACGTTGGATTTTCTAGTCTCAACTGGTGTCGAGTATGATTTTTGTAGCTACACTTTGGAGACCACTGCCTGTTATGAAGTTACGGTGACCTTCAACGGTGGATCGTCTACCATTGTTGTTGACAGTAGTACCGCATTATATTGCATCTTTGCGGCTATTGAGAAGTGTGCTAAAAGATAAGTGGCCGGTTTTAGTGTGTAAACTGTGCCTTTATTTTGTGTAAAGCAGAGCCTTCCTCTAAACACATTCTACATATTGTTTATTTATATATGCCATGCATGTTTTGTGTATACATGTTTTTGTTTACATGTTTATTTAGCGTGTATTTCAGCGGGCTGGTTGGGTAAGGAGACTCCGATAGAAAATACCACGTGATAGAGGTTCTATCGTGAGCGTTTTCTGTAGGATTACGCATATTTCCCCAGTGGAAATTGCGAGCAACCTGTGTTGCTACTTTTCAGTTTTTTTTCTCAGCTATGACGAGATGTGTTAGTGTTGTTTTCGTTATTTTTTCCATTCTTTGATTTACGATTTGTTTTGTTTGTATCTGTTCGTCTCTCCTTACTTTCATTTATTTCTATACACCTTTTTGTTTATAACAGTGTTGTCATTTGTTTAATTTTCGCAGTTATCATTGTAAAATTTTACAACATTAGATTCAGTTAAGCTTTATTTATTATTTGACTTCTGCGAACGTTTTCGGTTGTTGTTTTGTATTCTTGTCTTTGTATTTATTAATGTAATACATTGTTGTCATACAGTCTATAGATATACTTGATCATTGACTATTAGTATTAATATCATACACTTTTCAGATAAAGGTTACTTATAATGATAATATTATAGAGAAACAAGGTAACTATACAAGGTCTTTGATTAAGACTTGTCTCTCAAAGAGAGTGAAATAAAGTGAAGTGAGTATACAAGTCTAGTATTACAGACTTGTCTCCCATCAAAGTGGGATAAGTAATTTATTTAATTTTTCAGGTCTGATCTCACATAATAATAATAATGATAATAGCCCCTTCAGTCATAACTGACTATGGGAATGCGCCCCTGAGGTGACAGCCCTCAGCTGCTTATTTTCCTGGTGCTCCTTTCGACGTTTTCTCCTCACCTCTGCTTCTTGTGTGAGCCTCTCTTCGCCCAATCTGAGGTGGCGCCGTAAATAGCATCGCCACTTAGTGCGATCGGCAGCTTTATCCTCCCATGTTGCTGGATCCATGTCCAGTGCCCTCATATCTCTCTTGCACCCATCTTTGAACCTCAGCTGTGGTCGCCCGACTGTTCTCTTGCCCTCTATACAAATGCAGTAGGATAGAGAAACTGAAGATAGAAGAATACAGCAACAAGCTGCTGCTGAGGAGAGAAAATTTCAAGCTGCTGCTGAGGAGAGAAAATTTCAAGCTGCTGCTGAGGAGAAAAAACTTCAAGCTCAAGCTGCTGCTGAGGAGAAAAAACTTCAAGCTCAAGCTGCTGCTGAGGAGAGAAAATTTCAAGCTGCTGCTGAGGAGAGAAAATTTCAAGCTGAGGCTGAAGAGAGAAAAGCAAAAAGGGAACATGATGAAAGACTCGCGGATTTGGAGTTACAGGAATTGAAATTGATGAATGCGGGTGCTCATCAAGCAACTTCGGATACGACAAAGGAGAAGTCTAATAAGATCAAATTACCTCATTTCAATCCTTTAAAGGACGATATAACGTTGTTATTAATGTGAAACATTGCTGGAAACGAACGTATCATGTAGTCTTAATGTGAAACGTGGAGAACAATAAAAAAGGCAATCAAGAAGTTAGAGACTCTCTGTTGCTGTCGTTTTTGACGGAGTCATAATGGGTAAATCTATTTAATACTTTTGTCATTTTGACGGAGTCATATAGGTAAATCTATTTAATACTGTTGTAAAACTTTGTTGGTCAAAGTTGGATAATTGGGTATTAACTTCTATGACAGGTTGTTTAAAGGGTTATCTTCTCTTTCTTTCAATCGTTGTCGTTGATCTGTTTGAACGATGCTCAGTTTTATGCTGTCTAGGCATGCGCAGAGTTCTGGGTGTGAACGGTGACTTCCGTCATCTAGATTGTGATCTGGGCTGTCGGACGACGATGTCCGTTGTGTTTTTCTCTAGATCATCCTGGGGATTGGAAAGTTTCGATATGACTGAAATGTCAATGTTTTCCCCAGTGATCTTTTGTTAAGTGTGTATCCGGAAGATTCTGTATGAAGGTAAATGACATTCTTATTACTATGCCTTTGGCTGCAGAACATTTGAAGTTACCTATCGGTGAGTGAAGCTCACAGATCTTGAGAGACAGAATTTCTTCTTTGCTTCTAGTTCTAGCCAAATGAGACTATGTTTTCAAGTGAACAGAAGCCTAATGATGATGATAAATTAATGTGGACGCCACAGGTTGGCGGTATATATGTTTAGCATGGTTTGATCGTGCCTGCTAAAAAAGGATACACAGCCGTCTACATATTGAGGCCCTGTATTACGGCCAATATTTTCAGCAAGAGGAAATATATCGGGCGAGCTATGCCAGTTGAATAACAGCCTTATGTATTATTGCTACGCAATTTAGGAGCTCGTTTGTTGGACGACAGAGCTAATTAAGTACGGTACCTGAAGCGCCGAGTCAATGGTATGGAAGCTACATTACATATTGTAACATTAGGACAGATGATGTTTGATGTATGATGCAAGCCTTTGATTACCAGACATTTAACAGTCATTTATTATCTATGTGAAGTCCTTGATCTCGTCGATTTGACTGTCCTGTTGATGCTACTGTCAGTTTCGTAAATAAATGTTTGAAACGTGCCAGCAGTCTTCAATTCATCATTGACTACTGCATGTGAGTGTATGGGTGCATTATTGACTTTACTAAGAGCCTCAAGCATTCGTGTTTTCGTCTACACCCACACTCAGCACATCATAATACCTATATCACAGATCTACAACATGTACGCTGTTTACTGTGAGTGATCATAGTACCCCTGGCAGTGCCTCACTCTGGTGGCCATTACATTCCTGGCTGTTACATTTCTGGTGACCTACATCGACACCGCAATATTACACAGTCCAGGTGATAAACGACACGTTCACTCTGCCAGCTTTCACATCATGCATAAACAGTACATTACATTTATGGTGGCCGTTACAAAACAGACGGTTACACTCTTATAAACAGGTGCTTACGTAGAATAGAATAATTGTAGTAGTATGAAGAGCATTAATGTTGAACTGATGACAAAAACCAGACATGTGCCAGTTGAGCGAGAAATGAGATGACACTGGAGTACAGAATAGGTGCAACAGATCTGTGGCACCAGCCCAATGACAGCCGAACACCTTCTGAAGTCCTGCCCAACATACAGCAATGGAGTAGCAAATGGCAACAACCTACTTCAGTCCCCAAAGACTGTTTGGAGATGTCATGAGCCTTGAGCTGACTATGGCCTTATTCGAGTCATTAATGTGGAAGTCTGAAGACAAATGAGGACGTCCCTCCATTAAGCACTCTCATTCTGCCCCCCTACCCCACATCTATCTTGTCCTGCACAAATTTTGCAGACATACTGGTACAGTTTTTGTTAACTAAAATGTGATGAGTAAACAACCTACACATATGGAGCTCAAAAGAAATCAAGTCAGACCCAAAAATCAAAATCTTCAAATTGAAATGTCAAGTCAGTCCTATTGTATGGCTATGAAACATGAACAACAAAAACAACAACCAAAAAGCTACAGATTTTCATAAATGGGTACTTGCATACATTAGAAGGATTGAAGTGGTATAAGATTACTAATGTGGAACTGATAAAAAATAGACAAGTGCCAGTGGAACAAGAGATAAGATGACACTGGAGATGGATAGAACACACACCAAGATGAAATCTTTTGACATCATTATCAGGCAGTCCTTGTTCTGTAATCCCTAAGGTGAGAGAGGGAGACCTAGGAACACATGAAAAAGACACAAATGACATAAAACTAAAACATCCCATACAAGTCCACTGTAGCTATTAATTCTCAAAACACGTGGCAACATTAGTAATACAGTTTATTAGTATACACCAAACCACTGAAATAATTTAGTTAATATAAATGTTCACAATTAACAAAAACACTAATAAATGACAAACTTTGGTCATACACAAATTCAAAATTAAAAACAAAAATGAACAGCAACAAATTATAAAGCATCAACCATTAAATGTACAGCAGTGCTTCTTAAATGTGGGTGTGAAACCTGACATGCCAGATAGCTTGGAAGGCATATCAACCTAAACATAGAGAATGAATTTTGTGCCAAATATAACACTGACAATGTGAATTCAGTGAAAATATAAATATATAAATATATATATATATAGTCCACTGAAGGCCAAGGACCCCATAGGTTGTCCACTAAAGACCATGGACCCCTTAGGTTGTCCATTGAAGGCCAAGGACCCCTTAGGTTGTCCACTGAAGGTCAAGGACCCCTTAGGTTGTCCACTGAAGGCCTAGGACTCCTTAGAAAGAATGTACATATATACACAATTACATTTTTTGCATACAAGTAATACATTTTATTACAAAGAAAAAAATTGTTAAGCTTACATACAGTCATACTGAAATACTATAACAATCTGTAAAAAGAAGATATTTACTTACATGCAAAAATCTATCGTAATTTTCCAGAGTAAAATTACATTAAAGAAATTTTAAGGATATGCAAAGCTTAACCCCCTCCCCCCAACTAAGGGCTCTGTAGACCACAGGTTAAGAAACCCTGATATAACCATAATTTACAATTAGCCATCACCCTAAATGATTTGAGTTGTACAGCAGATAAAATGAGATCACAACCAGGGCATATGGGCATATGGTGGCTAACCATTACCATAAATAATTGTATGAATGTACACAGCCATCCCATGTACACACCCATCTCATGTACACATTTCTACTAATTTTTTTTTTTTTTCTTTTTGCGTACGCCCGCTAATACTCGAGGCGAAATCTCAGGTTATTACTATGTCTAACCTGACATTGATTTTACGTGAGTATCCCTTTTTACTTGTACAGAGACAGGTGTCCCTTGCCATTCAGGCAAATACTCTCCGACTTCGGAGGTAATTTCTACTAATGAAAGGAAGAAATGAGATCAAAATCAGATTAACAAGTTTTAAAACACAAAAGGTCAAAGTTGACCCATAGCAGATACTGCTGTAGGGGAGTGGAGTGTTAGAGACTTCACCATAGCAGGTCCAGCTCTTTGACTTTAGCTGACCAGTTTCCGTCCCTGCTGCCTTTGCCTTCCATAAATCAAGAGCACATTATGGTGCTCCTTTACAGCTGGGTAGATGAGCATGATGATACCGTTTTAGAACACTGTACCTTTGCAGCCGGGAAGAGTTGAATGTAGAGGAAGACAGTGCTGTAAGTGGGAAGTTAACACCTAGCAATAGACAGGAAAGAGTATCAGAGTGCACCATCAAGACAAGAGACAGAAGATGGAGATATATTCAATGCTAAGATGGCAGTTGATAGATCAAATTGGATACCTTCAAGGAAAAAATGCCCCACACTTCTGCATATTATGAAATGGATTATTTGTTTCATCTGCTTAAAATGTAAAAAAAAAAAAAAACAAACAAAAAAACATTACTTAAAACAAACATTTAAAAAATAACGGACAAAATACAGCCTGAGAGCACTTTGAAATTCAACTGTGTCTTAATAGTGTTGTGTCTTTCAGGTCTCAGTTAGTTAGTCTAGGAATGAGAAATTTAATTTAATATTACAGTTTGTGAAAGGAAATACATCATGTGTTGACAATGAACAGACCTACTAGTTAATAAAGAAACACTTGGTACAAAAGCGCACATTCTAGTGAGAACTGTGATCAGCAGATGCAGTATCCATGTTGCATGAATCCACTTGGAAATGAAAACAGCTCACAATATACTGACAGTTAAAATGAGACATGAGATAAATTGATGGAGTTTTTCTAAAACAAACACATACAGCCCCAACTGAGTAGCACTCAAGTGCCCTTCATTCTTATCAGATTTTGATCAAGTCTGAAACTGGACTGTTTTTTTCTGCCTCAATGTTAAATACAAAACATAAAAATTAGCCCAGCAATTCTTAAGTTGTATTTTGTGATATATATAGAAATGTATTTGCACTTTCAAAAGCTGTAAGAATAGAGATGACAAAATTATTTCTTAGTTAAACGCTAGCTTTTTTTGTCTGTATCATGGTGTCCCACCACCATCACATTATCTTTGATAATTTGATATTCAGCATCATGTTAACAAACAGATACATATTAGCACCATATAACATATATATTATAATAATAATAATAGCCCCTTCAGTCATAACTGAATATGGGAATGTGCACCAGAGGTGACAGCCCCCAGCTGCTTATTTTCCTGGTTTTTCCTGTCAGCGTTTTCTTCTCTCTTCTGCTCGTCATGTTAGGTTCATATTCACCGACCGTCAAAGCAGTCAATGGCCATCACGCCTAGTGGCGTCTTGTAAGGCAACAACAAATTGATTCCACTTTGCTCGGTCGGTGGCCATCCTTCGTACAGTGCCCCAACTCTGGTTCATTCTTTGCATCTCAGCCTCCACAGTCCTCCGCCAGGTTGTTTTTGGTCGGCCTCTCTTTCTTTTTCCTTCAGGGGTACAAAGCATAGCTGTTCTTGTGATGGCATCTTCTGAGGACATGGCCAGCCCAGCTCCAGCGTCTGCCAGCTATGATGGTGTGCATGTCCCCTTGCTTGCTCCAAGTAAGCAGATCTTGGTTGGTGATGGTATTCAGCCAAAAGATTCGGTGAATTTTTCTTAGGCATGTTGTGTGAAAAGAGGACAATTTCGACATTTCCTTCTCTGTAACTCTCCAGCATTCCGCACCATAGAGAAGCACAGAAAGCACACAGCTCTGATATAATCTTAATTTTTTGCTTGTACTGTATTGAGAGGACTTCCAGATGTTGTTTAGGCTAAAAAACACTGTTCTTGCCTTATTCATTCTGATGTTGATGTCTTTGCCTGCCCCGCCGTCTGGTGTTACTATGCATCCTAGTTATATGAAGGTGTCTGTCTGTACCAGTTGCTGATTCCTTACTGATATGGGCTCAGGGTTGCCTCTGTTGTCTGGCGCATCACCCAGTCTATGACTGTTAAAAATAGAGTTGTTGATAAGGGCATCCCTGTCGTACTCCTGTCTTCACCTCAAAGGTTAGGTTGCTCTGCCCAACACTACACGTAAAGCTGGCATAGAGGCTTTTTATGATTGACACTATGCAGCTTGGAATTCCATAAGCCCTCATTATTTTCCATAAACTATCCCTATGTATGCTGTCAAAAGCCTTTTCAAAATCAATGAAATTAATCTACAGCTGTCTTTGCCATTCTGAGCACTGCTCTATAATGTTCCTGAGAGTGAATATATGATCTACACAACTTCTGTTCTTTTTAAATCCTGCTTGTTCTTTCCTCAGTTTCCTGCTGTTGAAATTCTCTGTATAATTATCCTGCCTAGTATTTTGCTGGGAACTGAGAGAAGAGTTATTCCTCTCCAATTATTGCAGTCTGCAAGATCTCCTTTCTTGGGCAATTTGACAATTATTCCTTTGTTCCACTCTGATGGTGTTGTCCCCGTTTTCCAGACTTGTGCAAATAGTGGTTCTAATAGTTCTGCTGCTAGCTCAGGGTCTGTCTTAAATAGCTCTGCATTTAAGTTATCATGGCCGGGAGCTTTTCCGTTCTTTAACCCTTTGATTGCTGTGATGATTTCTTCTTTTCGTGGAATGTCTGTATTTACATCCAGATCATTTTCAGCCTCAGGAGCATTCAATTGTGTCTCTGATGATTCCTTGTTCAGAGTTTCTCTGAAGTGCTCTGCCCATCTTGTTTCCTGTCCCTCTGCTGTCGTGATGAGATTTCCTTGCTTATCTCTTACTAATGTAATATTGTTTGCACCTTGTTTTCCGCTGATGAATTTAGTTATTTTGTATACTGTGCTTTGATCATTTCTCAGTGCTGCCTCTTCTGCCTGTCTTGAAGATCGTCTAGGAAATTCCTTTTGTTGGCTCAGGTTTGGCATTCATCCTCATTTGGAGCATACACCTTTACCAGGTTATGATTTCTCATTCTTTTAGTTTTACAACCATAATGCGCTCCGAGACAAAGTTCCATCCCTGGATACTATCTTTTTGGTTTTTTGCTACAATGCAACCAATGCCCCCTTTAGCTCTTTCAGATGTGGGTACACCACTGTAGAGCAGCGTGCTACCATCAAGATCCATGACTCCTTGTCCCTTTTTCCATTATAGCCAGGATTTCTAGTTTGCTTTCCTCATCTCTTCCCCCAGCACCTCTTCTTTCCCATTTATACTTCTTGTGTTCCAATTTTCATAAGTTGTTGTCTGTAGTCCGTTCCATTTCGTCGCCCTTTTAGAATCAGCCCAGTTTTCTCTCTTGTAGTTCACATTCATCATGTGACATATTCTTTCCAGAACGTTGTCTCCATTACAGCTGCTCTGAACGCATCACGATTCTGGGCAAGTCGACCTGCATCAGCCAAAGACAAGTTCAGACTCTCTGTGATGTCCTGGGTCCACCGTCGTCTAGGTCGACCCCTTCCCCTTTTTCCAGGGACCATGCCTTCCATCACTGTTTTTTTCCAGACTATTATGTCTTTTTTATATGACCGAAAAATTTCAGCTTCCTTATTGCGATGGTATTTAGGAGCCAATGTTCCTGTACGTTTAGTGAGTGCAGTACTTCTCTGTTGGTCTTTTTTTCTGTCCAGGGTATTCTCAACATCCTTCTGTAGCATTTCATTATCATGGTTTAAAGCAAACAGGTGATTGGCCTGTTGTGCCTTTGCATGGTGGAGGGGCTGCCTCCTTATGGATTCCATGCAGGCCACCCTCCTCCTTTTTTAGCCTGGCTTGGGACCGGCCTAGGCTGTGTCTCTTTAAAGCACCACTATGAGAAAATTCTGCCCCCAAAAATATCACACTTATAAAGTTTCTCTCCTGTGTGTGTCATTTTGTGACTCTTTAAAGCCCCATTATGAGAAAATTCTGCTCCACAAACATCACATTTATAAGGTTTATCTCCAGTGTGTGTCCTTGTGTGACTCTTTAAAGAACCACTAAGAGAACATTCAGCTCTACAAACATCATGCTTATAAGGTTTCTCTCCCGTATGTGTCCTTATGTGGCTCTTTAAAGCACCGCTAAGAGAAAATTCTGCTCCTCAAACATTACACTTATAAGGTTTCTCTCATGTGTGTGTCTTTTTGTGACTCTTTAAAGCCACATTCTCGGAAAATTCTGCTCCACAAACATCACACTTATAAGGTTTCTCTCCTGTGTGTGTCAATTTGTGACTCTTTAAAGAACCATTCTCAGAAAAACCTGCTAAACAAACATCACACTTATATGGTTTCTCTCCTGTGTGTGTCCTTTTATGTCTCTTCAAATGATTATTTTGAGAAAATTCTGCTCCACAAACACCACACTTATAAGGTTTCTCTCCTGTGTGTGTCCTTTTGTGACTCTTTAAAGCACCACTATGAGAAAATTCTGCTCCACAAACATCACACTTATATGGTTTCTCTCCTGTGTGCATATATTTGTGACTCTTTAAAGCACCACTTTAACAAAATCCTGCTCCACAAACATCACACTTATAAGGTTTCTCTCCTGTGTGTGTCCTCTTGTGACTCTTTAAATGACCATTTCAAGAAAATTCTGCTCCACAAACATCAAACTTATATGGTTTCTCTCCTGTGTGCATATATTTGTGACTCTTTAAAGCACCACTTTGATAAAATTCTGCTCCACAAACATCACACTTATATGGTTTCTCTCCTGTGTGCATATATTTGTGACTCTCTAAAGCACCACTTTGATAAAATTCTGCTCCACAAACATCACACTTATAAGGTGTCTCTCCTGGGTGTCCTTTTGTGACTCTTTAAATAACCACTAAGAGAAAATTCTGCTCCACAAACATCACATGTATAAGGTTTCTCTCCTATGTGTGTCCTTTTGTGACTCTTTAAAGCACAATTATGAGAAAATTCTGCTCCACAAACATCACACTTATAAGGTTTCTATCCTGTGTATGTCCACTGGTGACTCTTTAAATGGCCATTTTGAAAAAATTCTGCTCCACAAACATCACACTTATAAGGTTTCTCTCCTGTGTGTGTCCTTTTGTGACTCTTTAAAGCACAATTATGAGAAAATTCTGCTCCACAAACATCACACTTATAAGGTTTCTATCCTGTGTATGTCCACTGGTGACTCTTTAAATGGCCATTTTGAAAAAAATTCTGCTCCACAAATATAACACTTATAAGGTTTCTCTCCTGTGTGTATCCTTTTGTGTCTATTCAAATGACTATTTTGAGAAAATTCTGCTCCACAAACATCATGCTTATAAGGTGTCTCTCCTGTCTGTGTTCTTTTGTGACTCTTTAAATAACCACTAAGAGAAAATTCTGCTTCACAAACATCACACTTAAAAGGTTTCTCTCCTGTGTGTGTCAATTTGTGACTATTTAAAGCCCCATTCTGAGAAAATTTTGCTCCACAAACATCACATTTGTAAGGTTTCTCTTATATGTGTGTCCTTTTGTGACTCTTTAAAGCACAATTATGAGAAAATTTTGCTCCACAAACATCACATTTATAAGGTTTCTCTCCTATGTGTGTCCTTTTGTGACTCTTTAAAGCACAATTATGAGAAAATTCTGCTCCACAAACATAACACTTATAAGGTTTCTATCCAGTGTGTGTCCTCTGGTGACTCTTTAAATGACCATTTTGAGAAAAGTCTGCTCCACAAACATCATACTTATTAGGTTTCTCTCCTTTATGTGTCCTGCTGTGACTCTTTAAAGAACCACTAAGAGAAAATTCTGCTTCACAAACACCACACTTATATGGTTTTTCTCCTGTGTGTGTCCTTCTGTGACTCTTTAAAGAACCATTCTCAGAAAAACCTGCTTCACAAACACCACACTTATAAGGTTTCTCTCCTGTGTGTGTCTTTTTGTGACTCTTTAAAGCACCATTCTGAGAAAATTCTGCTCCACAAACATAACACTCATATGGTTTCTCTCTTGTGTGTGTCCTTTTATGTCTCTTCAAATGATTATTTCGAGAAAATTCTGCTCCACAAATATCACACTTATAAGGTTTCTATCCAGTGTGTGTCCTCTGGTGACTCTTTAAACGACTATTTTGAGAAAAGACTGCTCCACAAACATCACACTTATAAAGTTTATCTCCTGTTTGTGTCCTTTTGTGACTCTCTAAAGCACCACTTTGAAAAAATTCTGCTCCACAAACATCACACTTATAAGGTATCTCTCCTGTCTGTGTTCTTTTGTGGCTCTTTAAATAACCACTAAGAGAAAATTCTGCTTCACAAAAATCACACTTAAAAGGTTTCTCTCCTGTGTGTGTCAATTTGTGACTATTTAAAGCCCCATTCTGAGAAAATTTTGCTCCACAAACATTACATTTATAAGGTTTCTCTCCTATGTGTGTCCTTTTGTGACTCTTTAAAGCACAATTATGAGAAAATTCTGCTCCACAAACATCACACTTATAAGTTTTCTATCCAGTGTGTGTCCTCTGGTGACTCTTTAAATGACCATTTTGAGAAAAGTCTGCTCCACAAACATCATACTTATTAGGTTTCTCTCCTTTATGTGTCCTTTTGTGACTCTTTAAAGAACCACTAAGAGAAAATTCTGCCCTACAAACATCACACTTATAAGGTTTATCTCCTGTCCATGTCCTTTTGTGACTCTTTAACTCCAAACCAATGCTCTGAGCGTTGCAAAATTCAACGCGCCATGCCAGAGCAACGCTCAGAGCGTGGTTTTTAGTTTATCACGCATAAACCCTAAAAATTGTCCGTTTAATGCAGTTCATATATTAAAACTCGTAGAATGACTTCCGCTACTATTTAAACAACTAATTTGACTATAGTTAATCAGCAAATGTCCGTGTTTTGATTTTATTTTCACAATTTTTGTGAAGATTCGCGTTACCGTTTTTCGTTGTTATTGCTAGAGAAATATGTCACGTTTTATATTTACACTTTCTAAGTCTCCTAAGCAAATAACTGTGTCAAACTATACTACTCGTCAAAAGTCAAGGGCCACCCTGTTATTTTCAATACACTTTTATATAAGCGCATAGAATGATTAAATGAAGGAGGTTTTTAGTAAAAATCGGTGCAATATCTTCTTCTGACAGCCCTCTATGCACGTTAAGCATAAAAACAACTCACCGACAACCATGATGATCACGTGCAATTTGGTTTGCTGACCATAAATTCACATTTTTAATCTGTTTTTTCAAACTTCCGTAGAACCAAACAGGTGAAGTAATCGTGCTGATTGACATTCCACGTGCAATGGCGACTTTTCGTGAACAGAGTTCACTCTTAATTTGTTTTACAATCAGCAGACTTAGGGTAGTTTCATCACTTGCAAAAACCATGCCACCGAGAAGAAGTCTTGACACCTTACAAAGAATAAGGGCTACAGTGTGGGTTGAAAGTGGTTTATCTGTCCGTGAGGTTGCTAGACGGCTTGCAGTGTCACACTCTACTATCCAAAGAATTTTGGAGAGATTTCAGGCCACAGGAAGTGTGGAGGATCGCCACCGACCAGGTCGCCCTAGATGCACCAATAGACATGATGACCGGTACCTCTTGTTATCAGCCCTGCGCCATCGAACAGTGACTTGTTCCACTCTAAGATGTCAGCTGAGACAAACTGTAAACGTTAAAGTCAGTCAAAGCACCATTCGCAGACGTTCACATGAATTTGGACTGGCTGCTCGACGTCCTGCAGTCAGAATCCCTCTTACTCCTGCTCATCACAGAGCCCGTGTTGCTTGGTGTCGCGAGCACATCCGATGGAGAAAGCAACAATGGAGTCAAGTTCTCTTCACTGATAAATCTCGCTTCACTGTGTCATTCAATGATGGCAGGATTCGAGTTTGGAGACGACCAGGAGAGCGATTTAATGATGACACAATTCGAGAGGTGGATCGTTATGGTAGGGGTTCTGTCATGGTCTAGGGAGGCTTCTACAGACACGGCAGGACCCCACTCTACATCATCCAAGGCAACCTGACAAGCCCAAGATACCTGAACGAAATCTTGAGACCAATTGTTCAGCCTGCTCTGGAGGCCATAGGTGGTAATGTCATCCTCCAAGATGATAACGCTCAACCCCATCGAGCTCGTGTGGTGAATGAGTTTATTCAGCAACATGGAATCATCAGGATAGCGTGGCCAGCTCATTCACCTGACCTTTCTCCGATTGAGCACCTCTGGGATGTCCTTGGTCGAAGATTGTCAACAAATCACCCCCTGCCAATGGATGTTGCACAGCTGACTGCATTTCTGCATCAGGAATGGCAAGCTGTTCCTCAGGATACTCTTTTGACCCTTGTGAATTCGATGCGTCTACGCTGTATTGAATGCCTTGCTGCAAACGGTGGTCATACCCGATTTTGAAATGTCTATTTGTCCAATATCTATTGTGTGACTTTTGAAAAGGTGGGTGACACACTTCACAGCTTCATTGCGTTTGAATGTGTTTCCATTTCTTTACGTGACATGTCAATTTGGTATTCAATAAATGCCGTTTTGACTGATACCAATTACGTTTATATCAGATTTGTTTTATGGTTTCAACCAAGGTTTTTCTAAGTGGCCCTTGACTTTTGACGAGTAGTATACTTTGAAACAATACTGACATTGATGATGACTGTTTGGTAGTTACAGTTTGTTGTCAAAAAAACGGAATCTGTGCAGAAAAGCTAGACACACTAGATTTAGTTGATGAGTGGGAGTGGTCACATTTTGGCCGATCAAAAATGAACAAAACTAGGCCTATCGTAACATCTAATCACTAGTTATTGGTAGAAGATGAAGCTAGGAATACTATTAAAACATTAAACAAGAGTAAAAAAAATTTTATATGACGTTATTCTTCTTTATTTGTTTGAAAATTACGTAATGCACGATTGCATAATTTATTTTTTTCTTACAAAGGACCACGGACAAACTGGTGTGAATAACACTAAAAGTACTAATTGTGGCCATAGGCATGTTTTTTTTCCATGGTATAAAGATTAACGTGACGTTTGAAGACTAAAAAGAAAGTTTTATTGTCTACAACAGTAATATTTCTTTGGTAAGGTTGTATTTTACAGTTAACTTTTTAGTGTTTTTCAATTTTACATGCAAAATGTTTTAAGTATAACGAACACACTTGTGTTAATACTACCAAAGACATTATATATTACAATTCTCTATCCATTTCCCTACAGTTTGGTATATAATAAGTACATGTTCACAGAAAAATATTAACATAAAATTTACACTAAAAGTCGGTACACTTCACCGTTTAGAATTCTTCAACAAATAATTATGGCACAGGGTGGAAAATAATTATGGAGTCAGAGTTAAAGCACAATTGCGAGAAAATTCTGCTCCACAAACATTACACTTATATGGTTTCTCTCTTGTGTGTGTCCTTTTATGTCTCTTCAAAGAGCAACTAAGAGAAAATTCTGCTTTACAAACACCACACTTATAAGGTATCTCTCCCGTGTGTGTCCTTTTGTGACTCTTTAAAGAACCATTCTCAGAAAAACCTGCTTCACAAACACCACACTTATAAGGTTTCTCTCCTGTGTGTGTCCTTTTGTGACTCTTTAAAGAACCATTCTCAGAAAAACCTGCTTCACAAACATCACACTTATAAGGTTTCTCTCCTGTCTGTGTCCTTTTGTGACTCTTTAAAGCACAATTGTGAGAAAATTCTGCTCCACAAACATAACACTTATATGGTTTCTCTACTGTGTGTGTCCTTTTATGTCTCTTCAAATGATTATTTTGAGAAAATTCTGCTCCACAAACATCACACTTATAAGGTTTCTATCCAGTGTGTCCTCTGGTGACTCTTTACATGACCATTTTGAGAAAAGTCTGCTTCCCAAACATCATACTTATTAGGTTTCTCTCCTTTATGTGTCCTTTTGTGACTCTTTAAAGAACCACTAAGAGAAAATTCTGCTCCACAAACATCACACTTATAAGGTTTCTCTCCTGTGTGTTCTTTTGTGACACTTTAAAGAACCACTAAGAGAAAATTCTGTTTCACAAACATCACACTTATAAAGTTTCTCTCCTGTGTGTGTCCTTTTGTGACTCTCTAAAGCACCACTTTGAGAAAATTCTGCTCCACAAACATCACACTTATAAGGTGTCTCTCCTGTCTGTGTTCTTTTGTGACTCTTTAAATAACCACTAAGAGAAAATTCTGCTTCACAAACATCAAACTTAAAAGGTTTCTCTCCTGTGTGTGTCAATTTGTGACTATTTAAAGCCCCATTCTGAGAAAATTTTGCTCCACAAACATCACATTTATAAGGTTTCTCTCCTGTGTGTGTCCTTTTGTGACTCTTTAAAGCACAATTATGAGAAAATTCTGCTCCACAAACATCACACTTATAAGGTTTCTATCCAGTGTGTATCCTCTGGTGACTCTTTAAATGACCATTTTGAGAAAAGTCTGCTCCACAAACATCATACTTATTAGGTTTCTCTCCTTTATGTGTCCTTTTGTGACTCTTTAAAGAACCACTAAGAGAAAATTCTGGCCACAAACATCATACTTATAAGGTTTCTCTCCTGTGTGTTTCAACTTGTGACTCTTTAAATGACCATTTCGAGAAAATTCTGCCCTACAAACATCACACTTATAAGGTTTCTCTCCTGTGTATGTCCTTTCATGTCTCTTCAAAGAGCAACTAAGAGAAAATTCTGCTTCACAAACACCACACTTATAAGGTTTCTCTCCTGTGTGTGTCCTTTTGTGACTCTTTAAAGAACCATTCTCAGAGAAACCTGCTTCACAAACATAACATTTATATGGTTTCTCTCCCGTGTGTGTCCTTTTATGTCTCTTCAAATGATTATTTCGAGAAAATTCTGCTCCACAAACATCACACTTATAAGGTTTCTCTCCTGTGTGTGTCATTTTGTGACTCTTTAAAGCACCACTATGAGAAAATTCTGCTCCACAAACATCACACTTATATGGTTCCTCTTCTGTGTGCATATATTTGTGACTCTTTAAAGAATCATCATCATCATCATGCGACGTATTCTTTCCAGAACGTTGTCTCCACTACAGCTGCTCTGAACGCATCACGATTCTGGGCAAGTCGACCTGCATCTGCCAAAGACAAGTTCAGACTCTCTGTGATATCCTGGGTCCACCGTTGTCTAGGTCGACCCCTTCCCCTTTTTCCAGGGACCATGCCTTCCATCACTATTTTTTCCAGAACATTATGTCTTTTTATATGACCGAAAAATTTCAGCTTCCTTATTGCGATGGTATTTAGGAGCCAATGTTCCTGTACGTTTAGTGAGTGCAGTACTTCTCTGTTGGTCTTTTTTTCTGTCCAGGGTATTCTCAACATCCTTCTGTAGCCTCTCATTTCGAATGATGTAATCTTTTTTGCAACTATTTTATTGAGTGTCCAAGTCTCGCAGCCGTATGTTGCTACTGGGAATATACATGCTCTGATCAGTTGTAACTTTGTTTCTTTGCTTGTGCCTTGCCATAGGTTTTTGATCTGTATTAGTTTATGTGAAACCATTGCAAGTCTTCTTTTAATTTCTACTGCACAGTCACCAGAGCTGTTGATGACTGATCCTAAGTATTCGAATTCATTAACACTTTCAGGTCTTCGTTATCAATTTCAATTTCTGGTTTGGTCTTTAGTTTGTCTGTTGTCAATACTTTGGTCTTCTTGGTGTTTAGGTATAGATTCTGGGTCTCGCTGTGTTTTTTGGTGGACAGAATTAATTGTTTAAGTCCTTCTGGGTTGGTCGATAGCAGGACTGTGTCATCAGCATATCTGATTTCTGGGATCTGGTACCCGCCGATGTTAAATGAGTCAAACTCTGTGTGTTCTTGGTCATCTCTTACGTTTCTCATGATATTCTCGGCATAAATGTTAAACAGGTAAGGGGAAAGGGTACAGCCTTGTCTTATTCCTTTCTGTACTTCAAACCATTCTGATGTTTCCCCCTCTATTCTTACGGCTGCCTGTTGTTCTTGGTACAGCAGTGCTTTAAAGAATCACTAAGAGAAAATTCTGCTCCACAAACATCACACTTATAAAGTTTCTCTCCTGTGTGTGTCCTCTTGTGACTCTTTAAATTTCCATTTTGAGAAAATTCTGCTCCACAAACATCACACTTATAAGGTTTCTCTCCTGTGTGTGTCCTTTTGTGACTCTTTAAAGAACCATTCTCAGAAAAACCTGCTCCACAAACATCACATTTATAAGGTTTCTCTCCTGTATGTGTCCTTTTGTGACTCTTCAAAGAATCTCTACGAGAAAATTCTGTTCCACAAACATCACACTTATAAGGTTTCTCTCCTGTGTGTGTCCTTTTGTGACTCTTTAAAGAATCACTAAGAGAAAATTCTGCTCCACAAACATCACACTTATAAGGTTTCTCTCCTGTGTGTGTCCTTTTGTGACGCTTTAAAGAACCACTAAGAGAAAAATCTGCTTCACAAACATCACACTTATAAGGTTTCTCTCCTGTGTGTGTCCTTTTGTGACTCTTTAAAGAACCATTCACAATCATCATAGACTACTGTTGATTTCCTGCTGCAGTTTTCATTTTGTAAGACTGCAATATAAATCTCAGGAGTCAGATTCCTGTCTACAGCCATTATCTCAGAGTCTGTGACAATCGGTGATTGTACCTCTGTTAACCTTGATTTAATGTTATTGTCTGTATTTAGTTTTGTATCTGCCGTACTTACATCATCTTTCATTTCACTCACAATTTTTTCTGTGAATTCTAGCAACACTTGACTGATTGCAGCATTTTGCATTGGTTCACTCTTTATGAAACTGTTCAAAATTTTCAAATCTGGAATGTCAACACTAGAGTATAGGTCGGATTGCTGGATACAGGAATGGTCACCTGAAATTCATTGAATCAAACATAATAGTAAAAACTTCAGATAATTATGGCATGCATAACAAATTTTAATTCTGTATGTTTTGTAGTGTCATATTAGGTATGATTTAAAAGTTATGTAACTATGAGATTATTTAAGAAGTATTTGTTTCTGTCTGATATGTTAATAGTTCATGGTGTATTGCATACTATAAAACTAATAGTTTACATTTAATAATTTTAAATGGTGTTGCAAAATGTTTTTTTTAATGTGGTCGCTAATCGCATATATTCATTAATATTTTTATTGTTTGATTACTTCCCATGGATGTTAGACATGAGTAATAGCAATTTATTTCTGAATTACTTCCCTCCAAACAGTCCTGAGATGATTACAGATATTATATTGTTAATAATTATTTGTTTTCTGTCACCATTAAAACTTTTTTGCAAGAAGAGAACCTCATGACATTACCTGATAGATCTGTTGAGTAACAGTACTGTGTCAGTAAAATTCAAACTTTGTTTTTGATAAAATGAGTTTTGCTCAATTTCAGAGATGCCTGCAATCTAGACACTAAATAACTGCAACTATTTCTAAAGCTTTTAAGATTTTCACTAATTCTGCTGTAAAGATGTATTACCTGTTACATTATATCTTCTGTAAATTTTAAATTTTTGTGTTGCTATTTCCGTTCCAAAATGTCCATCTTAATCATATGCAATGCTGGGTCCTCAACAAGTTTCATCACAGGGGGAATACCTGAAAGTGTGTGGATGATTTAAGGAGTCAATGAGGATGTAATTTGCCTCACAGACAGAGGTTCACTTCCACATGTGTACGTATGTATCTAAGGTATGAATTATAGAAAGATAAACTGGCAAGCCATTATGCTTATATTTCTACAATTTTGTGTGTGCAACGTGCATGAGTAAATATTACTACTACACAGTAACACTGTATTCACATTGTAGATATATCTAAAGTAAACATGTCATAGAACATGGACATAACTGAATTTTATGTGCAGCATTCTTCAAATATGAATTATTGAAAAATGAGTTGAGAAATAATTACTTATGGCTACTTTCTACTACTTATACTAATAGTTATACATGACCAAGAATTACAATTGAGAAATATAGCTAATAGTAATGTTAAAGCAGATTTGGTAATATAATTTGTTAAAACTTGATAATGACATATATTTTTGGAGATCATATAACGTGCACAATAATGACTATTCTAATCTATACAATGCATACCTGTCAACCTCCTGAGACAAAAATCTGTATGCCGGTGTTGTGTACGGCTTTTGCGCACAGGCGTATGTCAATCCTTTGATGAAATACAGCTGTCTGCATTAGCTATAAATATATAACGTGACGTATGTATCGTCTGCCCATGCGCAGCCGAGCGGTCAGTTTCCCGTGCTATTGATAAAATGTAAACAGCCCTGACGCGACGTGCCATGGTCGTGTTCCCGTGGTGAATGTGTTATTCGATATATTTTCTCAGTGGCTTGTAATGAGATTTGGTCGCCACGATTGTATAAGATGTGTTTATGGGCCGTCAAGGGTTACAGCTTCCATGGGAAGCATTGTGACTGTATTTTGAGGTAAACATTTTCGATCGTCAGCATATATTTACATTTGCCGCCATACTTCGTTCACGGCTTGCTTTAACCGGAACGCTAGTCTCGTACGGCCAGAATTGAGATTTATGAATTGTATGCCTCTTACATTGTTTACCACGATGGACTGACACTGGACCTTAATGAATGCAATCTACTTAATGTTATTTATGCTGAATTATTGTTGGAGCTACTGTGAATAAATTTGGATGTGGACCAGTCTTCACCAACTCATTGATTAATCATTAACACTGTTGTACGAGCTAAGAACGATACTGTGTGGCTGTGTTCAGGTGAAAAGTATGATGCTAATCCTTCGTCTACTCAACGTAGCATTCGCGTAAACATCAGCAACGATTGAAGACATACTCACCAAGCCAGAACCTAACTGCCCCGCATATAACATTCCTTGCTAGCCATTACACAACTCTGGAACTGTTTTGCATACTTTCCTCTGCGCATGGCATGAAATTGATGCGGGTGGAAATATATGACTGTGATGACATTTTTCTGGTCAAATTATTGTGTTTTTGAAGAAAGATGTTACAGCAGAGTCCCAGTGAATACTCCTAGTTCAAATCAAGTTCTGATGTACATGTTATTAATCAGGCTGCTGCTACACGCCTGTTTTGTCAAGTTTTCAAGGCCCAACATTATCAAGTTCAACTTTCTGTAAGAAAAACTGCAATGATGTCGTGCTTCCTGCTCTATTTGGATATCTAATAACTACATTATTGCTGCTCGACCTGTGATATGCCCTTGCTACGTTGACAACCTGTCCAGGAGATGCTGTGCGACAGATTCACCATCCTTGGCCCCAAGCTAAGTGGCTTTATGTGCACTTTTTGTGAACTGTGCTAAATTGGTCTGAGCTCATTCTTATTTCTTGCATGTTATATCTGTACCTTTCTGTTAGCTTGTTTGTCCCTGTAGGTTTGGTTGGGAGGTGATTCGGTACAAGAGGTTCATCTCATTGATTCAATGGGCTCACACCGGATGTTTCGTTAGGTTTGCTTGTAGATTTCCAACAGTGGAATATCCGGCTGATATTCGCCGTGCGACTTAGGTCCTCTGTCTGGTTTTCTTCGACCACTGTCTGTATAGGTGTGCCGTCTTGTGTTCTGTGCGTGGTCGTTGTATAGTATTTCTGCTTTAGTTGCACTAATTTTGTTCGTATCTGTTGGTCTCTCCTTGCTGTCTCTCAGTTACATACAAATTTTATGTTTATACACCATGTCTCTGGTCCTGTGTTGTTCTGACTTAGCAGTAAGCGTGTTTCAATTTGCTGTATTTTTCCTCTTTAGTTTGACATTTATATTTTCTTTTGTTGCTTACTGATGTCTTTTGTCGCTTAGTGCTTTATCTTGCTCCAAAATATTTTTTTTTCTCTTATCTATATTTATATTTGTTGTCTTTTTCATTATTTTTTTTTCCTTACCATTCATTGATTGCATTGTTAATAGCCATTAATATTATTGATTATACAAATCTGACAATTACTTAATACTTGTATACATTGATACAAAATGGCTACCTTGGACTATTTTGTTAAACAAGGTAAAGCCTTTGCCATGGAAGGAGAAGCCCTAAAAGAATTTGCTATGACTGAATATCAGAAACATAGGGCTGAAGAATTGGCCAGAGAAAATATAAATGAAGAATTAGCTGAGAAGAGAAGAGCTGAAGATTTAGCCAGCCAAGAGAAAATACTTGCGATGGAAGCAGAAGATAAAAAAAGATTACATGATGAAAAGATGTTATCTTTAGAACTTGAAAAACTCAAGTTGCTAAATATTAAACAAAACAATTCTGAGAGTCAAAGTTCCTCAAACAAACATGTTTCAGGATCTGGTAGATTTCATTTGATTACTTTCAAACCCAACGTAGATGATATTTCTTGCTTCCTTAATCGCTTTCAGACTGTGTGTGAGGCACATGAAATTGATAAATCTGAATGGTGTAGTAGATTGATGGAATTCCTCACAGGGGATGCATTAACTTTGGTTTGTACCATGGACGGTCCCAGTAGGAATAACTATGAAGCTGCCAGAGCTTTATTGCTTAAACTTTACCAATTGGATGAAAATGGCTATCGCATGCGTTTTAAGACCATGTTGCCAGAAACAGGGAAGGACTTCTCGGAATTTATTGCTGCCATTAAATTAACATTCAACAGATGGGTTGAATTAGCGAAAATTCCACAAACATATGAGGCACTAATGGACTTAATGCTCAGAGACAAAGTGTTGTCTTCTGTTAACCAGCAGTTCCTATCATACCTTCATGAACGGAAACCTACGGATTTGACATTGGTGGAAGAATTGGGAAGACAGTTTATTACCGCTCACCCAGGCACATGTGTGAGTAACTCTCACATCAAAGAGGCTCTACCTGTGGCATTAGCGTCATCTTGGAACAACAAAAACATAAGACCAAGGTCTCAGAGTCTCGACAGGAATTTTGGTCGTGGTAGAGGTAATAACTATGGGTACTTTCAAGGTGGTAACTCTTACGATAATCAATCTCCCCCGTCTAGAGGAAATTTTAGACAATTTCGGGGACTAGAACAGAACCAATTCCAACCACAGAGAGGATGGAAACGAAATGATAATTTTTTCAGGAGTAGAGGAAATTGGAATGGTAATAGATACAGTAACCAATATGCAACTCCTAGAAGGTCTAATTATTCACAGGACAATAGAAACCGGAATTATTCCTATAATAATCAGAATGACCATTGGAGATTTTGTTAAATGTGTCACATTTGGGGGAACAGTAGAGTTCTATCCCACAGCTATTGTTCACATAGCGACTCCATTTTTCACAGGGAGAATTAAAGTGTGTCTTTTAAAAAACCCAATCACTGACCTTATTGTTGGCCGTATCCACGGTGGCAAAGATTGCACACCTGGTGAAATTATTGAATGGGAACGGCAAAACATTTTAACTGCGAATGCAGTAACAACAAGGGCTCAAGCACAAGCTCAAGCGATTGATAACATTGTGCCTGAAAATCAGGATTATGATTTTCATGCTACTATTAACAAAGAATCTTTTGCAACGCTGCAAAGAGATGATGATTCTTTGCAGAAATTTTTTCGTTTGGTAAGTGGTGAGGAGATGCTTGTAAATAATGCCCCTCGTCAATGGTACATCCTTAAGAATGGTATCCTGATCAGAATGTTTAAAGATTCTTCTGCTCTTAAACAACAGGTCATGGTTCCTAAACAGTTTAGAACTTATATCCTGCAACACGCCCATGATTCTCATTGTGCTGGACACATGGGCTACTCTAGGACACGATCCAGAGTGCTCTCTTCCTTCTTTTGGCCTGGTGTATCTAGGGATGTTGCTACGTAATTGTCGCTCCTGTGTTACTTGCCAGGAGGTCAAAGCAAAGGGAGCCTATCACATGGCACTGATACAGGCTTCAGATATTACCTGTACGTCCCTTTGAGAAGATGGCCATAGACATTATTGGCCCACTTCCTGTTATGTCAGCTAGAGGACACAGGTATGTCCTCACATGTATTGACATGTGCACGCGCTGGCCAGAGGCTATACCTCTGAAGAATATCACCACCTCAGACGTGGCTGATGCTCTTTTCTTAATCTTTTCCAGGCTAGGTTTCCCTAGAAAACTTCTATCAGACAGAGGTACTCAGTTTGTCTCCGAGGCCATGACTGGTGTTATGCAACAACTAAACATTGACAGATCGCTTAGCTCCGTGTACCATCCAATGAGCAATGGTATGGTAGAACGGCTAAATAGGACGCTTAAACAATTATTAGGCAAAGTTACAGTCAGCTATCCACAAGACTGGGACAGGGTTTTACCCGCCGTGCTGTTTGCGTACCGTGAGGTACCAAATGAACAGACCGGTTTCTCGCCATTCGAGCTTGTCTTCGGAGCTCAACCTAGAGGTCCTATGTCTCTTATTAAAGATTTGCTCACTGACTCAGAAATGACTCAAGACACCAAGTCATCTTACGAGTATGTCGTAAACCTCCGACGTAAGATAACTGATGCTTGTCAGTTGGCAACAGCATCTTCTGAAACTGCTAAAGAAAAAGCTCGTCAGTTTCAGAATCGTAACAGACGACTAAGACACCTGGTGCCTGGGGATGAAGCCTTTGTGCTTCTTCCTAGAAAGGACAACAGATTACTCATTGCTTGGAGTGGTCCTTACAGAGTTATTTCATGCATTTCTGATGTTGACTATGTACTTGACGTTAAGGGAAAAAACAAAACTTTCCATATAAACATGCTCAAAAGTCCATACTCGACCTGAATATCTTCAGGCTGTCTTTCATGCAGTAAATGAGCCCACAAGGCATACTACTCATTTTTCTTCCCTGTCTGTGATTCAGGAGGAAGAATCTGCGTTTCCTGACTTACCTATGGATCTTCCTGTCATGCCTTTAACTGCTACTGAGAATTGGAAGGATGTTTCTATCTGTACGGATTTATCATCCGACCAACGTCAGCAGGTGTCTGATCTTCTTCAATCTTTCCCAGATGTTCTGACAGACATCCCTGGTCATACATTGGTTATCACTCATGATATCCTTCTCACGGATGATCGACCTATTCGATTCCTATCCATTTTCAGGATAAGGTTAATAAAGAACTTGACGACATGCTTCGTTTGGGTATTATCGAACCATCAAATTCTGCATTTGCTTTCCCGATGGTCATTGTTAGAAAGAAAGATGACAATATAAGACTATGTATTGACTATCGCAAACTCAATAATATTACTGTCTTTGATGCTGAGCCTTTACCGTTATTAGAAGACCTTTTGCCAAGACTTGCTACAGCTGTTTTTTTCACTAAGTTTGATCTCACTAAAGGATACTGGCAGGTTCCTTTATCGGAAACTGCTAAGCCCCTTACTGCTTTTACAACACCTAAGGGGTTATTTCAATGGAATTATATGTCCTTTGGACTGATGAATGCTCCTGCCACATTCGTCAGGATGATGCGTAAAATTTTTTTCTAACAGGTCTGATATTATTACATATATAGATGACATATGTCTCTTTACTACTTCTTGGGAAAATCATTTCTTAGGTCTCACTTCATTGCTGGACACTTTACGTTCACATCCTCTAACTGCCAAACCTTCTAAAATTTTTGTCGGTTTTGGAGAAATATCATTCCTTGGTCATAGAGTTGGTCATGGTTTGCTTAAAACTGAACTGTCTAATGTGTCCAAGATTTTGAACATATCTGTGCCCACAACTAAGAAACAAGTGCGCAGTATTCTCGGCCTTATTCAATATTACAGTCGATTCATTTCGAATCTATCCAATCTCACTGCTGATCTGTCTGCTTTATTAAGAAAGGGCTCTCCCAATCATGTGCACTGGTCTCAAGAGTGCCAAGCAGCCTTAGCTCATATTAAAAGGTCATTTTCAACCCCTCCAATATTGAGGTTACCAAATAAAAATTTGACATTCTATCTTCGCACAGATGCGTCTTCCAAAGGTGTTGGTGCTGTATTGATGCAGAATTTTGACGGTACACTTCATCCTAACTTGTACATATCACGGAAGCTGACGGACGCAGAAAGAAAATATCCAGCAATCGAGCGCGAATTGCTCGCCATCGTCTGGGCTGTTTTGAAACTGGAGAGGTACCTTCTTGGATCAAGATTTATTATACAATCAGACCAGCGCTCCCTGTCATTCCTCATGAAATCGAACCACAAGAATCCTAGGGTTGCGCGCTATTCTATTTTGATGCAATCGTTCGCATTTGATGTCCAAGCTATTCCGGGCACTGAAAATGTGTTAGCTGATTTACTCTCCCGCTGCCCTCAACAAGACTTTAACGATACTAATTAACATTATTATGTGATCCAAATATAAGCGCATGGTTGACATTCAGTACTGCTGCGTGACTTTCAAATGTATTTACGTGATCCACTCATTTACATTGGATGATTGACTTTTGATACCTTCATATTATGAGGACCTGAACATTTTGTTGCTTGGTAACAATCTACTTTCGTGTCAAATGAATAACTCTACTTTAGTGTTATAAGCACATGTGAAAGACATATTGTTGTCAATTGGAAACAATGCAGTACCATATTTACCAATAGATCAGTATGAAAACTACATGATGTATAAATTCTTGTCACTTTTTCTTTTTTTTCCTTCTTAATGTTCCCTAAAAGACATAACCTTACTTATATTTCGCATGTTTATTAGTTTGATTCTCTTTATGTAACAATTCTCTTATGCTATAGTGATATCATTACTTTAACATATACATTACAAGATGATCTTTTCTTTATTGCATTATTAGTTTACATTTCTTTGTTTCTGCCTCTCATATTCTTATGATAATGTATTGACTGATGACAGTCTTTTTCATGCACTTTCATTAATATTTCCAGTAGATTTGACTTCGACTGGACTTTGAGAATTTATTGTTCTACTGTTGACGATTTTTTATTATGATGTACTTAATTTTGGCCGTTCTTTCATTCGGGGAATGTTTGAAAAAAAAAAACATTTGTTTTTTTTTCCCCGAGAGGACGGGGTGGTTGTTGTGTACGGCTTTTGCGCACAGGCGTATGTCAATCCTTTGATGAAATACAGCTGTCTGCATTAGCTATAAATATATAACGTGACGTATGTATCGTCTGCCCATGCGCAGCCGAGCGGTCAGTTTCCCGTGCTATTGATAAAATGTAAACAGCCCTGACGCGACGTGCCATGGTCGTGTTCCCGTGGTGAATGTGTTATTCGATATATTTTCTCAGTGGCTTGTAATGAGATTTGGTCGCCACGATTGTATAAGATGTGTTTATGGGCCGTCAAGGGTTACAGCTTCCATGGGAAGCATTGTGACTGTATTTTGAGGTAAACATTTTCGATCGTCAGCATATATTTACATTTGCCGCCATACTTCGTTCACGGCTTGCTTTAACCGGAACGCTAGTCTCGTACGGCCAGAATTGAGATTTATGAATTGTATGCCTCTTACATTGTTTACCACGATGGACTGACACTGGACCTTAATGAATGCAATCTACTTAATGTTATTTATGCTGAATTATTGTTGGAGCTACTGTGAATAAATTTGGATGTGGACCAGTCTTCACCAACTCATTGATTAATCATTAACACTGTTGTACGAGCTAAGAACGATACTGTGTGGCTGTGTTCAGGTGAAAAGTATGATGCTAACCCTTCGTCTACTCAACCTAGCATTCGCGTAAACATCAGCAACGATTGAAGACATACTCACCAAGCCAGAACCTAACTGCCCCGCATATAACATTCCTTGCTAGCCATTACACAACAGCCGGACCAAAAAATCCTTACAAACACCCAAAAATCCTTACGCAAAAAAGATATTAATAAATTATATGCAATACAGTTTTAAAATGAGAAATGACATATACAAATCTATTAGCATTTGAATTATTATGATATAAAACATGCTAATAGTCTCATGCTGTTCTTTACATATAAAAAACTTAGTGATCGTTAGGTACTATTTTTTCGATGTACAGTGTTTTGCATTATAATCAACACATGCACTTTTAGATCCTAACTTGGATACATCTACAATGCCAGGGAAGAGTTTAACCCATTTGACCTGAAACTTACCATGACCTGCAAGCATTTGTTTCTTTGAATTAGGCTCAACCATCATACAGTGGATGAAATATTTCAACTAATAATCTTTGTAGACGAAGAGAATGATTAAAAAATACAACGAACAAAGCAAACGGGCTAACAGTAAAAAAAAAAAAATAAACAAAATTATGAACAGAATATCAAATCTAGGAAGAAAACATGTACCACCAAAGATTTACAAATATATTATTTAAGAGTTGGTAGCCTAGACCAGTGATAACAGATTGCCACTTTATTAAAAAATAAAGCAGCAAATCTCGAGCGCTGGAATAAAGTAGGTCTACTCAACGCAAACAAACTTTTTTTTTTGTAAAAAAAAACCAGAGTTATTTAGAGCCTACACAGAATGTTATGACAATTTATCGGAAATATATTGAAGGGCAAGATATAACTGGAAAGATTAAGACAGCTGAATGGGAAAAAAAAAAACAAAAAAAAAAAAACACACACACACAAATAGTAATACGTCTTACAAGGAGAAAGGACAAGAAAAACCTACGTTTCGTCCACAAGGCCTTCGTCAGGGACAGACAAACAAGAAACAGGAGGGAAAGATTAAGAAAGCGATTAAATTGCAACAAAGCAAAACAACAGCAATTTTTAACCAAGTTATAAGTACTTAGCTTTTTTAAACAAAAACCGTTGATAACTGGTAACTTTAAAAATACGTCATGTCACGCTAAAAACCAAAAGCGTTTGAGGCCAAATTCAAAGTTTTTGCCAAATTGTTGGGTATAAAAGGATTTGATTTGTTGCTCGAGAAAGACCTCAGTTTAAAAACGGATGCCGAGATTCCCAGAATTAAAAATAAAAAAAATTGGTTAAAAAATAAACCTGGGCTAGAAAATATTTTCTGATTTAAAATGTTTTAAAAACTTGGGTTGGAACATATTTTTATAGTTTAAAAAAAAAAAAATTTTTTTTTGGGAGGGGGAGAAAAATCTGTACAATGAGTCTGTACGGCTGTATACTGCTAAAAGTAACAAAAAATATGTACATTGTACAAAACATTTGTACAGGTTGATAGGTATGCAATGGTATATACATGAACACACTACATGTAATGTCATTATCAGTCCTAGTCCTAACATTTCGGTCACATACTCTACCATTTATGCACAGTTGTTTTCTAAAGGGGATATGCACATTAAAGATGGGGAAATTCACAACAAACAAGTTTCTATTTACAATTTCAGATGCACAGTTATGTTTCAAATACCACCTGCTCATCTTTCAATCATGGAAATTTTTGAATGTGTAAATGCTACCTGGGCATGATTATTTCAATGCCATAGTGAGTTCTGACCTAATTTGCAGTGTTATTTAATACATCCTGTTTGGGAAATATTAACAGATTCTGTATTCTGTACCTGCTTTTGTTTTTTTCTTCGCTCAACAATGATAGCATTATTTTTTTATTCAAGCGTTGAAATGAATAATTTTGTAACCTGATTAAACCATGTTGCTTATAATCGTTATGAAATTGATTGTGACTTACTGCTTGCAATACACAAGAGTTTAATACTGGTATTATGTATCATTTTTTTTCAAACATGTGTGCGACCTACATGCAATAAACAACAGACAGAGTACAGGATCTTTTAGTTGAATCTCATCAGCAACCAAGAACTACTTATTCGGAGTAGCCAGGAGGACATGCACACCATCATAGCTGGCAGACGCTGAAGTTGGGTTGGCCACATCCTCAGAAGGGACCCTCATACCATTACAAGAACAGCTATGCTATGGATCACCGAAGGAAAGCAAAAGAGTGGCCAACCAAAAACAACTTGGAGGAGAACTGTGGAAGCCGAGATGCAAAGAATGAATCAGAAATGGGGCATTGTATGAAGGATGGCCACCAACCGAACAAAGTGGAATCAATTTGTTGCTGCCCTACAAGATGCCAACAGTCATGATGGCCACTGATGGCTTTGAATAGAACAGATAGTTGCTGGGCAGCTAACATAAATGGGATGTAATTAATATGGCGGCTACTTCGCAGTAGTAGTGATTATAATTAGTTTTCATGCTCTTAAACCATGGTAAAGAAAATGTATTTCCCTGACACTCTTTCAAGGCAAGAGTGTTCAGGATTTAATTAATTTCAGATGAGAAATTGTTTAGGAAAGATGGTTTGTAGTCCCATATATCTGTCAGCTGAAAATAAGATTGTATTTAACCCTAGAGTTCACTAGGCCCAGACACTGCAACCAAAAACTTTGGTCACAAGAGAACTAATTTCATAGACCTAGCAGCGATAGTTGCAAAGGCTTACCTTTGCCAAAATCTTGTTTTGTTAGCAACAAAGTATAACCAAATGGTTCTTTAGGGTAGTCTACACGAATAGCTTCCATTTTCATCGATGACAAGAAACTTAGATGAGGGAAAGAAAGCTTTGGAACCCTGAGATAGTTCTATTCACACCACACAACCTTTTCCCACACCTGGATAAATCAGGAGTGACTGTGATTGCAGTCTGGAATCTAGCTATTGTAGGTAAAACCACCATGAACTAACAACTGCATAAAAGTCCTAATGATAAAAAATCTATAACGTTAAAGAACCACTGAACTTAATTCACATACAAATGACATTTTTTTTTCATCAGTAAAGGTTCATTCTAATTTTTTTCTGAACTCAAGATTAGTGTTATTGACTTTTCTTTGATGTTACTGTGATGTCTAATACATGTTTGCACGAGGGGCGTTCAGAAAGTAATGCACCACATCATTTTTCTCAGCTAATATTGAAGATAGAAGCATGACATTTTGCACACTTCAAATATGGCATGTGCCAATTGTGTGCACCAAATTGCACCGCAACTGGCCAAATAATACGGCTGCCTAAACCGTTGAAATGGAGTGTGTTAGCAACTTGCGTTATAAGCAGCGAATTGTTATAGAATTTCTTGTTGCAGAGAAGGAAACTGTTGTGAACATTCACAAGCGTCTATGTGATGTGTATTGAAGCTTTGCAGTTGACAGGAATACAGTCAGTCGCTGGGTTCAGAGAATCAAAGAATCAGGAAATGGAGATACGGAGCTGCTTAATCAGCCGCGCTGTGGATGTCCTGCCACAGCCACCAATGCAGAAATGTTGAAATGCGCTGAGGGCATTATTCTTACTGATAGGCGAATCACTACTCAACAATTGGCCTTACAGCTGTCAGTCAGCATTGGTAGTGCAAATGCAGTTATAAAAAACTCTCGGATTTTCTAAGGTTTGCGCAAGATGGGTTCCTCGAAGTCTCACAAATGACCACCGATTGCAAAGGAAAGCAATTTCTTCTGAATTGTTGGAGCGTTTCAATGCTGATGGAGAGAACTTTTTGGCTAAGATCGTTACAGGTGATGAAACCTGGGCACATCATTTTGAACCTGAGACAAAAAGACAGTCAATGGAGTGGCATCATCCGCAATCACCACGAAGAAAGAAATTCAAGACAATTCCTTCAGCTGGAAAGGTCATGATCACTGTCTTTTGGGACATTGAAGGTGTGATTCTTGTGGACGTTATGCCAAGAGGAGAGACAATCAGTTCGCAAGCTTACATTAAGACATTGAAAAAACTCAATCAACGTTTTCGCAGAGCTCGGCTGCACAAGAATCCAGCAGACCTGCTTCTCCTTCACGACAATGCGCGACCTCACACAAGTCTGGCAACACGGGAAGCAATCACCAAATTGGGTTGGACTGTACTACCCCATCCACCCTATAGTGCGGATTTGGTACCCTCTGATTTTCATCTATTTGGTTCACTTAAAGATGCACTCCGTGGGACAAGGTTTGAAGATGATGAAGGAGTGATTCATGCAGCAAAGAAATGGCTACATGATCAAGACAAAATCTGGTACGGGCTAGGATTACATGCACTTGTTTTGTGCTGGCATAAAGCCGTACAATTTGATGGGGATTATGTTGAATAATACCGTTGTTTACATGACATATTCATGTATATTGTGTATAAATTTCATGCTTTTTGAATAAACAGCTCCTGAGAAAAACGATGTGGTGCATTACTTTCTGAACGCCCCTCGTATTTAATCAATGGAGGTTCTTTCCAATAATTAAGTACCATAAGAAACAGTGACCTGGATACCTATTTAATTAGCTCTTACACTACTCAGAGGATTCTCAACCTGCTAAGAGACAGTTAATTTCCAGTATCCCTATAAATATACCAGTGATTCTCACTGTGTTCTTTTCTTCCAGTAAAACTTATATTTAACATTTTCTGCAGCTTTTACTTGAGCCAGCCTTCAGTGAGATCATCTTGTGCAGTTTTGGTACTTATTCCTATGTTCACTTATTCTATCAGTCCATCTTCCATTGTAACCTGCCACTATGGGTAAAAATCTATGCAGTTTCAGGGGTTCTATAAGAAGGCAAAAGATGAGGACAACTGCTTCAAAAATGGCACAGATTCAGATGTGACTAAGGGCTTGCAATCTCACTCATCATGTAAAACAGCCCACTTGAGAATTCATCACCACAAATGCTGTGAAAGCCCTTTGCTTCTTAAGAAGCATAGAAAGTACAATCCTTCATTCATGAGGACATAAATGTATGAAACACTCTTTTACTGATAGGTGTAAAACAGGTTCTGCACTTAGCTACACCTTTCCACAGACCATGTCTCCAGACAACAGCTAGACTGGTAGCATGTGCATACTATCTTATTGAATGTGCTACTATTCCCACTTTAACTACAGGCCATGCTAGATTACAGACAAGTGTATCAAAGATGTCAGTATAAATATTTTGTTTGTGGCAGTTTAAGCTATAAGATGTCTTAATGCTTGATTTCATCATGACTACTTTTTAAACCCTCCTCCAATAAATTAGCTATAGAAGAAAGCAGTGTTACAGAATGATCCAGAAGATCCATGGGGTGGCAGACATCTTGAAGTAAAACAATAAAAACAGCACACAAGCCTACATTATATGCACCAGCATTCAGCCTCGACTGAGATGCTCCATTGCTTAAAAAAGAAGCTTATTTACATGTGTACCTTCATTTCTCCATATATCTGACTGTTTTACTTTATGCTCTCCAAATCTCTTCCTGCTAATGCCTGCAACTGTCGGGGAATTAATGTCTGAATCTTTAGAGAAGCCATTCCAATAACACGCCTGGATGACATGCAATACAAAATCATAGGTTATGTAAAGGGTTTTTTACAATCACTACCAATCAATACTGTTATCACAAGGTTAAATTTTGAGACTAACAACAAACTGAAGTCTTTGAAGCATGTTTGTATACACAACAAAGACTTCAGTAAAAACCTGGAAATAAATTATCAGTGTCCACAAAGTTGATGTATAAATGTGCCTGACATTGATGATTCTGAGTCTTGCTACCTGATCTGCATTTGATTTTGCTGTTCAAAATGTGTTCTTCCATGAGTTTGTTTATTTAAAGCTTCTTTTACATGGTCTAGCATCACTGAGGTCAGAATTTTGTTTAGCCATTGCCAAGGTTTGTCTTCACAGTTGATGTAAATAATCAAATAGAATTTGATAGTACTGGATATGTGATGTCAGAAGTAATGCCTAAAATGCTCTGAAAATATTACTGTTGGATTTATTATGTCAAATTAAACCTTGGATTGTCCTGGCTTGATTTATTCTCTCAATCTATGTTGTGTGAATCTGTATGCCAGCTCATCTTAACAGAATCATAAAATATAAGCTGTCAGGGTTACACAACACCTTGCATACTGTTAGAAACCTTGTGTTTCCTGTTATCATATGTTGTGTTCTTGCATACTACATGTTTGCCACCTCTTTAACTTTTTTTCTTTTCTTTGCCACTACTTCCACTTTTTTCATTACTAACTTTCCCACAGGCTTCAAACGCAAAGCTGTCTCATGAGATTTGCACTGGGCATAGCCACACTACATCCATTATACAATTTGACTGATCCTTCTTTCTTGTTTATTTCATTCAGAATAAATTATTATGCGGCAGTCAGAATAAAATTAACCTGCTCTAGTATATCGCATTTCATATTTTTTTTAATTTCTTATTTTCTTTGTCGTAACCCGCCATTACTCGAGGCAAAATCTCTGTTTAATATGTCTAACCTGAGACTGATTTTACATGAGCATCCCTGTTTTCCTTTGTACAATGACAGGTGTCCTCTCACCATTCAGGCAGATACTCACCGATTTCAGAGGTACTATTAGAGCTGGGTTGGCTCAGGAGCCGTTCAGGTTATTTCAGTCCCTGGTCGATGACACTTCTTCAAATGTCTTTGCCAGGGCCTAACCCGAACAGCAGTTGAGAGGGGAGAGGGTAAAGCACCTTAATCCTGTCTCCTGTCAAGTCCCAATGTTTCAAAGATGTTTTATAAAGCAGTTGCCCCAATCCCCCTGTTGCTGTCGTTTTTGACGGTATCATAAGACGTAAATCTATTTAATACTTTTAGATGATCTAAGTTAGAGAACTGTTTATTAACTCCCTGGGACAGGTTGATTTGGGGTTATCTTCCCTTTGTTTTATTCATTGTTGTTGACCTGTCTTAAGTCGGGGTTAGTTTTACTCAGATCGGTGCTGTCTACACATGCGCAAGTTTTTTGAGCGCGAACTGAGAGACTTCCGTCAGGGAGTGATGATCTGGGTTCTGACCAGACTAGTATGTCCGTAGTACTTCTCTGCATTATCTGGGTGAAAGATAGTCTTCTGTGTGACTGTGATGTTAGTGATTCTCCCCAGAGTTATTCTGTTCGTCAAGAATGACGACAGTTGTTATTTGTGTATTTCTCGGATTCTGTCAAAGGTAAAAGAAACTTAATTATTATGCCTAGTTTGCAGAACATTTTGTGGCAACCTGTGAGTAGAGCTCACAGTCCTTTGAGATGCAGAGTCCATTATTTGTGCTCGACGTAGCCAACTAAGACTATTTGTCTAACTGTTATACAGAAGCCCAGTGAAGATATATTATTATGAAACCCGCATGTTGGCGGTATGTTTTGGCATGGATGATTATGCCTGCCTATGAAGAATACACAGTTGTTTACATTATTATAGAGGCCCGACATTACGGCCGACATCTTTGAGCAGAAGAAGATGTATCTGGCGTGTTATGCCAGATAAATTGCAGCATTATTATTATGCAATTGGGAACTCACCTTTTGGTACGGCGGAGTTGTTTAAAATACCTGACGTGCTGAGTCAGTGGTACGTGAGCTGCAGTATGAACTATGTGTTAAAGGGCAGACCATTGTCAATAACGTCCTGATAAATGAGTGGTTCAAGCTTTATAATGCCAGATGTTTTGCCAGTCATTTCCAGTTTATATGATGTCCTTGATCCTCGTCCATTTGACTGTAACTGTTGATGTTACTGTGTTTTGTAAATAAATGGTTGAAAAGTTCCAGCAGTTGCAACAATTACTGACTACTGCATGTGAGTGAGTGGGTGCATTGTTTACCTGTCAAAGAGCCTATATGCATTCGTGTTTTCTACACACCCACATCACTTATCAACCCACACAAACTTCGAGTACCTCACATTCAAGAGATGTATGATGTTTGAATGTCAACATGACACCCTGTTAGCGCCTCAACGCCTGGTGAGCTAATCATGCACAACAACGCTGTTTGGCCCAGGTCGTACTGACTACGCACGCACAGAAACCTACAGTAACACCGTGCAGGAACATTGAGGTAGATCGTATAGCCTTCAACATTGTTGTGGCGCATCAACACATCCATACTATAACAGTACACAGAAAAGATATCATTACATTTCCATGGTCATGCAATATGGGATTGGTTACACCCCCCTTCCTTTCTAGGATTTGGTGAAACCTCCTAACCTTCAATATGTGATCAGTAAAATAAAAAATAAACCACCTACAACTCAATTCCTGCTTTTCACCTACATTTACATTTGAGTCAATTGTTTTAATATTCTTTGGTGCCTTGTAAACACTGAGTCATGAACTTAGTTAACTCTTAGTATACGAGCTGCCTTTCATGACTACCATTACAGATTTTGCAATAAATAATTTATTTATAAAGATAACATAAGTGTTATATATCAAAATGTGAAGAAATGAAACCCCTACATCATGCACGTACCTAAATTGATCAGTGGTTTGAAACATGCATTCAGCTATAAATTTTCGCTATTGACGGGGATCGATCACTGGCCTCTCTAGAAGGCCGCTCGTATACTAAGAGTTTTAACTTTATACAATTAAGCTAGAATTTTAGATTAACAAATACCTAGTATAGACCACCATAAATTCTGAAAAAAGATCACTTAAAACTGTCAAAAATAAATTCTTTATGGGTGCAGCATATTGCAATATAGATTTTTCTTCTCTTAGCATTAACGGTATACCATACATCCAAGCCACAATATTATTAAAGCTTCTAAACAATGTTACAAATAGTGTACATACCTTAACATCCGTTTCCTGCTTTATTTCTGCAAACAGACTTGTGTCATTAGCTGCCACATTTCTTCCAGCCTGAAAGCAATGAACTGTATTAGATGTACTACTGTAGGTATCACATTAAGAAAATAAAGTTATAATAAAAATATATTACACCAAGCAATAATTATTGTTAAATAGTGAGGCTTACTGCAGCTGCAACAGCCATAAACTTGCTCATTGTATCTTAATCAAGATCATCCCTGTAATTTTTCTGTTATTTACCCATATAAAAATATGACTGCACAAGGAAGCTACGACAGAATAACTTGAGTTAAAGATTTTGGACCTTCAGAATGATGTTTTAAAATCTCATTTATATGATAAAGAATTTCTGGAATAATTTCGACCAAAAAAGTCAATTTTTAAAAAGATCACAGTGGATCACTGATGCTGATATGGATGTATGACTATAAATAGTTGGTCAGTGACATACTGTGCCAAAGATCACACTAAATACACTTTTGTTTTGACTCAAATAATTTGAAGATCAATTTAGTTTTTTTAACCCTGATTATTTCTTATACAGGTGTGTAACCCATAATCCGAACATTAACGCAGATGAGAAGGGCTCATAGTAGTGTTCATAAATAGTCATGACATGACGGCTCATGAATCCGTGCATTAAAAACTGTTCACGACAATCGTGTATTTTTTTGACAATGTTGCTAGAACAAAGGAACAGTCAGTGTGATTTTCGCTTTTGAGTGAGCTAGAGGTGTTCTGCCCTCTGGAGGTGTGTGTGGGGTCTGTGTGTGGGGTGTGTGTGGTGCATGGTGTGGGTGTGCATATGTGCATGCATGCATGCATGCGTGTGTGTGTGTGTGTATGTGTGGCCAATGCCATTCTATTCATGTATGTGAAATAATTATTGATTATGTGTATCTCAACGTGAGAATTCTATTGGAGTTTGATAAATACATGTAAGCTCAAGGTAGGAGCTGTGTAATTCACCCAGTGATGGCTGATTGCAGAATGTATGTCCTTTAGAGAACAGTTAAATATAAATGAAGTACATTATCTTCATTGAAACCATGGGTTCTTATTGTATGGGACATGTCTGGTGAACGACCTATTAACTATGAGAGTGCATTCACCCATGAACAGTGGCTCATGTAGCCAAGCTGTTATTTACAAGTAAATGACAGTCTTACGTGTGCTATCCACACAAAATTCATTACATAATTTCCTAGAAATCACTAGTAGGATTTCTGAAGTGCTGAACATGTATATTGGCTAACATTGATGTATATCTTGTAAACTGTTATGGAATGTGTCATATGATGAAGTATCTTGTGTTACATGAGTAAATTGTAGAAGTCGTCTATGCCAGGGGTCCAAGAACATTTTATCTAAGTGCGGTGTTCCAGATGTGTTGTGCAGTCTGTAATATCATGGGCATTGCCTAGTTTCACAGAATACCTCCTAACACACCAGGGGAAGATTCACATTACCTTCTCAAAATTAAAGTGTATTAAAGAACCCCAAGACATTAGTGGAGATACTCTATCCCACTTAATCATTGTCTGCAACACTGGGTTACTAACCTGTATTGTTAAATGTGTTACTCAGCCTTTTATATACTCTACATTATAGTTTTGTAAAAATATACCTTTTTTTAATGAGTGAGGGTGGTAAACCATAAGTCAAAAGAGTTCAGGACCACCACTGGTGTAAGACAAGGTAATATCCTGTCACCTCATCTTTTCAAACTCCTCATGGACCATGTCATCAAAACATGTAAGGACAGGACCAACAAGTATTCAGTGGGGTACTGGAAGATGAAATGGGTCTGTACTTCAGAGCTAGCATTAGCTGACAATGTTGCCCTGATTGCTAAATCAGAGGCACATCTTCAATCCAACCTGCAAGTCTGGAAGGAAGAGCTGGAGATGAGATGGATGGTCATCTGCAGCTCCAAAACAAAAACCACGGTGACATCACAAGAGGAAAGAAGGCATCAGATTAAGCTAGGAGAACAGATCCCAGAGCAGGTCAACCAGTTTAATTAACTCAAAGCTGTTACAGACTGGAACGGAGACATCAAAGAAGAGTTAGCTACCTGAAAAGCAGCAGCTGGGAGATTTTTTTCAGGCCAAAAATCAAGGATTTTTCAACAAAAGTTAGCAAGCAAGAAAGAAGATGGCTGTATAATGCCCCACCTATATTCCAGTCTTGAAATATGGATGCGAGTCATGGGCAATGACTACAATCCTCAAAAAAGCCAGATTCAAATCTTATAAATGAGATCTGAGGGAGATAGTAAAGTGACAAGAACAGATATGGTCTGCAACCAGAGGATATGGCAAGGCCTCAAAACCCAGCCACTGCAGACTCAAGTAGAACAGTCCCAACTGCGATTATTTGGCCCTGTCTGCAGAATGGAAGAAGATTGGCTACCATGGCAAGTATGGGAAACTAAAGCCAGGGATGACAACAATAAACAATCTCAGAACAACTGAGGACTGGATTGGAGCCAAGCCAGAAAGAAGACAGCCATTAGGATAGTATGGCGCTCCCTCCTCCAAACCTCTACACCTCACGGCAGAAGAGGGATGACTAAGTAAGTAAGCAATAAGTGAGTCCCAAAAATTGGTTGTTGCTCTTCACCCTATTAGTTAATATAAAATGTGCATATGGTGCCATAAAGGTCAAGGACCCTTGTTATAGAGATCTGCTTTTTTTTTAAAATAAACAATTTGTCACTTTCCATTTCTGTCCTTTTCCCCTCCCTCATTTCCAATATGTCTGTGACCCACAGTTCATATCTCTCCCTTGGGTCCACATCTGTTTAATATCTTTCACACTAGCAGTTAACAAACCCTAACCTTAAAATAACTTCTCAAATTAAAAAAAGAAAATGAGAATAAAAATGACAGAACACTCTTGACTCACTCTCACTGCCCAGAGATATGAGTAAATCACAGTTAGACAAGATTTTAACTCTTAGACAGGAGCAATGCTAACAGTGTTGGTTCGTTTATACACCTGTACTTCAGCAATGATGACAGAAAAGAATTAAGTTATTAATAATAATTTAGAAATTCTTCCTTTTAATCTAGTTCAGGAGTTTGCATATCAGTAAGGAATCAGCAATTAGTACAGACAGATACCTTCACATACCTAGGAAGCATAGTAACACCAGACGGAGGGGCAGGCAAAGACATCAACATCAGAATGAATAAGGCAAGAACAGCCTTCTTTAGCCTACACAACATCTGGAAGTCCTCCCAATACAGCACAAGCACAAAATTAAGATTATATCAGAGCTGTGTGCTTTCTGTGCTTCTCTATGGTGCGGAATGCTGGAGAGTTACAGAGAAGGAAATGTCGAAATTGTCCTCTTTTCACACAACATTCATTCATAACCCTCCACTCCCAAAGGAGCATAGGCCTTCAACAAACACATGCCAAGTCCTCCTGTCACGTGCCATCATCTCAAGTTCTTTCCATGTTCTCCTCATCATTTTCACCTCTGTTTCCAACTCTCTTCTCCATGTACTTCTTGGTCTTCCTCTGCCTCTCTTGCCCTGCGGGTTCCAGAACAAGGACTGCCTTGTAATGCTATCAACAGGTTTCCTCAGTGTGTGTCCTATCCATCGCCATCGTCTTCTTCTCATCTCTTGTTCCACTGGCACTTGTCTAGTTCTTGTCATCAGTTCTACGTTGGTAACCTTGTCATACCATTTTAATCCCTCTATTCTACGCAAGCACCCATTTATGAAAGTCTGTAGCTTTTTGGTTGTTGTCTTTGTTGTTCTCCATGTCTCAGAGCCATACAATAGGACTGACTTCACATTTGAGTTGAAGATTCTTATTTTCGTGTTGGATCCTATTTCTCTTGATCTCCATATATTTCCCAATGCAATGAAAGCTCCTCTTGCCTTTTGTATTCTTATTTTGATATCGCTGTCTGTCCCTCCAACTTTGTCTATATTACTGCCAAGATACGTATATGATTCTACAATTTTGCATTGTTGCATATCTCTTGAGTTTCATTTTTACTTTGGCTATCAGAAGATGGTGATCTGATGCCACATCTGCTCCTCTATATACCTTTACATCCTGCAATGATGATCTAAACTTCTTCTTTATGCATATATGATCGATCTGATTTTCTGTTCTATGGTCTGGTGATATCCATGTTGCCTTGTGTATTCTCTTATGTGGAAACATGCTTCCTCCTATAGCCAGTTGATTTGAAGCACAGAAGTTTGCGAATAGTTCTCCATTTTCATTCATTACTCCTAGCCCATGTTTTCCCATGACTTCTTCAAATCCGGTGTTGACTGTACCTATCTTTGCATTCATGTCACCCATCAAAATTGTGATGTCTCTTCTTTTTACTTTATCCATAATTTCCTGTAGTTTAGTATAAAATGCTTCTTTCACAGACTCTTCTTTGTCATTAGTTGGTGCATAACATTGGATGACATTTACATGAATTTTCTTTTTAGCTGTTTTGAAAGTAGCATTTTGTATTCCCTCATTTCTGCTGCTACTTGCGCCACTTTCCCTTGTTCGTTTAATGTCCGAACATTCCAGGTGCCAAATCTGGAAGTTCTCCTAGAAGAAAGAAGGTTAGTCAGCAACACAGACTCCTTTCGGCTTTCTCTGTGTTGCATCATACGCCTCCCCGCGAGAGGACCTTCCCCTGTCTTGGATGGCTGTGTTTTATTTCCTTTATTTGACTTGTCCATATTTGTTGAAGTTTTTTGTGGTTTAAATTTTTTTTTACAGGATGGGGTAACCGGCCCCATGCCCAACCCTCCTTAGTCGCCTTCTACGACATGCCTGGCAGGGGACAGTGTTACTATTCTTTGCTCCCCTTTCGGGCCCCGGTGACACAACATGCCTAAGAAAAATTCACCGAATCTTTTGGCCAAATACCATCACTAACCAAGATCTGCTTACTCGTAGCAAGCAAGAGGACATGCACACCATCATAGCTGGCAGACGCTGGAGCTGGGTTGGTCATGTCCTCAGAAGAGACCCTGATGCCATCACAAGAACAGCTATGCTTTGGACCCCTGAAGGAAAACGAAAGAGAGGCCGACCAAAAACAACCTGGCGGAGGACTGTGGAGGCTGAGATGCAAAGAATGAACCAGAGTTGGGGCACTGTACGAAGGATGGCCACCGACCGAGCAAAGTGGAATCAATTTGTTGTTGCCCTACAAGACGCCACTAGGCGTGATGGTCACTGACTGCTTTGACGGTCGGCGGCTAAGGATCAAAGAAGAAGAAGGAGTTTGCAACTGGTCAATCATAATTTATTAGTGGATCACAGGTCAATCAATCAATACCCTTTAGCTCCCCAAGGAGCATAGGCCTTCAATAAACACATGCCAAGTCTTCCTGTCCTTGCCATCTACTCAAGTTCCTTCCACATTTTCCTCATCATTTTCACCTCTGTTTCTAGTTCTCTTCTCCATGTGTTTTATGGTCTACCTCTGCTTCTCTTTCCTTGTGGATTCCAGAACTATGACTGCCTTGTAGTGCTATCAACAGGTTTCCTCAATGTGTGTCCTATCCATCCAAGAAGCATAGACCTTCAACAAACTTATGCTGTCTTCCTTTCTTGTGCCTTCAGCTCACATCCTACTATGTCTTCCCCGTGTCTGTCTCCAGTTGTCTTCTCCATGTGCTCATTGGTGTCCCTCTACCTCTCTCTCCCTGGGGACTATGGAACAAGGACTGCCTGGTATTACTATCAATAGGTTTTCTCAATGTGTACTGTGTCCATCTCCAGTGTCTTCTTCTAATCTCTTGTACCACTGGTGGTTGTTTGGTTCTTGTCATCCGTTCCGCAAGGTGATCTGGTCATACCACTTCAATCATTCTATTCTTTGCAAGCAACCATTTATGAAAGTCTAGTTTTTTTTTGGTTGTTGTCTTTGTTTTCTCTTGGTTTCAGAGTCATGCCGTACTGACTTGACATTGAACTGAAGATTTTTTTGCTCTCCACATATTTCTCAATGCAATGAAAGATCCTCTAGCTTTTTGTATTCTTATTTTGATATCACTGTCAGTCCATCCCACTTGGTCTACATTGCTGCCAAGGTTTATGTATGATCTTGAAGAGGTATTTCTTCAAGTGCAATACTGGTATCATTTGCTGCATTTATTATCATTATCTTTCTTTTCTCCCTGTGTATATTCAAAACTACTTGCTGTAAACTCACACCAAGCACTTTCATTGTCTTGTATCTGATTATGGCTATGGGACTGGAGAGCCAGGCCATCTGATAAATCTACATTATCAAGTTGTTTAGTCACTGGAAACCATTTCTGTTGACTAAAGTTGTTGGTTCTTCTTCTTCTTCTTCTTCGTTCGCCCTGAAAAGGACGGTGGTTGCGTTGTGTCTGTTTACGCCTAAGCTGTGATATCTGCACCTTTCGGTCGACACATCCGACTTCAGCACGGCATTTTTTAGGGACCGGGGTTGCCTTCCCATTGCGATCCGCACTCGCTCAGCCAGACTGCACTGCTGCAGACTGTTTCCAGGACCACCACGTGGAGGTGGAGTGCGGTCTTGACCAGCTCTGGTTCGCTGGTCCTGATGCAAGCAGTACAGCTATGGGTCGCTGACTGCATTCACTATTGTTGTTGGTTGAGGTCAATGTTTTCATAATTCAATCTATAGCCAATAGGAAGAGAAATGGTGACAGGAAGCATCCCTCTGCCATCACTGGTGTCAACACCTTGTCGAGGTATGGCGGCTTGCATACCTTGATTACCCCCGAGAGCTATGCCAGCGGGAGTTTTATTTCTGGAAGGTTCTACCAAGCTGGACAGGTTTGCGCGGGCAGGGGTCAGACTAAAGCAGACACCCTGGTCCTCCAGGTTGGAGGTTTTAGCACATGGCTGACACCCCTGTCTATGTAAAAAGAAATGAAGTTACGGAAACGACAACAAATGAATAAACTTTGCTGCCGGATGGACATCCAGAGTCTAAGGCTTGTATGACTGTCAGTGGTGAAAGCCGAAAGGAAGCCCCTGACATGAAAATGGACGTCTTGACCGCGAAACAAGAATATGTTTTTGGAATGCCAGGACAATGAATGAGACAGGTAAACTAAAACAGGTCATAGCAGAAATGAGAAACTATAAATTACAGATTCTAGGGATAAGCGCGAGCAGATGGACAGGGGCAGGAAAAGTTAAAACAGCAACAGGAGAAACAGTACTTTACTCTGGCAGAGAGGATGGACAGCACAAAGAAGGTGTAGCCATTATTCTACAGAAAGGAATAGAAAGGACATTACTGGAATGGAAACCCATTAGCAACAGGCTGATAAGAATAGGATTGAGAGGGAGATTCACCAACACTACAATAATACAAACAATGTTACGCACCAACGAATGACAGCGATGAAGAGGTCAAGGATGAATTCTATCAACAACTGCAGAAAGAAATGGAAGACACACCTAGATATGATCTTATCGTAGTAATGGGAGACCTCTATGCGAAAGTTGAAACACACAATACATATAAAAGAGTGATGAAGAAATGTGGCAGCGGAACAGCAAACGAAAATGGGGATAAATTAATAAGTTTCTGTTGCATTAACAACCTGATCATTGGAGAAACACTTTTCCCACACAAAGAAATTCATAAATTAACATGGGAATCACCAAATGGTCGGGACAGAAACCAGATAGACCACATCATGATTAATGGTAGATGGAGACATGCATTACAAGATGTGAAGGTAAGAAGAGGTACAGATGTGGGAAGTGATCACCATTTAGTAGTAGCAAAACTGAAAGTGAAACTCAGAACGGCTGGACCAACTGTAACTACACAGAAAAGGTTTGACATCAGCAAATTGAAGGACTCCCTCATCAAAAAAGCTTTTGTGGCTGATATAAAGAAGCATTATCAATTTGCCAAAAGTCAGGAAAAGACATTGACTGATGATATAGACCAGAATTTCAACACCATTTCAACAATATATAAAGAAAGCAGCAAATCATGCTTGGGATTCCAGGAAAGGAAGAAGCAAGACTGGATAACACCTGAAACATTGAACACCATAACGATGAGAAAGGAAATGAAAAGAAAGAAAGTCCCCAGGTTAAAGTAACTATATAGCGAACAATACAGTCAGCTAGACAAGGAAGTTAAATGCCAAACCCGAACCAACAAAAGGAGTTTCCTAGACGATCTTGCAAGACAGGCAGAAGAGGCAGCACTGAGAAATTAACAAAGCACTGTATACAAAATAACTAATATCATCAGTGGAAAATGAGGTGCAAACAATATTACATTAGTAAGAGATAAGCAAGGAAATCTCATCACGACAGCAGAGGGGCAGGAAACAAGATGGGCAGAGCATTTCAGAGAAACTCTGAACAAGGAACCACCAGAGACACAACTGAATGTTCCTGAGGCTGAAAACAATCTAGATGTTAATACAGACATTCCACAAATAGAAGAAATCATCACAGCAATCAAAGGGTTAAAGAATGGAAAGGCTCTTTGCAATGATAACTTAAATGCAGAGCTATTTATGACAGACCCTGAGCTAGCAGCAGAACTATTAGAACCACTATTTGCACAAGTCTGGAAAACATGGACAACACCAACGGAGTGGAACAAAGGAATAATTGTCAAATTGCCCAAGAAGGGGGATCTTGCAGATTGCAATAATTGGAGAGGAATCACTCTTATCTCAGTTCCCAGCAAAATACTAGGCAGGATAATTATACAGAGAATTTCAAAAGCAGTAGACCACAAACTGAGGAAAGAACAAGCAGGATTTAGAAAGAACAGACGATGTGTAGATCATATATTTACCCTCAGGAACATTATAGAGCAGTGCTCAGAATGGCAAAGACAGCTGTACATTAATATCGTTGATTTTGAAAAGGCTTTTGACAGTATACATAGGGACAGTTTATGGAAAATACTGAGGGCTTATGGAATTCCAAGCTGCATAGTGTCAATCATATAAAACCTATATGCCAACTTTACGTGTAGTGTTGGGCAGAGCAACCTAACCTTTGAGGTGAAGACAGGAGTACGACAGGGATGCCCCTTATCAACCACTCTATTTTTAACAGTCACAGACTGGGTAATGAGCCAGACAACAGAGGGCAGTCCAAGAGGTATAAGATGGACTACATTTTCTACATTAGAAGATCTGGAATATGCAGATGACATTGCACTACTAGCACATTCACATCAACACATCCAGGAAAAAACGGATAGACTTAATAAATATAGCCAGCAGGTGGGCTTGAACATCAATCTAAAGAAGTCAGAGGTCATGACGCTCAATGTGAGCAACCCTGAGCCCATATCAGTAAGGAATCAGCGACTGGAACAGACAGACACCTTCACATACCTAGGATGCATAGTAACACCAGATGGCAGAGCTAGTAAAGACATAAACCACAAAATGAACAAAGCAATAACAGCCTTTTTTAGTCTAAACAAAGTCCTCTCAGTACAGCACAAGCACAAAATTAAGATTATATCAGAGCTGTGTGCTTTCTGTGCTTCTCTATGGTATGGAATGCTGGAGAGTTACAGAGAAGGAAATGTCGAAATTGTCATCTTTTCACACAACATGCCTGTTACGGTATATGATATTAACGCCGTCTGCTAAAGGTTACCAGACGTGCAATTGTAAAGGTTAAGACATTTAATATATTGCGATAGATGTTTCAATTACTGAACGCTTCATACACGATCGATTATGACGTGTATAGCGTTGTTTAGGTCACAGTCGGTAACTAAGAAACGCTACCCTTTGTTACTTGACCGCCAAGCTGAATAGCTGCGTTTTTCTAACCTTCCAATTTAATGGCAGGATATAGCCATTTTATGTGCATTTTTGATGGATCAGGGTCAGTCCTAGAACTCAATATGAGAGGGAAATTATTGGAGGTTAGTATTTAATTAGAATCCTCAGAAGGATGAGAATAATCGTCAAATTCGTATGAATATATTCAGACTCGCAGTCTCACTGTCGGCAGGTAGCCATGTCTATCTGCTCGTGCATATAGCTGTGATGTTCTGACGACAATACTGCATTGTATCCTCATAACGGACATTGACACATAACCAGCAGTCTACGTTGTTGATTAATTTATGCATGACTTATATGGACTTACGCTCTACCCCTATTGGAATTGATCATCATGTATGTATCACTGTGAATAAATGTATGGACTCAATGAACCGACTTATCACGTCAATGGAATTACAAGTTCAATATAATTGCAACTTTCAAATGTTTGCTCACACGTTTTTTCTACCCCACCCCGCATTCGCGTAAAGCAACACCAATTGACACGATGAAAATCTTGAATGAAATCATATAAGAACTCAACTAACATGGCCAGGATTTATAACCACTTTATTGACATTATATGGAACATTGTTGTCAAATTGAATGTTCCAGAACAACAGAGAAGATCGCCTTCAACAGATGGTGTCCATTGATTGGGGATCGAAAAAAAAATTCGGAAATTAACAATTGTTTACATTTGAAGGACGATCACATGATGTGCTGAATTATGACCTATGACGCATAGTTACCACAAGAGGTCAACCTTACGTCACCAAAGTTCGTGTACATGCCATACAAGTTGACAGCAGCAAGCCTAGTTTCTACGGAGGAAAAAAATAACAAAGTCAACGAATAAACCCTGTATATGCATCAAGAGCAAACAGTCAGACATACTTCTACACCGTTGGTGCATACCGTCATCGACAGGAGTCCGAACTGAGCACAAAAGATAAGTCATTTAAGTGTGACCTTTGTCGGTCGATAAATAACAGTGCTGAGTCCATTTTGCTTTGATCAGGCATGTCTATGTATTTTCATGTATATATGTTAAATTTGTTTTCCATCGTATGTATTTGTTACTAATTGTGGGAGGTAGGGAGGATGAACTGAAATTAAATTCTGCGGCTCTCACGATGCCTGAATTGATTTCGGTCGGTTCTTAGGGCAGTTAAACGATTGCACCTTTGGAAACCCCATTGAGGTTTGACATTGGACTTGTTGTCCAAATCTGCTATCGTTTGACGATTTGCGTTAGCTGTACTGTCCCGTAGATAATTGGTGTATTTTATTCGTACTCAGTTAATAATTTTATTCAGTTCTGTACCATGTTCGTTACTATTCGTCCAGTCTCCTCTGACTATCATTTATTTTATGATTGTTAAATTTTCGTCCGTTATGAGTCCTGTGACGTCATCATTTTTCGCAGTCATTTTTTTTTGTGTGTACTTTGAATATTCAGTTGACCTCGGGTCAGACCTTGACCCTTCATTTGGTCTGTGACATTTCCGCTTGTTTTATTTAGTTCATAAATTCATTTTTAATTGTGAAAATGTCTTGTTTGCGTCTTAACATTGTTTGTACCCCTTAGTTGCATCATTGTTTTGTTTGTCCTCATAATATATATTAATACTACATTAATAATATGATATTATATGCAATAATACACTTGTAATTTAATTTAATTAATTTTTTCTGATAATTAAGGTTAATATGGGACATTGCATAATTATGCAGTGATAGTCCAAGAAAGTAGCACTACAATTTATAATAGATGCCTAGGGCATAATAATATAATATATATATTGACAAAATAAAATAATCTTATAGCTACCTTTGAGGTAATAGACCCATTGTATATTATTTAATATACTTTTCTGGTACTAAGAGAGTGACTTAGTACATTGAACAATATAATTACTAGGAATTATACCCAACATTATTGGATATTGAGATTAATTGTGTGATATAATTACATTATATTTAACAGATATCATAACTATTTATTTATATTTGCCTGAATGGCGAGGGACACCTGTCTCTGTACAAGAAATAAAGGGATACTCACGTAAAATCAATGTCAGGTTAGACATAAATAATAACCTGAGATTTCGCCTCGAGTATTAGCGGGCGTACGCAAAAAAAAAAAAAAAAAACTATTTATGATATAGTATTATTTAGATACAATATTGTTACAAAATATTGTCTATTAGTTGAACTTAGACATTAAGTTCAGTACTATTGTGATTACTTATATTGAATATTTCTAAGTTGAGTAAGTATAATAATTACTCTGAAGCTACTATTGACTATTTTAATCAGTAATTATCAATAATTACTTACAGATAAAAGTCAAAATGCTTACTATAGACCATTTCGTTAAAATTGGTCGGGAATATGGTTATAAATCTCAAGAACTTCGTCAGTTTGCTGAATCAGAACTGGAAAAATATGAAAGAAAAGAAGCAGAGAAAAAAGCTGCATTAAGGAAAGAGGAAGCAGAACTTGAGATGAAGCAAATTGACAAGGAAAATAAATTGAGAGAGATTGCTCAACGTGAAAGAGAAGAGCAAAGAGCAATCTCCAGACAGGAAGAAGAGAATAAATTGAAACGAGAGGAAATTATTTTACAACAAGAAATGGAATTGGCGCGTATTAAATTGGAGACAGCAAGATTACAAGCACAAAATGCTGATGCAAACCAGAATAATAACGCACAAAATGGATCATCATCCAGCCAACCTAAACATTTCTACAACTTTAAATTACCCATTTTCAACTTGAACGTCGACGACCTTTCATCGTTCCTGGCACGTTTTGAACAGACTTGCAAAACAAACCATTTGCCTGAAGAGTCATGGGTACTCAAGTTAAATGAATTCTTGGTTGGAGAACCATTGACAGCTTCTCAAAATGCTGACCCATTAATAGCAAATAACTACGGTGCTATTAAGTCCTTGCTTTTACGAAGGTTTCACCTGGACGAGGAACACTGTAGGTTGAAATTTAAGGGAATTTTACCTGAATCTCCAAAGGATTTTGCAGGATTCATTGCGAACATACGCAATACATTTAATAGATGGGTTGAACTGGCAGAAGTCAACAAATCATACGACAAATTAGTTGATTTACTACTGCGGGATAAGGTATTATCTTCGGTTAGCCAGCCATTTTTTGCATATTTGCAGGAGCGTAAACCAGGTACTATAGACGAGTTAGAAAAAATTTCTTTAAACTACTGTTCGGCACATCCGAATGCAACCATTTCTAACTCCTCATTAAGAGAACCTCTACCTGTGGCGTCTAATATGGCCTACAATCATAATAACAAACAAAGACATCACAGTGTAGACAGAAGCAGGTTCCAAAGAAATCACAATGTTAACTTTCAGAAGGGACATAATAATGATTTCAACAATAAAAATGAGTTCAACAGAGGTAGATCACGAGATAGAAATTATTCACCTCAAACAAACTACCACAATGGTCAACATAACACTCATTATAATCGATCACATACTCCCAATAATAATAATAACTGGAATGGTAATAATCATGGCTCGAGACATCGAGATAATAGTTACTATAGAGGACGACGAGATAATTCTAACAATTATACTCGGAATCGATCTCATTCTCGGGGATCATCTCATTACAACCATAATACAGGGGCGGCAGTTACAAATAATACTACCCCTACAGCTCAGGTCCCACTTGACAATAATACAACACAGTCTTCTGCTGCATGTTTTGCTATTAATTATAATGTGGCAAATAGTTGCCAACAATGCAATCTTATTTTTCAGAAGGCGAAAGAAACAGTGCTTAACTGCGGACATATTACACCAGAGGTAGGTCTTGCAGTCAACGATGGAACAGGCCTACTAATTTTTAACAGGGGATTAGTTAATGGATCCGTCGTCTCAGTGCTGAGGGATTCGGGATCCACAACGATTGGTGTACGACAGTCGCTGGTACATCCTAGCTGTGCAACGGGGGAATATGTCCGTTGCATGACTTTTGGTGGAACAATAGAGTTTTACCCCACAGCTATTATTCATGTTAACACTCCTTTTTTCACAGGGAATGTAAAAGTATGTATGCTAAAAAAGCCTATAGCTGATCTGATGGTCGGTCGTATACACGGCAGTAAAGATTGTACTCCAGATGAGATTATAGAATGGGAGAAACATAACCTATGCACTGGAAACGCCGTGACGACTAGAGCGCAGACTCAACTCATGGAGAAAGTTGATGATAATAAAATGGATGCAGACAACCAAGAGGAATTTGTAGTCAATTCACCTATTGACAGGGAAACATTTGCAACCAAACAAAAAGAGGATAAATCTTTAAAAAAATTTTTTAAGTTGGTTGATAAAGTTGACAATCTATCCTCAGGTAATAATAACAAACATTGTTTTGTTATTAAAAATGACATATTGATTAGATGTTTTAATGACAAATCACAAATGAAACAACAAGTTATGGTCCCATATACTTTTAGACGGTACATTCTTCAACATGCACATGACTCACATTGTGCTGGACATATGGGATATACTCGAACACGATCTCGAGTACTGTCTTCATTCTTTTGGCCAGGGGTGTCAAGAGATATTTCGCAGTATGTACGTTCCTGTACTACATGCCAAGAAGTGAAAGCACGTGGAGCTTTTCACACGGCGCCTATTCAGGCTTGCGATATCTCAGTGAGACCTTTTGACAAGATGGCAATAGACATTATTGGTCCATTGCTACCATCGGCCAGAGGACATAGATTCGTCCTTACGTGCATTGATTTGTGCACACGATGGCCAGAAGCTATCCCATTAAAGACCACCACTACCACAGATGTAGCTGATGCACTACATCTCATCTTTTCTAGAATAGGGTTTCCTAGAAAACTTTTATCAGACCATGGGTCACAGTTTATATCTGACACCATGAAGGAAGTCATGAAAACTTGGGACATTGATAGGAATTTAAGTAGTATTTATCATCCGATGAGTAATGGTGCGGTTGAAAGACTTAACCGTACACTTAAACAACTACTACATAAGGTTACTGCTAAGCACCCTCATGACTGGGACAGAGCACTCCCAGCTGTTCTATTTGCTTATCGGGAGGTACCGCATGAACAAACTGGCTTCTCTCCCTTTGAATTAGTTTTTGGTGCTCCCCCAAGAGGTCCTATGGGACTAATAAAAAACTTATTAATTGACGAGGAGATGACTCAGGACACTCAGTCATCTTACGAGTACGTAATTAATCTTCGGAAGAACATTATTGAGTCTTGCCAGTTGGCAACAGCTTCTTCTGAGGCTGCAAAAGCTAAGGCTCGATCTCTACAAAATAGGTCTCGACGATTACGCCAATTATTCCCAGGCGACGAAGCTTATGTGTTACTTCCTCACAATAACAATAAATTATTGATATCTTGGAATGGTCCTTACAAAGTCATTGATAAAATTTCCGACGTTGATTACGTCTTAGATATCAAGGGACACAAAAAGATATTTCATATTAACATGCTCAAGCAATTTCATACACGTCCTGAACACTTACAGTCAATTTTTCATGAACTAGATGACAACACAGTATCCACTTGTCATTATTCTAACTTATCTGTCATCCAGGAAGAAGAATCTTCTTTTCCTGAGGTACAGTTACCGTTACCTGTACCAGTAGTTCAACCTACTGAATCTTGGCGGGATGTAACCATCTCTTCAACGGTTACACCGCAACAGCGTCTACAGATTGCTAATCTATTACAATCTTATCCAGATGTGTTGACCGACGTTCCGGGTCGCACATCGGCTATCAGTCATGACATTACTCTCAATGACGATACACCTATTCGTGTACATCCCTATTCTGTTCCTTTACATTTCCTTGCTAAAACTACTAAGGAACTTGAACAGATGTTGTCTCTGGGAATCATTGAGACTAGTAATTCGCCATTCTCTTCTCCATTGGTGATTGTCCGGAAGAAGGACAATAACATCAGACTATGTGTTGATTATAGAAAATTAAATGCTAAGACTATAGTCGACAGCGAACCACATCCACTTATTGACGACTTACTACCACGTCTATCCAACGCAACTATATTTAGTAAGATAGACTTAACTAAAGGTTATTTGCAGATACCACTGACCGAAAAGGCTAAGTACTACACCGCATTTTCCACTCCACAAGGTCTATACCAGTGGAATGTGATGCCTTTTGGGCTTGTTAATGCGCCAGCTACCTTCATTCGCCTGATGCGACAAATTTTATCAGGTAGACCAGACGTTATTACATATATTGACGACATATGCTTGTTTAGTTCGTCGTTTGAGGAACATGTTTCGGGACTTAGATATGTTTTCGATACTCTAAGGAATTATCATCTAACTGCTAAACCTACAAAGGTGCAAATCGCGTGTAATGAGATAACCTTTTTGGGACATATCATTGGATCGGGATATATCCGAACGTTACCTAGTACAGTCTCCAAAATTCTAAACATAGCAGTTCCTCAGACGAAGAAACAGGTCAGGAGTTTGTTAGGACTTGTTCAATATTACAGTAGATTCATACCAAACTTGTCATCCATCACGGCTGTATTGTCTTCATTGTTAAAAAAAGATATGCCGGTGAAGGTGACATGGACTGGTACATGCAATGAAACTTTCAACAAAATTATAAATTTGTTCTCGCATGAACCAATTTTAAGACTTCCCGATGCTTCCAAAAAGATTTTTCTTACGAACAGATGCTAGTAACTACGGCATTGGTGCATGCCTGCTCCAGAACCATGATGGCATTCTACATCCTACCTTATACATATCAAGAAAGCTGAAGCCGGCAGAAACGAAGTATTCAACAGTCGACAAGGAACTTTTATCTGTGATCTGGGCAATAACCAAACTTGAAAAATTCTTGCTCGGTGCCCCCTTCACCATACAGACGGACCAACGTGCTGTAGCATCCTTGCGTCGATCGAATCATACAAGCCAGAAACTTGCCAGATATTCAATCATCCTACAGCCATTCGAGTTCTCCATTGAACACATACCTGGCACTGAAAATTGTGTGGCAGATGCATTGTCACGTAATCCTATTGACGACGAATAATCAACATTGACACTCTTAAACTATTTCAATCAGCACTACATTGGATTGAACGAAGTATCAACTATAAAGGAACTAACCTTGCCTTCAATTTAAACTTTATATACACTATATGCATCACAGAATTGAACTACAAGACAATCAAGGTATATATACTGACATTCGAACTTCGTCTAATGTCCATACACGATATACGAATATCATTGATCAATCATGGAACAATATCTGACGACAAGTCGAACTTATTATCCTAGGTGCACTTAATTCTTGGATGCTAGGATAAATGACATTTCTTTCCAACGTAAACGTTTGAACATTTTTGCCTAAAAGAATTCATCAGGATCAAGACTACGGATGGATCATCATATCCTATACTAATTAATTAGTTAACTTAACTTCTTAATTGAATTATTATCAATAAAATGAAATGTGAGAAAAAAATGAAATGAAAGAACAAAAAAAGAGAACGAAATATAAAAAGAAGAAATTATGAAAAGAGAAAATAAATCTCACACAAGTATTAGATTAATAATTTTTTTTTAATGTACCTATACATTATTTAGTTAGTTAAATTAGATAGTTATTATTCACTAACACTTAACACACACAATTAAGTTAAAACTTATAGTCGAATTTCTTTCTATTTCTTCTCACTTATTTTGTCTTTTTCTTCTCTCATAACATCGCGTTACATTAGAACCTTAATAATTTAACTCTTAATTTAATTAATTAATTTAATTTTAATTAGTCAAATTAATTCCTATATGACATACTAATACGAGAGACCTTACTTTAATTTAATTTTATCATTCACTATTAACATTGGACATTTATTTAGTTGATATAATAATATGTATAATATTGATATATAATGTGATTTATGTTAGATGACTATGACAAATAGTTAGTTGACACGACCGCAACACGGTTCTACTCAGAACATCGTCGGCCATATGTCACAATTGTGTTAAATTTTTTTGAAAAATTGTTAAGTCGGATAGATACTGAAAAAAAATCTATCGATTTTTTTTTCCCCGGTGTACAGGGAATTGTTACGGTATATGATATTAACGCCGTCTGCTAAAGGTTACCAGACGTGCAATTGTAAAGGTTAAGACATTTAATATATTGCGATAGATGTTTCAATTACTGAACGCTTCATACACGATCGATTATGACGTGTATAGCGTTGTTTAGGTCACAGTCGGTAACTAAGAAACGCTACCCTTTGTTACTTGACCGCCAAGCTGAATAGCTGCGTTTTTCTAACCTTCCAATTTAATGGCAGGATATAGCCATTTTATGTGCATTTTTGATGGATCAGGGTCAGTCCTAGAACTCAATATGAGAGGGAAATTATTGGAGGTTAGTATTTAATTAGAATCCTCAGAAGGATGAGAATAATCGTCAAATTCGTATGAATATATTCAGACTCGCAGTCTCACTGTCGGCAGGTAGCCATGTCTATCTGCTCGTGCATATAGCTGTGATGTTCTGACGACAATACTGCATTGTATCCTCATAACGGACATTGACACATAACCAGCAGTCTACGTTGTTGATTAATCTATGCATGACTTATATGGACTTACGCTCTACCCCTATTGGAATTGATCATCATGTATGTATCACTGTGAATAAATGTATGGACTCAATGAACCGACTTATCACGTCAATGGAATTACAAGTTCAATATAATTGCAACTTTCAAATGTTTGCTCACACGTTTTTTCTACCCCACCCCGCATTCGCGTAAAGCAACACCAATTGACACGATGAAAATCTTGAATGAAATCATATAAGAACTCAACTAACATGGCCAGGATTTATAACCACTTTATTGACATTATATGGAACATTGTTGTCAAATTGAATGTTCCAGAACAACAGAGAAGATCGCCTTCAACAATGCCTAAGAAAAATTCACTGAATCTTTTGGCCAAATACAATCACCAACCAAGATCTGCTTACTCAGAGCAAGCAAGAGGACATGCACACCATCATAGCTGGCAGACGCTGGAGCTGGGTTGGCCATGTCCTCAGAAGAGACCCCGATGCCATCACAAGAACAGCTATGCTATGGACCCCTGAAGAAAAACGAAAGAGAGGCAAACCAAAAACAACTTGGCGGAGGACTGTGGAGGCTGAGATGCAAAGAATGAACCACAGTTGGGGCACTGTACAAAGGATGGCCACTGACCAAGCAGAGTGGAATCAATTTGTTGTTGCCCTACAAGACGCCACCAGGCGTGATGGCCACTGACTGCTGTGACAGTCGGCGGCTAAGGATCAAAGAAGAAGAATGCACTCTTGAAAGCTTCCAAATGTTAATATTTTCATTCATCTTCTTTTTTGGGCTCCTATCAGAGCATACAGCCACCATTACTGCTGGACCACTTGTTAGAAGCCTGCACCAAGCATTCACAAACACTTTCAGCAGTGGAGCCTGTGACAATTTGTTTAACATAATGAGATAGCCAGCCCCACCCACAACCCCACAAGTCACTTTGTACAACACGCCCAAGAGTGCAGCAGGCATATTCTTTCTTTGTCTCTTCAGAGACCCAGGGGAATTACATGGGTCATAAATATTTGACATACCTCATAGCCTGTTTCCTGCTTCATTTCTGTAATTAGACATGTGTTATTAGATTCCATTTTTCTTTCAACCTGAAGTCAATGAAATATAGCATATGATGGGTATCATTTTAAGACTATGAAGACATACTACAAATATTTACACCAATATCTAAGCAGCATTACCTCACAACAATAATCACTGTCAAATGGTGGGGCCTAATGCAACTGCATTAGCCATAAACAAATAAGCTTTTTTAAAATAAACACTTTATCATTTTCCATTACTTCATTCTCTCCTTTCCTTTTCCACTTTCAATATTTCTGTGACCCACAGTTACTATCTTCCCCTATCCCCACATCTGTTTAATGCATTTCACACCAGCAGTGAACATGCCCTAATCCTCAAAGTTATCTCCAAACATAAAAATAAAGGAGATCACAGGGGATGATTTGGTAGATCTTTACATGATAGAAATTTAAAAAAAAAACGATAGTAAACTAAGGAATTACTCTTTCTCAAAGGTATTTAAAAGGGTGATATCCCCAGGATTAAAGGTACGTATTCTGTGTTTCCATCGATATCCTATGAGAAGCCTTATTAAAATTTACTTTATTAATGAACTGCATAAGGTAAGAATGGGATCCTTTATTTGAAGTGATGTTATCATTTAGTAAAATATAATTTAGTTTCAATTTTTCAATGCCTTGTTCAAAGAATTGCAGTAAGATGGTTATGCTGCAGAGATGCAAATAACTTATATGCTGCACTTCTTCAACATTTTTTATATTCTGGAACCTGAAACAGATATGATTGTATCAAGGCAGATCTTTAGAGAGCTCAGTGTTTCTAAAGTAGATCCTCACATTACATAGGTTGCCTGCTGCTGATCTAGTCTACATTTTAAAACCATAAAGTGACTTCTGTTACTGTTTTAGCAATCAGAGTGAAGTTAAACAGCATGTGTACATGCTTTGGCATTTTTATTATAGTTTTGTGATGAATCACATGATTATGGTTTTCTTTAAATTACCAAAGAAATGTGAAAAGCCAAGTATCTACAAATTCAAAGTCTCCTGAGAAAATGAATGTGTCACATTTACTTAAAAACATAGTCGACAATTAAGAGAATTGAGTTGATAGTCATAATTCATTATCAAATGATGGAATTGATGAGGAATGTTACATTTAGCTGATGAGTGGGTATTGCCTGGCCATCAAAAAACCAACAGAACTTGATCTAAAGCTACAGTTAATGACTAGTCACAGGTGAAAGACAAAGCTGGAGATAAACTTTTAAAACCACAAACAACTGTCAAAATATTTATGTGATATAATTATATTTGACTTGTTTTAAAATTATTATTATTATTTTTTTTTTCGTAACCAGCAGCACTTTGGCTATCAGCCCTTCGGCCCAATTACATGTCATTGCGAGGCTGGGGAACCTGTGGACTTTCCTCCCAACCAGGTAAGGAGCTTCACTCCTTCCAAACCACAGAGTGTTTATCTCAGGAGCTGTTCAGGTTATTCAGTCAAAATCCCAGTCGGTGATACTTCTTCAAATGCCCATGCCCGGGCTTGAACCTTGAACACCTGATCGCCAGTGCAATGTGGTAATCATTACACCAGCACGGCTTCCAATAGCAATATTTTGTGATTTTCGTTTGTCACCGTGTTTCATTATGAAATATGTAGTTTTAAATGTTCTGGTATTTGCATCTAAGGTACAAACAAAAGACATGATGCTATACTTTATGCTTTTGATTTGCTTTTGAAAAGTGGAAAAATGCTACTCAAATGATGAAACAGTTGTAAATAAAGGGTAAAAATAATTACTTTTTACTCTCTCTTTTATTCTGACTGCAAAATGTCCAGCTCTGAGCAAACTCCTGATAAGCAGAATTTTTTTAGGTGGTCCCAGTAATTTCTACTTATCCAGACTGTTCTGTAGGTATGGCCATATATGAATTACCTTGATGTTCCAAGACTAGGAAAGCAAGTTTCATTGACTGCAACAATAAACTGCCTTCATCAAGTTCATATTCTACTGTTAACGTTGTTGGTGTGTTTTTTACTACATGCATTGTGTTTTTATAAATTCCAATTATGCTTGTATTAATACTAATGGAGAAACACTGCACATCTTGATCATCATCAGTTGCCATCTCCACAACGAAGGTTGGCTGTAATGGATCTCCAACGTCTTCTGTCTCTTGTCTTGGTGGTGCCCTCTGATAGACTCTTTCCTGTCCATCTCTTGATGTTATCTTCCCACTTATAGCGCTGTCTTCCCCTTGCACATTTGCCTTCAACTCTCCCTTCTGCTATGATCTTCTGCCTTTTTATGTGGCCAAAGTATTTTAGCTGCCGAACTTTGACCTCCCTCATTAGTTCTCTTTTCATACCTAGATTTTCTAGGACCTCTTTATTTGTTTTCATCTCTTTCCATGAGATGCGCCCCATTCTTCTATATATCCACATTTCAAGAGCCTCAATTCTTTCTTCCAAATGCTTATTCATCGTCCATGTTTCTGCACCATACAGAAATGCAGAATATATATAACACTTTATGATTCTCAGTTTTAATTTGTGAGATAACTGTTTGGATGTCAGTATATGTTTCATGTTGTTGAATGTAGCTTTGGCCATTCCTATTCTCTTCTTGATTTCTGTTTCACATCTGTGATCTTGACTCCCTATCAATTTCCCATCAGTTTAATATATAATAAGTGCATGTTCACATAAACAATTTACACAAAAACATGGTATATTCTGCTGTTTAAAATTCTTTGGGGAAAAAAACCACACACACACACACACACAATTGAGGCACAGTGTAAGTAATAATTTTGGAAGGAAAGAGTTAATGTCATCTACATTCATTGTACATGTAAAAATAATAGGAGGAGGTGAAGTCTGGGGTGTTTGGGATGAAACCTGGTTCACTATTTTGTTGTTATTATCAATATGAATTAGGAGAACCTTATTACACATTCAATTTCCCACTACACCCTCAGTAATCCTTACATATTAATTTTTGTTTTTGGTCCTGGTTGCACACTGCTTTACTATATCGTGCAATTCTCTAAGTCTGTCTATTCTCAACACCTCTTCTACTGATATGGGTGAATTGCAATCCTGTAAATAATATAATATTGTTATTCTCTGTTTTTCATATTATTTTATTGTAGACATTCTGCACATTAAAATTCTTCTATACTAAAATAAACTATTCTTAATTATAGTCTGAGTAGGCAGCCTAATTACTTTTTTGCTGGGAATTTTTAAGTTCCATATTTTATTATTATTATTTTTTAATTCTGGTGAAGAGAAATACCCCTTCAACCTCTGATGGGTTATAATTAGGATATATAGTGTTTTCAATTCCAAATAAGATGAATAACTGCTGATACAGGAAAGTGGCATCACATCTATCAAATCATTGTAAATGTGGCAAATCAAAGATACCACAAAATACACAGAGAATCATTTCCCACATAACACCTGGATTCATGCATACATAGATGGATCAGCAACAAATGCAACAGAAAATGGAGGTAGAGGTGTCTTTTTGACCTTAAGCACTGGTGCACAGAATATGCTGTCAATGGCAACAGGGCAATACTCAAGTACCTTTAGAGCATAGGAAACATAACCTACCTTTATGTTTGTCTAATGTTTATTTACTGTTTACAGGAATCAGGTTTCCCTTCCTTATGTGTTTAAAATGTTTATACAATACCATAAACCTACCCTCTGTCCTGTACTTACTGTTCTTAGTCTTCTATCATTTACTAGACACAGTATTAAGGTCTTTGTCTTGTGTCTTTCTTCTTGTTTGATCCATAACCGCCAACCGTCAAAGCAGTCAGTGCCCATCACGCCTGGTGGCGTCTTGTAGGGCAGCAACAAATTGATTCCACTTTGCTCGGTCGGCGGCCATCCTTCGTACAGTGCCCCAACTGTGGTTCATTCTTTGCATCTCAGCTTCCACAGTTCTCCGCCAAGTTGTTTTTGGTCGGCCTCTCTTTCGCTTTCCCTCGGGGGTCCATAGCATAGCTGTTCTTGTGATGGTATCAGGGTCCCTTTTGAGGACATGGCCAACCCAACTCCAGCGTCTGCCAGCTATGATGGTGTGCATGTCCTCCTGGTTACTCCGAATAAGTAGTTCTTGGTTGCTGATGGTGTTTGGCCAAAAGATTCGGAGAATTTTCCTTAGGCAGATTGTGTGGAAGGAGGACAGTTTCGACATTTCCTTCTCTGTTACTCTCCAACATTCCGCACCATAGAGAAGCACAGAAAGCACGCAACTCTGGTATAATCTTAATTTTGTGCTTGTGCTGTATTGAGAGGACTTCCAGACGTTGTTTAGGCTAAAAAAGGCTGTTCTTGCCTTATTTATTCTGATGTTGATGTCTTTGCCTGCCCTGCCGTCTGGCGTTACTATGCATCCTAGGTATGTGAAGGTGTCTGTCTGTACCAGTTGCTGATTCCTTACTGATATGGGCTCAGGGTTGCTCACATTGAGCGTCATGACCTCTGACTTCTTTAAATTGATGTTCAAGCCCACCTGCTGGCTAAACTTATTAAGTCTATCCGTTTTTTCCTGGATGTGTTGATGTGAATGTGCTAGTAGTGCAATGTCATCTGCATATTCCAGATCTTCCAATGTAGAAAATGTAGTCCATCTTATTCCTCTTGGACTGCCCTCTGTTGTCTGGCGCATCACCTAATCTATGTTTGTCTTGTGTAGTCTGACCTTTACTGTTTTTTTTTTCTTAACCAAGGGCACTTGGGCTTTCAGCCCTTCGGCCCAATGACATGTCATTGCGAGGCTGGGGAATCTGAGGGCTTTCCTTCCAACCCGGTCAGGAGCTTCGCTCCTTCCCATCCACAGAGGGTTTATCACAGGAGCCGTTCAGGTTATTCAGTCAAATTTCCGGTCGTAAACATTCCTTCAAACGCTGACGCCCGGGTTTGAATCATGAACACCTGGTCGCCAGTACAACGGCGTAGCCATTACACCAGCGCGGCTCCCGACATTTACTGTATATTAGGGGAACAACAGAAGTGATTGCATCATTAATAGACTGGACTGCCCTATGTACATTTCCGGTGTAATGTGTTGCAGTTAGCATTAATGACCCGTACTTTTTCTTTATTTCTTACGAGTGCCTGAAACCATACCTTTATGTTTGTCTAATATTTATTTTCTGCCCGAATAACCTTAGGGAAAAATGACGGAATATGAGAAATTATTCTTCCAATTTACCCGAATTTAATTTTGTGACTATGTGCTGCAGAGTCATAGATTATGCTTCCATAATCTATTTTTTTTTTTTTTTGCCTCAAATAAAAGATTTATAAAACATGATTGCCAATTACCTCTGGGGCTAATGCAAGTTGGTGAAATACACAACAGTCGGTTGTAACAAGAATCGGAATACTCTTCATTTAACTCTTCATTTAGAGAAATAAACAATGGTCATATCCAAGGTTGCCACTCAAGTTCTAGAGATAAACCCAGGTTTTCTTATTTAAAAAACCCAGAAATACCCACATTATTTTATGCCTCAAATACACGGGATAGACGATGCTTACCCAATCTTTTAGTGCAACTTTAGCCAATTTTTATTTATTTCTTCATTTTTATTATATATATATATATATATATATATATATATATATATATATATATATATATATATATATATATATATATATATATATATATATATATATATATATATATATATATTATTACCAAAAATTTACAATTATATACAAATGATTTTATTAACACCCCAATAAATTAAGGTGACCAGACGTCTCGGTTTTTCCGGGACAGTCCCGGTTTTCGACCATTTTTGATAATTTGTCCCGACTTATTTTCGATGCAATCCGGGACGCCAATTTGTCCCGGTTTTAGACGAATTTGCCAAAAATCTCACAGATTAAAAAAAAAAATTATTATTCCGTGGCTTACTTGAGGGAATTTTTAATTATTAGTGAACTGGCGCCGAAACAGCACAGTAAATAAATAAACAAACAACACACAAAGGTAGTTATCAGGCTCTCAGTGAGAAACCTTTGTGTGTTGTTTATTTATTTACTGTTTACAGGCCTCGGGTTTCCCCTCCTTATATGTGTAGCCGGGGGCAGGTGGGGTTGCTGTTTATGCAGAGAGTGTTAGGTTTAGATACTAGCTGGTCTGCTAGAGTTAGAAATTGCTCTCTTACAGTCTTACAGGAGTTCAACCAGGTTCGGGGATGATCCTCTAGGATGTTTTGTGTTAGAGCAGATGAGTTTTATTTATTTATGTTGCACCTGTTGCGATTAGTTTTTATATGATATATTGATTTATTTGCATGATGGCCAAATTGCAAGCATGTGATTTTTCAACAGCATTGGGTTTCACAGCAATAACTTTTAATAGTCTTTACTTGCAAAACTGAACTTGGTCAAATACAACAAAGTCTATGATACAGGCATATGTATAGTAATACGTAAATGCATGTAGAATATTCATATGGTAGCTCACTTATACCATATCTCTTTGTACCTCTTTTGTATCGTCTACCAAGTTTTCACAACATGGCGAGACTATTCATTTTCTACAGTGTTCCTTCCTTGGGTCAATGTTTTCCAGGTTCGACAACATTTTCTATCTCTTCAGCTTTATTTATTAGTCGAGGCTTTTCTTTATCTCCTGGGTATTTCTTAGGTTCAATAACTCTCAACGTAAGGACTTTCTTCCTAAGCAAAGCATTTAGACATAGGATTTTGTTTCATTCTTAGAGCATAGCTCTGTTGCAGCTATGTCCTTGTGTTCTATCTAAAGGAAAAGCATTTTTTATACATTGTACTACTTACAGATGAGTAGAAAATCTCAAACAATCTACACCACAATTTTGAAATACACTTTTGTTAATTAAGTGCGAAGTTGATTTCCTCAACTAAGAATTTACACTGAGCAGGAAAAACATGTCCTATCTAGACCGCTCTCAATTCATGTCTGCTAATATGGCGTCGCTTCTGATTAATCCGGGGAAAAGAACTGAGCCCTGCGATTCGTTGGGGATATCACATGACCAATGCTTGGCGTTATGTAAGCAAAGCTAGCCTAATTAAACATCTGTGTCAAGATTTATTTATATCTCTGTTTCTGCTAATCTGTGCTTCCTTCGTTACTGGTATAGTCTATTTCTGAAGAAAACCACGGTATACGCGGCTACATACAGATCCCTGGGCCCTGCAAATGTATCCCATAGGGAGACATTTGAGTACTACCAAATCTTAAAAAAATATCCCAAAAATTTCCTAAGTTCAAAAAAATGTTCAGAAAAATTTAAAGTTCAAAAAATGTTCTAAGTCTAAAAATGTTTCGGAAAAATTTAACTTAATTCCTACACTAGGGTCCTATGTGTATATATGATATCAACTTCTATATAAAAACTTAGGGATGGACATCAACTTCAAAAAAATTTTAACTATCCAGCATTTTACAACATTTTTCATTCAATTTTCAAATTGGCAACACTGACCATTAAAATCGTCCAAAACATTTATAAGGTCATCACTGAAAAATGTGACAAGTGGCAACATTGGGAAATATGAGCAATAGTATATCATATCATAACTAAATGCATGTTGACAACATTTTATTAGTCATTTTGGGGAGCAGGGTGTAATATCATTTCTGTTCCTGTCATTGGTTTCATATCCCAAGGCTTCAAGTACTCTAAAAATGTTGAAGTTATTCTTCCTGATGTTCTATAATCATGGGTGTAATTTATTTATTCTTTTGATTCCAAGTATTTTACAGTTTATTCATAGAGATTATGAAGGTGTCCACATCCTTATTGTCATGTTGATCTAATGAAACAGTTTATCCTTCCTTGGTTATCCATCATGTTTTCTTTTCTAATAAATGATCTGGTTGGTCATTGTTATTATAAAAAATCTCCAGGCATATGGGTGAAAATTTCTAAATTATAATGTAACCATAAACATGTTAACATGCAATCATATTGTTCACAATAAAAGCATTAAAACCTCATAGCTTATTCTTTTTTATTTGTCTGAATGTTTCCTGTATTTGACATTTTCCAAATGGTAAGTATATGAATTCATTCCAAGTCCATCACTGTAGAGAATGTTCTTTATTACATTTTCTCAAAATATGTGATGTTTGTCTCCAATATCCACACAGGTAATAGGTCTGGTAGTGGTCCTGTCCATTTATGACTCAACCATTTCTAATTGTTTGAAATCTTTCTTTTTCTTTCCTGTTTTCTGTCAACACATTATTCTCATATGTGAGCTATAGCTTAAAATTATTTTTTATTATTACTAGTCTTTTGCAAAAATCAACTTTGTAATTATCATACATTAACTTATTCAATCAATCATCAACAGAATACAACATGTCATTTTAATATCCCTATTTTTCTTGTTTTTTTTTTTTTTTTTTTTTTCAAGACAAGGTTCCTGGCAGTCTAGCGATTATGTATCCTTACTAATCTCTGGTTCCATGGGTATAGTGTAACATTTTTCTTCTTTTGTTCCTCTTTTTTTTTTTCTCAATGTATCATTTTATGTCTTTCCACAATTCCATGCTATGTGGATCCTGTCGAGTTCTCTTGTTATAACCAGAAATATATCCTTAGTGAACCTTATGAGCTGTCAATTTTTTTCAACAACACATCATACAATCAATCATATAATCAACTCGAATGTCTCAATTCTAAAACAGTATACAACAATATTTTATATATAACATTTATATTGTCAACACCAGTTCTGCCTTCGCAGGTCAAAGGTTTTTCAGAACTCTATGGTGTTTATAACATCTGCTGCTACAGCCAGATGATCAATTTATATTTCTTAAATTTATAATAACTTTAGTTAATTATTATTATGGGGCATGAGGGTACATGTATTCTAATGGTAATCCGTGATTCAGCAATATGGATGTCCAATCTGGGTACTCTTTTATAATATTATCTCTCCATTGTATATGGATCTATGACACGTCAATCCGTGGGGTTACATTGTTCTTGGTCCATATATCATAAGGGCGATCCAATCTAGTATTGTCACAATGTCTCAATCATATTCCAATCCTCTGGTTTGTTTTATTATTTAATTTAAAATACCATAAGCATTTCAATTTAATCATCGGCAAGCTATATTTATGTGCTATATTAATCAGGTTCACAATATAAGGCAAGTGGCAAAAATATCAAGAAATTTATTTCTCCCAAAATGGGGAGATATTTCACAATCTCTTGTCTCTTATATATAATACGCAATCATTGCATTCCATTATTTTATTATTTTGTCCATAACCTCTGTGGTTCTATGGGATATTCATACTTTATTTGTATATCCTTTGTCCATGGGTGATCCAAATCTCGTATAGTTCCATTATTTTCTGGGTGCATCAGCAGTCAATCTTTTTTTCTCATTTAATCTCCATTGTGTCCTTAACACTTTTTTGTTCCATAGGATTATCATATTTCATTTGTGTCCCTTGTCCAATAATGATCCATACATTTATGGTTCTCATATGCAGCAATCATATTCCCTGATTTGCTCTATGTTCATAGAACCCAGAAAATTTCAATTATTTTCTCTGTTAATTCATAACAACCTCAAATTATTCATTCCATTATTTTAATGTGAGCATAAGTGCATAAACCGCACAGCAAAACATTAGTTGTGTCAACATAAAATTTCACCATAATATAAAATGGCATCTTCATCATCACTAAACAGTTGCTTCATTCTCATGTGCCATTAGTGGTTATCATCCGGTAATGGGGTATTCAATGTGGGATCAGCATATACAAATGCTATAGAAGGGTATGTCATTTGCTAAATCAGCATGTGCAATTGTTATTTCTTTAACATGGGGCAAAGGCAGCATCAACAAATAGTTGCAATTTGTTCAATCTGGGGTCAGCATATACAAATGCTCTCAAAGGATTTTTTTTTCATTTGCAAAAATCAGCATGCGCAAATGTCATTGGGGTACTTGTCATAGGCAGTATCAACAAAATACTGCTGGAGTGTCAGAGATCATGCTGGTAGGGGTATGACTGGCATAGGCAGTACGAACAAAAACTAGTTGCTCACTCTGATATGGTGATTTATTTTTTCTTCTTCTATATCAGCTGCTAATCTCTGGGCAGTCAATGTTATGTGGCATTGGCCTATCATCATGTCATCAAAATGTGTGAGGGTGGTATATAAACATATAACACATCTTATAACAACATTCAAAATGTATTATTTTCTTTTCTCTTTTCATTTTCTTCTTTATTTTCTTTTCTGTTTGATTTCTTTTCTTTGCATTTTCTGTTTTGTTCATCTTTTCTGGTTTGCAAAGTTTTTCTTTTCAATATATCAAGATTTCAATTCTTTTCTGTCAATGTATCACAATTAAAAGAGGATGATAATAATCAGTTTACTAAACACTAGAGATACCACCAATTCTAAACAGTAGGGCTGCAAGCAATAGATAAGGTCAGAAAATAATTAACATAGTGGTATCTGTTGTCAATAAGGAGTGAGGAGAGGGTACTGTAAGTTCTTGATAGATAGGAAAAATATTGAAGATCTCCTGATTACAACATTATTGTAATTCAAAGGGATGGAAAGTGATTTGGATAGAAAAAGCTCATAAGTCTAGAATGTCGTCTCAAAATAGTGGAAATGAAAAATAGTGAGTTAGGGAGGTGTGATAGTGGAGTGAGGAAACTCTTGCAATAGTAAGTCAAGTGTTGGATATGCAATCTCTTTTGAAGGATGTCTAAAATCTTGACAGTACTAATATACATCTGGATCTGAAAATTTTACCAGGTGATTTAATTAAAAAATAATGGTGTACATTGGAAAATAAATAATCCTGTGGAAAAATAGCATAACATGTAATAATAATTTTGGGTATGAATTGTATGCTGTTTACAGGTGTCATGATGGTGTCAGTGTGATGGATCTAAGTGATATATAATAGATGAGGTAATATAATTGGGAACAAAGATATTAGTATCAGGTAAAAAGAAAATTTCTCGTGCAAGGGTGCCTGCATGAATGTGCACTAAGATGCACGGAAAATGAATCACTGGGCTCTGGAACTGTAAGGACAAGAAGTCTAGTGAATGAAGTGTGGAATATGATCAGTTACAAAAGTGTAGATCAATGTTACAGCAGAATCAGTGGTACACATGTGCTATAAGTGAGGTTGTATAAGTGAACATTTTTAATATCAAAAACTGTCTGACTAATAAGGGTGTCTGTAAACAAGGAACATTGTATCATTTGTGTCATCTTTTTTCCACAAAACCATAAAATGTCTAACTAAAATCCTCTGTGGGCTGTTCTTGAGTGTTCGCTGGTCATCAGAAGATTATGTCCGGGGATCAACTTGTTGGGTTTGGCTTTGACATCTCACACTGTAATAAGGCAATCTAGGACTGTCACTTTGAAATATAGTCATATAGTCTGAAAATAGAGTACATTTAAAAACGTTACTACATTGTTAAAAAGTAAGTGCACATTTGCGGTGACCGTACATGGGATGGCATGTATATGAAGACACTTGGGCGTGTACTTCAGAAAAGCTTCGAACATTTTTCCATCATCTCCAGCATTGCGATTTCCCTACCGGTTAGGCGAGCATCATATTGAGTAACTGTGGGTTCAGTAGGTACGTTGGCTGTTTGTTGGGGCGCTGAGGACATCAACAAGGGCGGTGATGGTTTCATTGTGGTAGGGGGTTGCATGGCTGGAACATCTGTTAGTTTTGAGGCAGGTGCATGTTTCGCCTTGATTTTTCGTCTGACCTGGCTCTGCGGTATGTTAACACCGTTTACAGTGGGCGCAGTAATTTGCACACTGTGGTTTTTGACAAGTTGAGCTGAGGCTAATACCTCTCGGCTTGGTTTTGAAACATTCCTACGTTTCTTCAAAATCTTTCGTCTGATATGGGTGTGCGATATACGAGGAATCTTGGTGAGAGGAGGTGAGTGATCAGATTCCGTTTTATAGGCGCGTTTGACACTGGAGCTGACTGGTATAAATAATGTGCTATCCGCATCACTGGTTTCAATAGAACTGGCTGTGTCTGGTAAATCAATGTCTGTTTCTTGTTCATATGCTTCTACCATTTCACTGTCATTTTGTTCGTTGGGGTCTGACGAAATTTCACTGGGGTTGACACTGTAGTTTCTCATTTCTTGTTGCGTTTCGTCTTCATAAGGATTTGTGTTATATGGTTCCACAAACTGTTTGGGGATGGTTTCTTCAGGATCTGATTGTTCAGGGTGATCAGCTGTGTTTCTGTTGTATAGCAGTGGTTGTTCGTCACTAGTATTCCAACTGGAGCTGCCTGAACTGGGAGTGTGGTACGTATTGATTGACGAATGGTCACTGCGGGAGTAAGTTTGAGTGTGGATAAACGTTGACTTGGTATTGTCATCTCTTGACGTTTGAGGCATGATTTCTTCATTTCTAATACGCAGGTCTCTGTCTTGGAGTCGATTACGCAATTCTGCCGGCGGAATATCTTCCTCGCTTTCGGACGAGTCTCGTTGTTGTCTTGCTCGATGTACTGCATAGGTGGGTGGTCTGGGTACGTGGTCGTACTGGTAAAATTCAGAGTCTGTCGTCTCTGACTCTGATAAGTCCGTCGAATCTGTGCTGGATGGATTATAATGTAGGGTGGCTTTTCTGACTGGTCTGGTAGTTGTAGTCAGAGGTGTAATGGGTCTGTGATTATCGATTCTGAGTTGTTTTGCATGAGCTTTTGTTCTGTGGTTTTTCTCTTCATTCCAGATAATGAAGTCTACAGGCGTCGTTTGCTCCATTATTTTGTATCCATCTAACCATCGGTCGTCAAATTTTGAGCTGCGGACATGTTTCTTATAGTATACCCTGTCTCCTATTTTGAACGTTGGTAGCTTGGCTGATTTATCATGTTGTTTCTGCTTTTTGTGAAATGCCTTCTGCGTATTACGGTGTGCAATCTGGTGAGCTTTTTGCTTTTCTTTAAGAATTATTTCTATGGGGTCTTCTCCCATATATTTTCGCTGTGGACGAAGGAGGTTATCTAAAGGAAAGTTTGGCTCCCTTCCGTACAGCATGTAAAATGGTGACATCCCTGTGGTATCATTCACATTTACTCGGATGGCTTCAAGAGCTTGGTTAATGTATAGGTCCCAGTATTGGTGGTTCCCCTTGATATATTTGCTAATAATATCATGTAGGGTGGCGTGCATGCGTTCATTTCTGCCATTTGCATTTGGGCAATAATAACTGGTTGTGGTATGTTCGATATTCAGCTGGTGTAAGGTGGCTTTAAATGGGTTACCGATAAACTGTTTACCGTTGTCCGAAATGATTCGTTTTGGACAGCCATGCCTGGGAATGAATTCTTGTAAAAAAATTTGCGTGATGGACTGCGATGTGGCATCACTGAGTGGGTAACTTTCTGGCCAAACAGAGTATTGGTCAACTATGTGCAGGAGGTATTTGTTGCCTGATTGGGTGAGTGGGTAAGGACCTGATATGTCAATGCTTACTGTTTGCATGGGATAATGGGAAGGTTGCATTTCTTGAAGGGGAATTAAATGTGGCTTCATGTTTCGCAATTTACATGTTTTGCAGGTGGCCACGTACTCTGTAATGTCTTTGTACAAGGTTTGCCAATAATACCTTTTCTTTATGACATCAATTGTTTTGTCTCTTCCCATGTGCCCGTTGTTATCATGAAACTGTAGCAATACTTCTGGGACTAGATGTGCTGGAATGACTTTTCTTAGTGTCCCTTCTTGTTTATGATCAATATAGTATAGAGCTCCATCCGTTGGGTGTACTGTAAAATCTTTAGTTTTTTGTTGGGTTTTCCTTTACGTGTGTGAGCAGCTTGACAATTTCTGCATCTTTTGCTTGTTCTACTCTCATGTCAAACATATCTTGACTTTCTTCTTCTACTTGAGTGGCGGAATCTGAAGTACTTCTTCGACCTGATGAAGTAATTTCATTAATTTCTTTAGCATTATCGTCAATCTCTGAGGATGTGCCATCATTTTTGACTCTATTTGTTTTCACTTCGGTTTCATCATCATATTTGATCCTGGATAGGAGATCTGCACAGATATTTAATCTGCCAGGGATATGTTCGATAGTGGTGTCATAGGACTGTAAATTCATTGACCATGTCTGTAACTTCTTAGGCTGTTCCTGTGTTTTGGTGAGCCAGTTAACTAAAGGCTGATGATCAGTTCTGATAGTGAGTTTCGCCCCTCTAACATAAAAGTCTAATTTCTGTATTGCATAGTGAATGGCGTATGCTTCTTTCTCAATGGTGGTCCACCGTTTCTGTGACTTTGACAATGCGTGGGATAAAAATGCAATGGGTTTCACATTGGGGATGTCTGGTAGTATGGGTGTTTCATCTTCTAGTACTAGTTGTACCAAACACGCACCAATTGCGTTATTCGAGGCATCGGTGTATAGTATCATGGGCTGAGAAATGTCTGGATGTCCAAGAAGCGGAATGGTGGTTAGGGCATTTTTTAGATATTCAAACGATTTCTGACATTCCTCTGTCCATCTAAATCGTGCATACTTGCGGGTAAGGGCTATTAATGGCTCAGCTGCTTGCGAGAAATGTATGATATGGCGCCTATAGTATCCCACGGAACCGATAAAGGAGCGTGTTTGCTTGACTGTCTTGGGGCTAGGCATCTCTCTTATGGCCTTAACTTTGTCTTCGTCTGGTCTGATACCATCTCTATTGATGACGAAGCCTAAATATTTTGTTTCTGTCTTTAGAAACTCACACTTCGACAGTTTTAACTTTATTTGGTGATGCCTGAGTCTATCGAGGACTATTTCTATCTTGCGAAGGTGGTCTTCTATCGTGCCTGCGGTATGTATCAGTATATCGTCTATATATGCTAGGGCGAATGGTTGTAAACCTTTTAACACTTCGTCCATGAGTGACATATATGTTGCTGGCGATCCTTTTAGACCAAATGGCATAACATTCCAACAAAAGCTCCCGATGTGCGAACAGAATGTGGATTTCTGTTTTGCCTCATGTGTCATGGGGGTGCACCAAAAGCCTGACCTTGCATCAAGTGTGGTAAAGTAGGTAGACTTTCCCAAAGTAGATCATCTATTCTGGGCAGGGGGTAGGAAATGACTTTCGTGATTTTGTTAAGGGCACGGTAGTCGCAGCAAAAGCGACTGGAACCATCTTTCTTCGATACTATCACTATGGGTGAGGACCATTGGGATCTGGATCTTTCGATGATTCCTGCCTGTAGCATTTCATTTATAGATCTTTCCACCAGTTCTCTATTTTTCAAAGGCGTATGGTAGGGTTTTAAATGTATTGGCTCCTCTGTTGTTGTTTGTATGTCCATTGTGACAGTATTTGTTCTGCCTAATTCCATGTCATTGAGTGCGAATACGTCCTGGTGTTTTTCCACAAAGGTTTTCAATCGTGGCCTATTTTCTTCTGTGGCGTTCAGGGTTGCTAGTAGCTGGGATACCCTCTCTCTGTTTTTATGGTCTGCTATGATATCTCTGGTCTGTCTTGATGCCTCTGTTTCTTTCCTGTAGTATTGGGGAATTTTTCTTGCATCTTGTGAAAATATCTGCTCCTGGTATGTGGTTTTCTTATGAGTATTTCTGTGCCGTTCGTTGGGCTGTGCTTGGTATTGTCTCTTCTGCCATCTGCTGTGTGCATTTTCATTTGTCACTGCATTTACTGTATATTCATTTCTTTTTTTATTTCTGGGGTAGTCATTGTTGTGCCATTTGTTCTGATTATTTCTGCCGTAACTGCGCCTATCCGCGTGCGTTACTGTGTGTCTTTCTCTTGTACTATAGGACCGTCTCCTTTCTGTGGGTGCAGTTTCTTTCGTCCTTCTGCTTTCAACCTTGCTGCTATAGTATCCTCCTGTGGTAGAGTCATATAAGAATTCTTCCTTTTCCTCGTGATATTCAATTGGTTTTGGGACTACATCATATCCACCTGTTTTTGCATTATATAGATACTCCATGGGGCATGTATCTCTGTCCTGTCGCTTCGGATATCCTCCTGGCAAGACAATTTCTGTTTCTCTGTTACTCTGTGATATACAGCACTTCATCTTTTCTCTTGGTGTGCTGGCGCGCAAAAATGAGTAATTATAGTCATTTCATACCGTGGCCTTACTCTTCTTATATATGGACTGGTTTGTTTCTGCCTTCTGGGTAGGGTATGCTGTGGTGTAACATAACTGTGACCGGTATTGCTGTCTTTTTCTGCATAGGACTTATAACTGTTTACTTTTCGTGTACTATGGCTATTTGTACTGCGATTTCGTGCATTATGTCCAGTGGGAGTGGTTGAGACAATTTGTGACTGGTCTCTATTGGTTTTAGTTTGTCTTATCGTTGACGTATTCACTTGTGCTACAATTGTGCCTCTATTTATAGTGGTAGTGATGCGTGATGCCATATGATGATGGATGGTATCCACATGTCTGGTTTTGGGTGGTGTGCAGATGTGTTCAGTCAAAACAATGTTCATACAAAAATAACAGGGCAATCCACATAGGACGTCAGTAAACTCACGACGTATAAAGTCAATGATTCTTGTAACAGCCGTTGACGTTTTTCTTCATTATTTATTGTGGACGCCACAGTGACAAAATGGTTACGCGAATATGTGGGCACATCAAACAGTCATTATCACAGCAACATTCAATACAGCAATAGACGGTAGACAGCATTACAATGATGAGTCAGATGCATGTTATATTTCATAGTGCTGTAAATGTAGTCAGGTGGAAAACTCCATCCTTTTCTATAACAGCCAGGAGATAACCAGATGTATGAGATCAGTTCACTCTCCTTAGTCTGACTTCAGCAAGACCGACACGTCTGCCGAAGTATAAATAATGTCCTCAAAAATATCCTCTAGATAATAAAGGTTTTCCAAACCTAGTTCATTTAACAAAGTAGCAAGTAATGGTCCTTGGTACATGCATCAACCGATGCAGTACAATGCAGCGACATGTGAGCTGGGAAAAAACATCTCGTGACGACGACTTTCGAAGACAGGCTATGAATCGAAATCGCTCACGACCCAAAATCGATAGAGTTAATGAAAAAAGTCAATTTACCTTGCTTTCAAGAAATACAGAAATATCACGCCTCCCGGCATGTGCAAATACACTAGAGGTATTATCCCGAATAAACGAAATATCCATAAGAGGACTACACATCCCTGACAGAACAAAAAATAGCGGAGATCCCCTCTTCAACGAGGCATCTCTTTCGCCATTCCAAATCGCTCACTCCACTAGTGGTGGGCGGAAACCGATCGACCAAAAAGCAAGACAAGTCATGCGCAGTCCAGCGCAAAATGACCACAGCTCAAAAACTTAACTGCATTCGATACCAACGCGAGAAGACAAATGCTTACCGAGAAAAGTGACTATAAATTTCAAGCAGTTGTTGCCCTTGCGTTATAAAATAGATATTGTAAAAAACGATGTTGCGAGAATTTATCACGCAACAGGTAGTTTTTCCTGACATATTCAATATCATGATGGGGAAATCTCTGGACTTCGAGACTTCAGCGATTCCCTCTGTAATTTGCAACAATGGGTCATCGATAATGCTTTCTTCTGCTAGGGGCTGTATTTGGATTGATTGCCCTGGTGTGATGTACTCAGAATTTTTTACTCTGCCTTTTGCTATGACTAGGGAGTTTGGGGCCACCGTTATGGGAGCTGTGAGTCTTACCAAGGACGCAATGTGGATATCGTCCTGGAGATCGATGTAATTATTGTTGACTTTGATTTTCTGGAAGTCATAGTATATACGAACTTTGTGTTTGTTGAAGAAATCTCTCCCTAGGATAAGGTTTCTAGACATGCCTTTTGTAATAACAAATGGGTGTTCAAAATTTGTTTCGCCTAAGGAAAATTTCACCCATGCTGTCCCAACTGAATTTAGTCTTTGTCCCGTGACTGAAGCTAGGTGTGTTTTGGACGGTTGGAATCGTACTAAATGTTGAATTTTCTTGAACAGCTGGAACCTAATAAGGCTGATGGATGCTCATGTATCTACCAGTGCTCTATACTGTTGGCCCTGTATAGACATGATGCAGGAACTGGGGTCCGGATGTATTTTGGTTCCATCATTCAGCATTTCTTCATAATGTATTTTTCTGGATGGGCTCACTTGACAATTTCTGTTCTATGTTGTTTCTTTTGTTTTGGACCATTTTCTATGATAGTCACCCTCACTAACGGTCCTGTTTAGTGAGTGGCACGTCCGTTTCCCTGACGCATTAGGGGTTGAGGTGTGCCTCTGGTATACTGATTTCTGGTGTAATTACGTGGGGGTGGTGCGGGTTGTTGTGGTTGGTAACCTCCTCTTCTGAATGGTGCATTATTGTAATTTGCTCTGCAGGACTTGTAACCATGTCCGAACCTACCGCATGTGAAGCATCCATTTGGATTGACATTATTGACGTCATTTTGCCTCTGTGTGGGGGGTCTATAATTGCGGGGCCTATCATCTTGTTGTCGTGGGCGAGTCCATTGCCTCCTGGCATGGTCAATCTCCATAGGCTCATGCTCAGTATAGTCCCTATGGTCTGGTCGGGGTTCCCTACCTATTCTTTGTTGGAACCTGCAGCGAACATTTTCTTCTTGTACTGCTGCATGGATTGTTTCAGCAATAGTCTTCGTGTCTTTTCTAAAGAGATGCATTCTAATATCGTCTGCTCTAAGGCCCTCAAAAAATGTTCCTACCAGCTGTATTTCCACATCAGGTGTGGTAGGTATTTCTCCACAAAACGCCTCTTCTACCATATTGAGGAATTTATCTCCAAAAAGCTGTACCGACTCATCTCTTTCCTGTTTCATGCTTTTAAGGACTGACCATGCGTGCATTTTATCTATGATTTCTCCATATCTCTGTGTGAGCTCTTTCGTAAGGGAGACGTAGGTATCTGTGGGGTACTGCTGGAACCTCCTTCTTAAAAAATCAGTTACTAATGACTCGGAGCTTACTAGAGCGATTTTCTTTTTCTCGTCGTCAGTTATTGCCCCTGCTATTGACGCAAATTTTTCCATGTCGGACAACCATCTTCTGAATTTTTTCTTATCCCCATCGAATGGCTGAACTATGGATCTGACTTGAGTGAATTTCGCGTAGTTGTCATTTTTCTGTAGGGTTTCAGTAATTTGCCGTAGCGCTATTATCGTTGGTCCTTCCATATTCTGTTTGTCCTGGGGCTGCAGTGGTTGTGATTGAGCGGATCTGTTTTCCTGTTGCTGCTGCTGTTCTACCCCTAGTTGCTGGAAATCTTCCATTAATTCGTCCATCTTTCGTTAATGCTTCTGCTCTTTTATAGAGGACTGGTCACTAGGCACCAAATAAACAAGTGTAGCCGGGGGCAGGTGGGGGTTGCTGTTTATGCAGAGAGTGTTAGGTTTAGATACTAGCTGGTCTGCTAGAGTTAGAAATTGCTCTCTTACAGTCTTACAGGAGTTCAACCAGGTTCGGGGATGATCCTCTAGGATGTTTTGTGTTAGAGCAGATGAGTTTTATTTATTTATGTTGCACCTGTAGCGATTAGTTTTTATATGATATATTGATTTATTTGCATGATGGCCAAATTGCAAGCATATGATTCTTCAACAGCATTGGGTTTCACAGCAATAACTTTTAATAGTCTTTACTTGCAAAACTGAACTTGGTCAAATACAACAAAGTCTATGATACAGGCATATGTATAGTAATAAGTAAATGCATGTAGAATATTCATATGGTAGCTCACTTATACCATTTCTCTTTGTACCTCTTTTGTATCGTCTACCAAGTTTTCACAACATGGCGAGACTATTCATTTTCTACAGTGTTCCTTCCTTGGGTCAATGTTTTCCAAGTTCGACAACATTTTCTATCTCTTCAGCTTTATTTATTAGTCGAGGCTTTTCTTTATCTCCTGGGTATTCCTTAGGTTCAATAACTCTCAACGTAAGGACTTTTTTCCTAAGCAAAGCATTTAGACATAGGATTTTGTTTCATTCTTAGAGCGACGCTCTGTTGCAGCTATGTACTTGTGTTCTATCTAAAGGAAAAGCATTGTTTATACATTGTACTACTTACAGATGAGTAGAAAATCTCAAACAATCTACACCACAATTTTGAAATACACTTTTGTTAATTAAGTGCGAAGTTGATTTCCTCAACTAAGAATTTACACTGAGCAGGAAAAACATGTCCTATCTAGACCGCTCTCAATTCATGTCTGCTAATATGGCGTCGCTTCTGATTAATCCGGGGAAAAGAACTGAGCCCTGCGATTCGTTGGGGATATCACATGACCAATGCTTGGCGTTATGTAAGCGAAGCTAGCCTAATTAAACATCTGTGTCAAGATTTATTTATATCTCTGTTTCTGCTAATCTGTGCTTCCTCCGTTACTGGTATAGTCTATTTCTGAAGAAATCCACGGTATACGCGGCTACATATGTTTATGCAAAACAGCACAAGAGGTTGTCAGGACCGCGAATTAGTTTTGTTGTTCCAATGTGATATTCGCAGTTATTTGAAATTTTAGGTAGTGGTAAAGTACCAAGATTTTGCGTACGGTATACGACTTATCTGAAATTCGTCTTGTGTAGCGTACTGAAAACTTTCACTGGATGCGGCACGGGTGTTTATTGAATTATTGCATTTTTCTTTTTTTTTTAAATGTAAAACTTTTGCCTCGTTTTGGCGAGGCGCGTCCTGTTCAACCTAGTGCCCTAGATTTCTATAAGAGTTACGTCAACTAAGTCAGAATCGAAAACGACGCTGAACGACGTGGACGCCATTTTTGGTAGACAATACCAGGGTTAGTAGCGAGAGTAAGTATCGAGTAAGATGCCTAGTTGTTCAGCTTTTGGCTGTAGCAATAGTTCTAGCAAAGGATACAGATTGTTCTCGTTTCCAGCAGACAAGAAACTTAGATCGATCTGGGAATGCAAAGTGAGTAGAAAACATTGGAAAGCTTCTATTAATGCAAGGCTGTGTGAACAACACTTTGAGTCCACTGATTTTGAATTGAAGCGACTAGATGGGAAGAAGAAACTTAGATGGAATGCAGTACCTACCAAATTTTTACACCGTGCACCTGGTCAGCACAGAACATCACCTAAGATAAGGGATGCTGTTGTAGGACACACTGCAGCGCTAGGCCTAAACCATGATCACACTTATAACAAGAAGAAAAATTCAGCAACTGGCAGTTCCATTGAAGACAATGTAGGAACAGATAGTGTGAGTGACAACAACACGGACTCTTCAGCATCAGAAAATAGCATGCAAACAGGAGTCATTACAGATAACTGTGCCGGCTGTGTTGCTAAGGAAACATTGATTAAGACACTTCGAAAAAAAATCAGTAAACTTGCAGCAAGTTTAGCTACAGAGAAGAGGCAGAACAATAGAATGAAGACAAAATTGTCATGCCAGACAGATAAAATATTAAACATGCTATCTGAGGATCAGATCCGGGTCCTTAATTGTAGGTCTTCAAGAGGAGTAAAATGGGGCAGTAAGACTGTAAAGAAAGCATTGCAAATTCGATTTGCTTGTGTAGCAACAGGCTATAATATGTTATTGAAATAGCATTACCCACAGCCTGCTATACGTACACTACAGCGCCACCTTTTGTCCAAACCTGGCATTCAGCTCTCACCTGTGGCTCCTCGTAGCTGTCAGCATGCGACAGCGGCCACCCCCCGGGAAACGGCTTTGACAGGCCGGCTAAACTAGGTGAGGGTAGCCGACTGGTTATAAACCTTCGGTGAGTTAGGGTCTGCCTACCCATGCATGCGAAGACTGGATTCGGTAGACTGCGTGGAAGAAACCACCTGTTGGTTCAACGGGCATGACGGCGATTACCAGCAACGCGCTGTGGAGCGTAAGGAGCATGGCGAGGCACGTAGAAAGCCTTGGTCATCCACTGCACCTGACTTCATCTCCAGTCGTCTTGACTTGTCTTGCCACTGGATTAAGATGGACCCAGGCGAGAGAGTGAGGTCGACGAATTGCGCAACTCTTCCTCACTTTAAACCAAATCACTGCGCAAGTCACTCTTTCATCCACTCATCCACTCATCCATCCACTCACAACAAGTCATGTGGCGATGGGCGAGCGGCGAAGCGGCAGGCGTGGGTGCGCTGGCAGTCGTAGTCGCAGACCTACACACAGGCGGCTCAGGCCATATGGTCGTCTTCCACTGATCGGAGCAGCAGTGGGATTCGGCAGCCCCCTGAGTGACTGAGCAGCCCTCTTTAGGAAAGCACTGCTCACCTCCATGGCATGAGGAAGGGGCTAGAAAAGGTGCCCTAAACATTGCCTGCTCCACCATTACCTAACCAGCTTACCGCGGTTGGTGGGTACCCTACTTCAGTGGGCGACACATAAGAAAAAGAAAGGACAGATTTTTGCCCCTCATTCTAGGCGCATGGAGTGTGCGCACTCTACTCGACAAAGACTTTAACACAAACAGACCCGAGAGGCGAACTGCCCTGATTGGAAGAGAACTGGCCAGATACAACATTGACATAGCAGCACTGAGTGAAACTCGACTTGCAGGCGAGGGCCAACTTTGCGAAAAGGGTGCAGGTTATACATTCTATTGGAGCGGAAGAGGAACTGATGAAAGACGAGAAGCAGGGGTTGGATTTGCAATCAAAACAGCAATTATTGGCAAGCTAGCGGAGCCCCCAAAGGGAATAAATGACCGACTCATGACGGTCAAGATCCCGCTGCTTTATGGAAGGAAACATGCCACCATCATTAGCGCTTATGCACCAACTATGACAAACCAGGATGACGTCAAGGATAAGTTTTACGAAGAACTACATGCAGTCATTGCATCAGTTCCTAAAGCAGATAAGCTTATTATTCTTGGTGACTTTAATGCAAGAGTAGGCTCAGATAACATCTCCTGGAATGGCACTATCGGAAAGTACGGCGTGGGTCGCTGTAACAGCAATGGACTTCTTCTCCTCCAGACTTGCGCAGAACATAACCTCCTTGTCACCAACACCATTTTTCGACTTCCTATCCGCAACAGGACCTCCTGGATGCACCCTCGCTCGAAGCATTGGCACCTAATTGACTATGTAATTGTTAGGAAGAAGGACAGGCAAGATGTCCGGGTGACCAAGTCCATGTGTGGTGCCGAATGCTGGACTGATCATCGCCTCATTGTGTCTAAACTTAAAATTCGTATCCAACCTGCCAGGCGCCTTCAGGGAAAGAAAACTCAAAAAAGGCTGGATATTACCAAACTAAAGAAGATAAAAATTAAACAGTCATTCACTGACACCCTAGAAGACCGTCTCAAATCTATCTCGTTAGACGGCCAAAGTGCGGAAACAAATTGGACAGCCCTAAGCGAGCAGATCTACAACACTGCTACAGAGGTCCTGGGTCCCGCCATCAAGAAACAAAATGACTGGTTTGATGAGAACTCAGATGATATAAAGAAGATGTTGGCTGAGAAACACCATCTCCATAAAGCATATTTAAATGATCCAAAATCTACATCCAAGAAAGACGCTTTCAACAACATGCGTAGAATCGTCCAACATAAACTACGCCAGATGCGGGATTCATGGCTGAGTAATAAAGCAGATGAGCTCCAAGGCTTTGCTGACAGCCATGATTTGAAAAATGTTTACCATGCACTCAAAGCGGTCTATGGTCCAACATCATCAGGATCATTTCCCCTCCTTAATGCAGATGGAAAAACACTAATTACAGACAAGGAAAAAATCCTCCAACGCTGGGTCGAACACTTTAATAATATTCTGAACCAGCCATCATCTATTAACGATGAAGCCATCAACCGACTGCCCCAAATTCCTATAAATGAAGCACTAGATGATATACCGACTTTGGAGGAGACCCAAAAAGCGATTCGTCAACTTTCTAGTGGAAAGGCCCCCAGCTCCGATTCAATTCCTGTTGAGGTCTATAAAGATGGCGGTACAGTTCTGATAGAGAAACTTCACATGATCTTCCAGCAAATGTGGCAGAGTGAAACCATCCCACACAATCTCAAGGATGCGTCAATTATACATCTTTATAAACGTAAAGGTAATCGCCAAGACTGTAACAATCATCGAGGCATCTCACTACTATCAATCGCTGGGAAGATATTTGCCAGAATCCTTCTTAATCGCCTTACGGCTCATCTTGACAAAGGCCTTCTACCTGAAAGTCAGTGTGGATTCCGTAAAGAACGTGGAACCACCGATATGGTGTTCGCTGCAAGACAGCTTCAAGAAAAATGCCAAGAACAGCACTGTGACCTGTACACAGCTTTCATCGACTTGACAAAGGCGTTCGACACGGTCAGTAGAGAGGGTCTATGGAAGATCATGGCAAAATACGGCTGCCCAAAGAAATTTATCACAATAGTGCAGCAGCTGCATGATGGAATGCAGGCTAGAGTTCAGGAAAACGGTGAGCTATCGGAGCCTTTCCTAGTCTCAAATGGAGTTAAACAAGGGTGTGTACTTGCACCGACTCTTTTCAGTATCATGTTTTCTGCTATGCTGACTGATGCTTTCAGAGACGGGGACACAGGAATCGACATCAGATATCGTATTGATGGAAAATTGTTTAACCTTAGGAGGCTTCAAGCAAAAACCAAGGTCAAATCACACACCATCAGGGATCTTCTGTTTGCTGACGATTGTGCCCTCAGTGCTGGCTCAGAGGCTGATCTGCAGCGTAGCGTTGATAGATTCTCCGAAGCCTGCTCCAACTTTGGGCTTACCATCAACACGGGGAAAACAGAAATCATGTACCAACCAGCTCCTGGCACAATTTATACTGAGCCAGTCATCAAGGTAAATGGTGAGAAACTGAATGTTGTGAACAGGTTCACATACCTTGGTAGTACACTATCCCAGAACATCGTCATTGATGATGAGGTGAACACCAGGATCTCCAAAGCCAGCAGCACATTTGGCAGACTATACACCAACGTTTGGCATCGAAGTGGCATTAGTCTACAGACAAAGCTGAAGGTATACAGAGCTGCGGTGCTTCCAGTGCTGCTTTATGCATGTGAAACATGGACTGTATACAGGCGCCACGTAAAAAAGCTCAACCACTTCCATACAGTCTGTCTCAGGAAGATAATGAACATCAAATGGCAAGACAAGATCCCGGATACCGCCGTTCTTGACAGAGCTGGTATCCCTAGCATCGATACTATTCTGATGCAGTCACAGATTCGCTGGGCAGGTCATGTAGTCCGCATGCCAGACCATCGACTGCCAAAGATACTCTTTTATGGTGAGATGCAGAAGGGTAGACGCTCCCATGGTGGCCAGAAAAAGCGCTTCAAAGACACGCTTAAGGCTTCATTAAAAACCTTTGACATAAACCCAGACACATGGGAAGCTGCTGCGCAAGACCGAACTGCCTGGCGCACATCTCTTCGTAAAGGTGCAGTGGCATGCGAATCTTCCAGAAGAGCAGCAGCGGAACAGCGGAGACAAGCTAGAAAAGATCGTGAAATAAAACCTTCACATGAAGCAAACATTCCCTGCCCACACTGTCCGAGATTCCTTCCAGGCCCGCATCGGGCTCATCAGTCACCTTCGTACTCATAGACTATCTTAACATCCTAATAATTGGATGAACAGAGTGGTCTTCATCACCTGTGATGGACGAACAACACAGCGCCGAATACAGCACATTCATATTTCTGGGGGAATACTCAATGATATCTTTGATTACATGAAATTAAAGGTTGTAAACATGTTAGGAGTAGAACGGCTGTGCTGCTTGACATTAGATGAAATGTCAATTAAATCTGCTATTGAATATGATGCAAAAATAGGAGAAATTCTTGGTCAGGTCACAGTACCTGAACATATGCGCATTGCGACAAATACACTAGTATTCATGCTAAGTGGACTATCCAGCAGATGGAAGCACATTGTTGCTTTTTTTACTCAGGAAGGTCAACTAAAGGCCATGTTTACAAACCCATTATTCTGGACATAATACATAAAGCTGCTGCAATTGGTCTGCATGTGGTAACTGTCACAAGTGACATGGGAAGTGCAAACAGAGCAATGTGGGCCAGCTTTGGTGTTTGTGCTTCCAGAAACAAAATTGTGAACAAAATTGCACATCCAGAGCAATCAAATAAGTGGCTATATTTCCTAGCTGACACACCTCATTTGATCAAAAATGTTAAGTCTGCATTTATCTCTGGCCATGATTTCAGATTATCTGAGGAGATGTGTGTATTGTTAAATGTGCCTTCTAACATTGCAAATATTCTGCCCGTTAGGGAACTGGCTGACTTACAAAGGAACAGCACCCTGAAACTAGCTCCACACCTTACTGATGATATACTCTGCCCTGGACATTTTGATAAGATGAAGGTGTCACAGGCACTCCACTTTTTCAGTATATCTGTCAGTGCAGGGATCCACTACATGGTAGACCTGTGAATAATCTGACAACTGCTCGGTTCATTGAGGTGATATCTAAATGGTTTGATTTAATGTCAAGTCGCAGTCTTGTCATGGCTCTAACTAAGCAGTTTCCAGATAGGTATGCAAATGCTGTTGAAATGTTACGACTTGTGATTCGAATGTTTACAACGCTTTCAGTTAAACAGCAGGGAGCATGGAAACCATTTCAGACAGGCATCCTTTTGTCCACCACATCTTTGCTTGATCTTGCAGAGGACATGTTGAGTGGAAATTTCAGTTTCTTGCTGACATCACGTGTGAGTCAAGACTGCCTGGAGAATTTTTTCAGCTCCATGAGATTACATAATGCAGTGCCAACACCTTTTGAATTCAAACATAGATTGAGAACTATCTGCTTGTCACAATTCAAGACTACACGTGGAAGTAGTTACGACGAAGATGATAATGACTTTTTGCTTGATTGTACTGATATGAATACAACAACAGTTACACACACCGAGCAGCATGTTGATTTGTCAGACGTAGAAATAGAAATAGAAAGCACAGCTGAGGTCCATGTAATTCATTATTTAAGTGGCTACTGTGTGAACAGTGTATTAAAGCAACATACTGCCTGTCATATCTGCATTGCAGCTCTCACTGCCCCTCAGTGTGCAACAATTACTGACATTGCACGACTAACAGAACATAAAGAGTACATTGCAGGCTCACTTGTTTATGCAAGTGACACATTAGTAAATCTGATGTTAAGAACTGAACAACTGATCCATCAGCATGTGCATAGATTTGCAACCATGAAAAACATTGCAACTTTACTTTTGGATATGGCATTACAGGAAACAGCTGAATGCATACTGAGCAACTGCATGATATTAAACAAAAGCCATTAGCAAAGTATATAAGTGTCAGGATTCACATTTACTGCAGAAATAAAAACCATGGTCTTAAATAGCATGCTCGAGCATCAATGAGCAGTAAAAGCCATTGCAGGAAATCTCTGGTCCAAAATATGTAATTAGATTTTGTTAAAACTATCTGTACATAGTCGCATTTTAAATGAAAACATAAACTGGGGTGATCATCTGGATCTAGTAAAACTGTCAGTGTCTACAACAGTCATTCACCAGTTTCCACATTTCAAACTAGGTAAAAAGTTCAATTCGAAGGGAGTATGTTTTGCTGAGTGTTGCAACTCTAACGGAATATTTGTTGCTAAATAGTGGAATTCTAACGGAATATAAAATTCAAAGAAGTATGTGTTAAAAATCCACGCTACTGATTCTTTTCAATAAACCGGTAAGTAAACTAGTTTTCTTCTTTTTGTTTTGTTACTTGAAATACAAATAATAGTACAAATATGTGCTACTGTATTTGCATCTAATTTTATTTCAGATTATTAGCTAACCTAAACGAAAATGCAAATTGGGTCCGAAACTCATGATCGGGTCCATTTTCCTGCAATACGGGTACGGCCGAAAATGGCGGCCAAATTTTAGTTGGCATAGCTCTCTATAGAAATCTAGGGCACTAGTTCAACCTAGTCGGTTATTTTTTTTTTAAATTTTTTTTCCCCTCGCATGAGGTCGCATTTCTTTTTCCTCGCACGAGGTCGCATTTTCTCACATGAGTCGCATTGGCACACGCCCAACATAAACGCATGTCCCAACACAAAAAGACACAATGACACACAAGTGTCACTGTAATGATCCTCTGTGTTTTCACACAAAAGATTTAATGACACATAAATGTCACTGTACAGATCTTTTGTGCCGGGTGCATGGTTATATTTTCATATTTTTTTTTTACTTTTACATCCGTCATATTTTATTTCATTATATTTTCTGAACTATTTCAATACCAACAAATCTGGTCTAAACACTGCCTTCGTAAAATGTAATCGATGACACTCCTCATACAGCAAGAGCAGTCACCTGTCTGAAGCCTACAATTTTCTATTATTCCAAGTTATTTCTTATTCTCATGATATTTCTTAACAATATTTTGGTCAAATGGCTCATTATACGAATGGTGCGATGTTCTTCACATTCAACGGCTCCAGGTTTCTGTGCAAAAGTTATGAATATGGATTTTAGCAGACCACAAGGTATGTGACCACTGTTGTAGATCTCATTCAACAATTTTATCACTTGTACTTCAAATCCTCCAAAAGCTCCCATTTCCTCCACTGTTATATTATCTGGTCCAGGCGCTTTGATTTTCTTCATGTGGCACAAAAAATCGAGGAAGTTGAGGGGAACTGCGTTAAGACGTGGAGTACAATGGATGGGTTTGAAAAAAAATCGAAAAAAGGTGATTCGTCTTACGAGGACAAAAGACAAAGAAAGTAGTCTACGTTACGGCCACAAGGCCTTCGTCAGGAAAAGAAAGAAAGGAAGTGAAGGCTAGATAGGAGACATAAGAACTAAAAGAAATATAACAATAAAACCTAGGTACTTCCCTGAAGGCGAAGCATGGCTGAAAAGGAAGTGACTTCTGCCCCCGGATGTACACAATACATACTAAGAAACTAAACAACGAAACTGAACAAAAAAACTACCCAAACGTAATAAAAGTGGGGACTGGAAATAGAAGAGGACAGAATAAGTAGGATATAAATGAATATGAAATAAAAAATCAAGACAAATTAGAATCCGTGTATATCCATACATATTATGGAGGATGGCATAAAAATAGAAGAATAGGATAAGAGTGGAAAGAGTCAAAATAGAGCAAGAGAGGAAAGGGTGACGACCTCAGACAAAGGTGTGGAAAGTGTTGAGACCGGCTGGTTTTAGACACCCCATGCGGTGGATAAGACGGTTCTCAAGCTGTTCTCGGCTGGCAGTGTCAGAGGAGCAGGATCGGATCGCAGTGACCTGGATGTCGATGGGACCATGGTGGTCAGGACTATTGAAGTGTGTGGCAACTGGTGTGGACTTTTGCTGAGAGATGTCATTTAAGTGCTGGCTGAATCTGTCCCCAAGTCGTTTGCCTGTTTGGCCAATATAGGTTTTGCAGCAACGTTTACATATGATCGTATAAATGACATTACGCGATTCACACGTGAAGCTACTAGTGATGGTGTACGTAGCCTTAGGAAAGGACACCTTCTGGGTTGAGATGACATACTTGCACGTGTTGCATCGTGTCCGACCACAGGGTAGTGTGCCAAAGTGAGTGGCATTCTCCTTTGGGAGACGGCTGTGAACAAGAAGATCCTTCAAGTTCTTGTCCTGTCTATACACTATTAAACAGCTCATCACTAGTAATGCTCTACCTCCCGAAGCTTCTCGTCTTAGGATTCATGACAGCTCTTTGGGCAAGCCTGTATTCTACATGCTCCCCAAAATTCATAAGATCGACAACCCTGACAGACCTATTGTCTCAGCCTGTTCCTGTCCTACTGAACACATTTCTGACTTCCTCGATAGCATTTTCCAGCCTATCGATGAGAATCTTCCCTCCTTTGTCAAAGACACCAATCATGCTCTTACAACTTTCTCCTCTATCCGACTCTCAGCAGACCGCTCCTACCGTCTTTTCTTGTTAGACGTCTGTTCTCTGTATACCTCTATTCCCCACTTTGATGGTCTCCGAGCTCTTCGGTTTTTTCTTGACCAACGCACTTGCCCTTCTATATCCACTGTCACTCTTCTCCGTCTTGCTGAACTGGTCCTTCAACTGAATTCCTTTGAATTCAATGGTAAGTTTTTTGACCAAATTAGTGGTGTTGCCATGGGAACGAAGATGGGTCCTAGCTATGCCTGCCTGTTCATGGGCAACTTGGAGCATCACATATGGCAACAATACTCCGGTCCTTTCCCCGGGTTTTACCGGAGATATATCGATGATGGCATAGGTCTCACAGACATGTCTGAGACTGATTTATATCGCTTCATCGACTTTGTCAACCACTTTCACCCCACCATCAAGTTCACCTCCCTCGTCTCCACAGTATCTGTCAACTTCCTTGACATTACTATTTCTATCACGCCCTCCGGCCTTAATACCCCAGTATACTACAAGCCGACAGATGCCCACAGCTACCTCCTGTATACCTCTTCTCATCCTCGGGCCTGTCGTGACTCCCTTCCTTTTTCACAACTTCTCCGCCTCCGCCGTTTGTGCCAAGACGACGATGACTTCCATTTCCGAGCAAATGAGATGTTGGATTTCTTCCGTAGCAGACTTTATCCGAAACATGTTCTCACCGCTGCTCTCCAACGTGTGCTCCCCATCTCTCGTCAGGAGGCCCTCATACCTCACAAATAAATCCACTTCAGATAAAGTCAAATTAATCTTCACCCATCACCCTCACAGTACTGCTGTCAAACAGATCCTTTTCCGCCACCTCCCTATCTTCCAAGCAGAGCCTGCGACCCAAGAAGTATTCGGTGAAGCACCTTTGGTGGCATATAGACCCGACAAGAACTTGAAGGATCTTCTTGTTCACAGCCGTTTCCAAAAGGAGAATGCCACTCACTTTGGCACACTACCCTGTGGTCGGACACGAAGCAACACGTGCAAGTATGTCATCTCAACCCAGAAGGTGTCCTTTCCTAAGGCTACGTACACCATCACTAGTAGCTTCACGTGTGAATCGCGTAATGTCATTTATACGATCATATGTAAACGTTGCTGCAAAACCTATATTGGCCAAACAGGCAAACGACTTGGGGACAGATTCAGCCAGCACTTAAATGACATCTCTCAGCAAAAGTCCACACCAGTTGCCACACACTTCAATAGTCCTGACCACCATGGTCCCATCGACATCCAGGTCACTGCGATCCGATCCTGCTCCTCTGACACTGCCAGCCGAGAACAGCTTGAGAACCGTCTTATCCACCGTATGGGGTGTCTAAAACCAGCCGGTCTCAACACTTTCCACACCTTTGTCTGAGGTCACCCTTTCCTCTCTTGCTCTATTTTGACTCTTTCCACTCTTATCCTATTCTTCTATTTTTATACCATCCTCCATAATATGTATGGATATACACGGATTCTAATTTGTCTTGATTTTTGATTTCATATTCATTGATCTCCTACTTATTCTGTCCTCTTCTATTTCCAGTCCCCACTTTTATTACGTTTGGGTAGTTTTTTGTTCAGTTTCGTTGTTTAGTTTCTTAGTATGTATTGTGTACATCCGGGGGCAGAAGTCACTTCCTTTTCAGCCATGCTTCGCCTTCAGGGAAGTACCTAGGTTTTATTGTTATATTTCTTTTAGTTCTTACGTCTCCTATCTAGCCTTCACTTCCTTTCTTTCTTTTCCTGACGAAGGCCTTGTGGCCGTAACGTAGACTACTTTCTTTGTCTTTTGTCCTCGTAAGACGAATCACCTTTTTCCGATTTTTTTTCAAACCCATTCATGTGGCACATAGCATCCTCTACTTCTGCCACAAGTATTGGTGGTCCTTCACAATTGTCTTGGACTTTTCTAGTTTCATCATAATCACAGCTCCCTGTATGTATTCTGTCCATCTTTCTATTATGTTCTCTTGACCCATTATTATAATAATAAAATTGTGACAATTCTATGTCAATGGAAGTAAGAAATAGAGTTCTTCTGTCTTATACAGAACCAATCCTGATATAGGGGAGTGAGTCATGAGCAATTAGTAAACAGGTAGGAAAAGCACTAGAGGTCAGAGAGATGTGGTAAAAAAACCAAGGACAGATAAAAAGAGTAATGAGACATCCTGAGAGATGTCAGTGTGCAGGGGAAGCAATGCACTTTCTTTGGGCATGATATGAGACGAGGAAAGATGCAATCTATTGTTACCACAGGAAAGATGGAATCTATTGTTACCACAGGAAAGATGGAATCTATTGTTACCACAGGAAAGATGGAATCTATTGTTACCACAGGAAAGATGGAATCTATTGTTACCACAGGAAAGATGGAATCATGGTTATATTAGTTTTTTTTTGTTTTTTTTCCTCGCATGAGGTCGCATATTTTTTCCTCGCATGAGGTTGCATTTAACTCGCATG
>JAMPIV010004829.1:205000-249849 GCA_024509875.1 Oreohelix idahoensis
TACCTACCTACCTACCTACCTACCTACCTACCTACCTACCTACCTACCTACCTACCTACCTACCTACCTACCTACCTACCTACCTACCTACCTACCTACCTACCTACCTACCTACCTACCTACCTACCTACCTACCTACCTACCTACCTACCTACCTACCTATCTATCTATCTATCTATCTATCTGTCTATCTTTCTGTCTGTCTGTCTGTCTGTCTGTCTGTCTGTCTGTCTGTCTGCTGAATTTGATAATGACGCTCATGGGTACATATTCTAGCTGTTGCAACAAGTAGAAAACCATATCTACATTTATTTCACGTAATTTTTTGGAAGGGTTCAGAACTTGGTAACGTCACGATCTAGTCAAAACAGCCTGTAAATGTGCACTTAATTCTGCTCTGGGGTTATGAAGGCAAAGATAACGAGAAAGGGAACTTGTCACTCCATCTTACAAAGCTGGACCTAGTACAGTGAAGTCTGTAACACTTCACTCCTTTACAGCTATACATGATATGGGACTCTGAGCTGCTCATCTTTGTTACATATTCTAAAACCACGCTCATTTCCTACTCATTCAGTCGGGGACTGTTCCAATATTTCATGACTTCTGATTATGTACTACATCTGTATTTTAATCTGATATGTTTCAAGGAGGATTTTATGTTTGTTTTGTTTGGTTGTTTTTGCGATAATTCTCATTGTTTTGGTTTTTTTTTTTTAAGCATACTTTTTTTCTTAATTGTAATTTGATACTGTAAACGTATGTTGATATATTACATTTATTGTGTTCCTTGCCTCTAAATTAATATCAACAGCAGATGTAAAGATGTATGTATACAGCAGCCTTCCTCAACCTTTTTATCTTGCAGGAACACATGAAATAATTCTCAGGTGTTAGGGAACTCTTGAATATAAATTATTATATCTACAGCTGATGGTACGTTAGCGTGATCAGTAAGTTGTAATTATAACTGTAATCCAATAAAAATTGTCAATCCTTATTGAGTAGAGAATGATTTATTCTGTGGATCATGTTTATTTTAGCCAACTTATTAGCGTACTGTTTTTTTGTGATTTTCCCTTCCCACAAAGGTTATCAACTCTATCGCAAGTCACTAGTGTTAAAAGCCTTTTTTTTTAAAATTTCCTACTTTATTTTGTTTCTACCTTATTCGAGTAGGCGTAAATGTCGTATCACAAAATTCCACTCTACAAGCTGATAATGAAATATGGTATTTGCAAGAGTGAACAGGGCCCTATTGTACAGTGCCATAAGAGGCTAATCGTTTCTGCCCACCACTGCGAGTTCACAGCAATAAGTTAACTACAGAACATAATGACGATGTCACGTGTGTGATGTAAGAACCATGACTATCGAAATAGTTAGGACAGATAAGGACCTCAGAGTTGTCAGAAGTCGTGTGAGCATGTAACTGAATGATATTTTCTTAAATATTTGAATGTTCCTTTCTTAAATAATTGAATGTTGATTTATTAAATAATTGAATGTTTCTTTCTTAAATATTTGAGTGTTTCTTTCTTAAATAATTGAATGCTGCTTTATTAAATAATTGAATGTTGCTTTATTAAATAATTGAATGTTTCTTTCTTAAATATTTGAGTGTTTCTTTCTTAAATAATTGAATGCTGCGTTATTAAATAATTGAATGTTGCTTTATTAAATAATTGAATGTTTCTTTCTTAAATATTTGAGTGTTTCTTTCTTGAATAATTGAATGTTGCATTATTAAATAATTAAATGTTGCTTTATTAAATAATTGAATGTTGCTTTATTAAATAATCGATTGTTCTCTTTATTACCTAAATTTTTCTTTTCCTGTTTAGAAGGAAATTCTTCTAATATCCTAATCTAAAATTGGCTTCACGTTCTGTAACTGTTGGCTGTGTTATTGTGAGAGTCAGAAATATGCAGGAAATGTTGTATTGCTGCCTACATATAATTGAAAACATTGTTGCCTACTCAAAACTGATAACATTTATGACTACTGTCGTGCATCAAATGTAGCTCAAAATCCCGGCGAGCCAGCCATTTATTGTCGTAAATTTATTTTTGAGAAAAAAGTCTTAGAAATAGAGGTCCCATTTAGAGTGAAAAATGATGGTGAAGGCTCTGTGATAATAAGGGTTTTGGAGTAAATAGTAGATCCACAGAGTGCTGGGGAGAGTAAGGACTGACTCTTTTACGACAATCTTTTCTCTCAATCTACTCCTTAAACTCTCCTGGCTAAACAATTATTTGCCAGTTTCAAAACACACATGCGCTCACACCAATTTGATGCTTCAACCACACGGACGCTACGTGAATACAAACTATGGTAAACAAATATGGGTAATTTGGACTTGGGTAATCCAACACAGTAAGAAAAGTTTTATGATGTTTTTTTATCATTTAAATCCAAAATCACAACATTTATTAGATTACAGAAAATTATCATAGATACAGAAAATGCAAATAACAAGAGGGGGGGGGGGGGGGGGGTTGGTTTATGAGGAGGAGTATCCAATCTGCCCTTCCCGCTTGTATTAACAAAGAAAGACCCATTGCAAAAGACAGGGGGGGGGGGGGGGGGTTAATCAGAAATAGATAATTTAACCCAACAGAAAATTTATTACTCTGATAAGAAGTGTTACAATATTAAGTATGGGGGGTAGGAAACAGGTCCTATTATTTTCTGAAACAATGTTTTCCCTTGACTAAGCAGAGTTAAGGGAGGGGAAATAACCAAAGTTAAGAAATCCCACTTAAAAGAGCAAATACAATGAATACGGTAAAAAATATTACCAGGTAGAACCAATTATAAGGTTTACAAAATAAATCTAATTCATTCATGCACGCTAGTGATGGCCAACACTCAGTTTCTCACACACACTTACCGATCGTGGAATCTGGCACTCCATAGAAAATACACAAACATCAATTAAACACTTCCATAGACAAGAAACTGAGAGATGAACAAGCAGGTTTTCGACAAAACAGATCATGTACTGACCAGATAGCCACTTTGAGAATAATAGTTGAACAAAGTCTGGAATAGAATTCACCACTATACATCGGATTTGTGGACTACGAAAAGGCATTTGACAGTGTAGACAGAGAATCACTTTGGAAATTGATGAGGCATTATGGAATTCCCCTGAAGATCATTAATTTAATAAAGAAAACATATGAAGACATGACATGCAGAGTTCTTCACGAAGGACAGCTTACAGAACCGTTTGGGATAAGAACAGGAGTGCGACAGGGATGCCTCTTGTCTTCATTTCTTTTCTTACTAGCAATAGACTGGGTTATGAGATCATCGACAACACACAACAGAAATGGAATCCAGTGGACTCTGACTAAGCAGTTGGATGATCTGGATTTTGCTGATGACTTGGCTCTTCTGTCCCATAACCGTAACCAGATGCAGGACAAATTGAAAACACTCGATGAGAGGTCACAGCAATTGGGTCTGAAAATACACAGGGAAAAGACAAAAATAATGAGAATAAATGCAGGTAATGATAACAGGGTTGAACTTGAAGAAAACACCCAATACAAGATGTAGAAATCGTAACACATATCTTGGCAGTAATATAGACAAAGTTGGAGGGACAGACAGCGATATCAAAATAAGAATACAAAAGGCAAGAGGAGCTTTCATTGCATTGGGAAATATATGGAGATCAAGAGAAATAGGATCCAACACGAAAATAAGAATCTTCAACTCAAATGTGAAGTCAGTCCTATTGTATGGCTCGGAGACATGGAGAACAACAAAGACAACAACCAAAAAGCTACAGACTTTCATAAATGGGTGCTTGCGTAGAATAGAGGGATTAAAATGGTATGACAAAGTTACCAACGTGGAACTGATGACAAGAACTAGACAAGTGCCATTGGAACAAGAGATGAGAAGAAGACGATGGAGATGGATAGGACACACACTTAAGAAACCTGTTGATAGCATTACAAGACAGTCCTTGTTCTGGAACCCCCAGGGCAAGAGAGGCAGAGGTAGACCAAGAAGCACATGGAGAAGAGAGCTGGAAACAGAGGTGAAAATAATGAGGAGAACATGGAAAGAACTTGAGATGATGGCACGTGACAGGAGGACTTGGCATGTGTTTGTTGAAGGCCTATGCTCCTTTGGGAGTGGAGGGTTATGAATGAATGAATTAAACACTTGACATAGGTAGTGTCTTTTTCTTCTGTGTCCAGCCCCAGATTATCAGGTTTATGCGTTAGTACAGTCCTGAAATCGCTGGAAGGTGAAGCCTAAGTGTTCTTTGTTTTTGTAATGTTAAAAGGAAAGTTCTATGGGATGGCACGGTCACGGAACAGGTGGTGAAAATGGGGTGGTCTCATTGATTTCGCCGCTGATGGTAAAACTTCTTAAGGCGTGATGACAACAACTGACCTGTGAGGTATGGTTTACTTTGAGGGTTTTAAAATCCAGTGAAGAAAATATGCACCGTCAGTGTTCAAAAGATTTCTATTTTCTTTTGCAGTAGAGCAGTAAAATAATACAAAAATAGCTCTGGCAATGTTCTTCTCCAGTTAATCTTAATTTAATTGATGGCGTGTAAAAATTGTTCTTGGGTTGGCTTTTCTTCTGGTAATTTTAGATAGCGGAATCCCAACAGGATCGCCACAAGATTAAAATTTAAACAGTCTCATCAAATTGCAATGCATGGCGCACAACGGCCAACTGTGATATGCGTAATGTCCGTAGTTGTTATATAAAAATCACCATATTTATTTCCAATACTCCAGGTACCATACGTAGCGAAAGTCATTTTTTTTTCGTACGCCCGCTAATACTCGAGGCGAAATCTCAGGTTATTATTAATATTTTAACCTGACATTGATTTTACGTATCCCTTTGTTTCTTGTACAGAGACAGGTGTCCCTCGCCATTCAGGCAAATACTCTCCGATTTCGGAGGTACCCATTAGAGCTGGGTCGGCTCAGGAGCCGCCAGTCCCTGGTCGACGACACTCCTTCAAATGTCTTCGCCAGGTCTCGAGTTAATCCAGTCCAAATCCCGGTCAACGAAAAATCCTCAAATGCCGTCACCCGGGTTTGATCCTGTATCACCCGGTCGCCAGAGCGGTGTTGTAACCACTATGCTAGCGCGGCCCCCAGCGAAAGTCATTAAAATTATATGTCCCGTCAGTCTTTATATAAGCATAAAGGCACACTATTCAGTACAATTGTCAATCTTGGACCGTAGGGATATTCAATTCATAAACAGTGAATCCACTCTTCTCCACAATGACCCTTCGCACCCTTCCGTAGCTGGTAAGGTTGTATTTTAACTCTGATGTAACAGTGTATGAACCTCCCAGGCCACGGAAGCTTAATACCTTACCAAATATATAATATGATTCCCTACATGACTATTGTAAGTCACAACGGCAACATCATTCCATGTCTTTTCTGAGTAATAGAACTCAGAACACAAATGTTAGCCTATGATTTAGGCATCCATCTTGAATCCTCTGTTTTTTCACCATTCGCGTTCAACAAATGTGCACCTCAGTGCACTCTTCAAAAAATATCATCATCTCCCCAAATACTAGTGCCATTTTTTTCTGTGCAACTACATTGTTGCCGAATTCATATCGCAACAATCATAGACCCATGGCCACATAATACCTATATCGTGCCGTGCCCAATCCTACTAAGGAAACACGGAGAAGGGACGGGACGATCACATAATACCTATATGATGCCTTAGGACCAGTCCTTTGGAACTTTAGGACACCACCCGACGGTCACATAATACTTATATGTTACCGTGACCAGTCCTCTATATATAAGGAGCCGATAAACGGATAAGCAGAGATCATCATACTACTGAAAAATGGACCAATTAATGGAAAACTTCCAACAACTTAATGTAGAACTGCAGCAGCCTTAGCACTGCCATCGCCAGGGAAATGCACAACGATCTTTTACCCGTAAGGAAAATGAACAGATCTACTAACGATTGTTATACCACGGAGTACAACGTAACATATGCGGACGCAAAAAGTTACACTGTTCCTTATCAGAGACAACAGAAACATTGTCAGAAGCGTATCTCTCCATTCCTCTCCCTACAGTTATACCCAAACTGCGCCCCTCGTTACCCCCACGTTTCTGACATGTCAGAGAAAATATTGTTGAAGAGAGGTTATCCACAACAATACACCCTGAAGATACGTCCCTCTGTTGGAAATAAAAATTGCTACCGTCCAGACAGATATGAACGTACCTATGATGCAAAGAAATCTACAGTAACATACGCGGATGCGAAACGTTGCACTATGAACACTGTGAGAGATTTGCCAAAATACCCACGTGACACATGGCAGAGCCAAAGGTATCCAGCCCAGACCACATACAGTTCGAACCCCAGTAGAATTCAATCCTATGCCCCAGTGATGAAACCACCACAATATTGCTACAAGGCTATAGAGAGCATACCACGTACACAATCGCCGATCCGGTGGTATGATCACAAACCCAGACGTACAAGAACAGTCACGAAACACTGGGATACACTGAAAACAAGAGCACACAGAATAGCAGTACCAAACTTCATTGCAGAAATAAAATCAAAAAAGATATGGGAATTTCAAAGCGTAGCGTTAGAAAACGGACTAAGCTGTCTCCTAACAACAGAAGATGGATGGAGGGTACAAATAGGTCCAATAAAGTCAGGAAACAAAGACAACAGCCACCAACAAGTAAATTTAGTCCATAAGAACAAGACACAGTTGACCCCCCTGAAGACAAATCAACCCAAGCCAACAAAGCAAGAACCTTAAACAACGATGGTTTGTGTAGCAACACAAACAGAACTTCCCAAGTCAACTTTTATTCGCACTCAAACCTACTCCCGTAGTGATCACTCGTCAGTTGATACGTACCACACCCCCCACTTCAGGGTCAAGTACCAGCGGAGACAAACCACTGATACACTACAGGAAATAAGTTCTCCTTCCTGAACAGCCAGATCCTGAAGAAACCCTCCCCAAGCAGTTTATTGAACCGTATACTAGCAATTTTAATCGAGTCGAAGCTGAACAAGAAATAAGAGAACAGAGTTTCAACCCTGGTGCAGTATTCCCAGACTCCAACGAACAAAATGACAGAGAAATGTTATCTCTATATGAACAAGAAACAGACATTAATTCGCCAGACCCAGCCAGTAGTGTTGAAACCAGTAGCAGCGAATCTATGGATAGCGCCCTGCCCTTACCAGTCAGTTCCAGTGTCAAACGCCCGTATCTCCCAGAATCCGATGAATCACCTCTCAAAATACCGCAGAACCATGTCAGACGAAAAATTATGACCAAACGTAGCCACGTTTATAGGCCACAACAAGACGTACCAGCCACACATCCCCAGTCTACATTGCAACCATCATCGTCTTCACCGATTTCCTCAGCGCCCCAACAAACAGTCAATATTGTATCACCTACTACACCCACATTTACTCAATATGATGCTCGCCTAACCAGTCGGGAAATTGCAATGCTCGAGGCGATGGAAAAATTCAAGGACCTCGCAAAGCTGTTCTAAAACACGCCCAGGTGTTTCATGTGCATGCACAGTCTACGCGAAAGTGAATATGCAGTTTACACACATTTTAATCTTCCCATGTACTCTATTTTCAGACTATGTTCAAATTGACAGTTCTAGATGACTTAGTGCCAGAATGAGATGTCAAAGCCACACCCAACAAGTTATTCCCCAGACATGCTACTACTGATGATCAGAGTACCCCAAGAGCAGCCTACAGATGACTTCAATTAGATATTTTATTGATTATGCAAATAAAAGAGACACAAAAGTAAAGTGTTGCCGTTTGCAATTACACTTATGACACTGTTAGAATATTAACTTATATAACCCCACTCATAACACATGTGTCACACTGATTTTGTTATGACATTGATTTATGCTCTGAAAATGATCCTCTTCCACACTTCCTTAACTTGACCGTGTCCTTCCAGTTCCAGAGCTCAGTGATTTCTTTTACATGCATCTTAGTGCATCTTCATGCAGGCACCTTGCACTAGTAGTTCTCCTCTTACCTAATACTAATATCTCTTTGATCTCAATTATGTTAAACTCCTCCATTACCTATCACCTTGATCCATCACACTGATCCTATTATGACATCTGTATTTAGTCACATTATAACAAATTCATACACACAATTATTATTGCATGTTATGCTATTTTTTCCCACAGGTTTATTTATTTTCCAGTGTACACCAAAATTTTTTTAACTTAAACCATCTTGTTAAATTCTAAGATTCTAATAACGTAGTACTGTAAATTTTAGACATATTCCAACTGAGATTGTACACCCCACCCTGGACCCACCACTATAAGATTTTTTTTCAACTTCACTTCTCACACCTTTTTCTTACTATTTCGCCTTTATTATTCTGAGAAGACATTCTGAACTTGTAAATTTTTCGCTAAGAAAATCTTCCTTCTTTTGAATTACAATACTGTTGTAATCTAGAGATTCTATTTTCCCTCTATCCATAACGACTCCATAGTATACTGTCCTTATACTTGCAGACAACAGCTGATGCTAATATTCTTGCTGGTCTTTGCTTTAACTTTCTTTATACCCCCACTGATAGGAATTATGACAAAACCAACATCAGAATATGCTGATACCATTTTTGTGATTATGGTAATTCTGTACAAGAGTTGTAACATTTACAAAGAAGATGAAGGATACAACAAAATAGCTTATTACAAAAAGGTTGACATACATCACTGAAGATGTATAGCCATATACCACCCTCACAAATGTTGATGTACACAAATGATTGTTGGTAAAATTGCTCCACTTGTATTACACGGTAAAATAGAACACTGCCACAAATTGAGGATACTGCCTCAGCCCAAATACCCCAATGACATTTACGCATGCTGATTTTGCAAATGAAAATATCCTTTGAAAGCATTTGTATATGCTGACCCCAGACTGAATAAATTGCAACTAATTGTTGATGCTGCCTTTGCCACATGTTCAAATAGCATTTGCACATGCTGACTTAGCAAATGTAATACCCTTCTATAGCATTTGTATATGCTGACTCCAGACTGAACACTCCATCACCGATGATACTGCATATAGCAAATGAGATGATGAAGCAACTGTTTGTTGATGATGCATATGCCATTTTATATAGTACACCACATGTCATGGTAGAACTTAATGATGATACAACTGATGTTTTGTTGTGATGTTTATGCACAAATGCCCCACATTAATGTTAAATAATGAATAAAATTGTAGTCTTTCGTGGTTACGAAATAAGATGGAAAAACAATAATGGAATAATTTCATGGATTCTATAAACACAGAACAAATCAGAAACAATGATTGCCACATACGGGAACTATAAGAGTATGGATCATCCGTGGACATAAGAAATACAAATGGATTATGATAATCCTATGAAATCACAAGTGTTACGTACACGTAATGAAAAGAAATAATGGAAGGAAATAATTGAATATTTGCTTCACCCAAAAGATGATAGATCACGAGCTACCTCCATATTGTAGGAGTAGATATTTCTTTGATTTTTGCCCATTCCCTCTGTTATGTAGACGTTGTTATATGAAATGCATAACAAATGATTAGTACTTCCTACTATTATGATGGTTGGGATACTTTGATATTTTAGTACACACATAACATACCCAGATAAACCAGAGGGTCAAATATGATTGATGCATTTTGACGTACTGAGATCTGATCACCCCTTATGATACATAGGATGAAAATAATGTTGCATCAGGGACAGACGTGTTACGGATACACACGATGGAGATATTATATAATAAAAAAAAAGAATACCTGGATTGGAAATACATGTAGCTGAGTCATTGGATACCATAATACATATAACCTCATGCCCCACACTTATATATTATGGGACTGTAACGAGTTGATCCTATGAAAAGGGCAGTAATTCTGAATATGTTTTTGGGCAGGGTAGATTGTGAGTTACGATGCTTGTGCGCTCAATTAAGCGGAGGCTTGTTTAACTTTATAATAGAAATATCTCCTTCTATTTTTGAGTGACAGAGTACAGAAAAGCGTGTGAACGCTGTTTAATCTCAAATGTTGAGATGTATTTATTCTGTACTGTTTTTAGCCATGTGAATAGCTCGCAGCTAGGCTGCATGTATTATTGAGAGCGGTGTTCTAAAAAGCCGAGTCTCGTGATTGGGTTTTTTGGCGGGACTGGTGTGTGTGATCCCGTAGAGAGAGAACGTTCGGAGTGTTGGACCGGGGGTGGTCAACGCTGTGTGTTTTTGGATGGTGTATGCCTACGTAGTGCTTTGGATAATTGTCGACTTATATTTCGCTGGGTGTACAGCATATTTCATAAGCTGCAGTATGGATGTTCGTGAGGACTTTAGGCCATTATTTATGTGAACTGCTGTGTGCAGTATTATAGCACAGAACTGAGTCGTGAGGACTTTAGGCCATTATTTATGTGAACTGCTGTGTGCAGTATTATAGCGCAGAATTGAGTCATGAGGACTTTAGGCCATTATTTATGTGAACTGCTGTGTGCAGTATTATAGCGCAGAATTGAGTCGTGAGGACTTTAGGCCATTATTTATGTGAACTGCTGTGTGCAGTATTATAGCGCAGAATTGAGTCATGAGGACTTTAGGCCATTATTTATGTGAACTGCTGTGTGCAGTATTATAGCGCAGAATTGAGTCGTGAGGACTTTAGGCCATTATTTATGTGAACTGCTGTGTGCAGTATTATAGCGCAGAATTGAGTCGTGAGGACTTTAGGCCATTATTTATGTGAACTGCTGTGTGCAGTATTATAGCGCAGAATTGAGTCGTGAGGACTTTAGGCCATTATTTATGTGAACTGCTGTGTGCAGTATTATAGCGCAGAGATGAGTCGTGAGGACTTTAGGCCATTATTTATGTGAACTGCTGTGTGCAGTATTATAGCGCAGAATTGAGTCGTGAGGACTTTAGGCCATTATTTATGTGAACTGCTGTGTGCAGTATTATAGCGCTAAGATTATTGTTCAATGTGTTCGTGCTGTGATCTAAACTGTACATGAATGTAAACGTGATTATGTCGTGACTTAATAAATCGTCATTAAATGTCACCAGGCGTTTACCACATTCCATGATTCGTATGTACGTGCCTGTGGCGTGAGTGTCTACCCTAACACGCACCCACTTTGCAACATTCTACACATCGTGACAAGAGAACAGTAGCACATATACCTTTATGATAAAAAGCCCTGTGTGGGCGTGGCTTATTCTATTATACAAAGCACGGAACGACAACTGTTGCACAATACCACTATTACGACACCACCACCATAAAGAACTGTTCTCTAACTATTACTACCACCAGATATAAACTTTACAGTATCAGTATTCTATTGAACATTATCAGTAACATAACTGGTGGACCAGTTCAAAATGGAACCAATACAGAAGAGGTTACTGCTAAAATTAAAAGCGGTAACATTTATGGTGGCCAAGACTGGTTTTATCTTCTGTGCCAGTCAAGATGGAACGAATGGATATGTTATTCGCGTAACAAGAGTTTCTCTAACTTGAGAGAGTATTTAACAGACGGAAGGATAAAATCGTTATCGATACAGTCCACATATCTGTATCATTTGGTGGACTTGTTTTTTGGGTTCTGACACCCGCAACATTCGTTTTGAGAGTACTTCGTGCGTGGCCTGAATCTCCTGTGCTTAAAACCGTGACCTGGTGTGTGGTTTGCCTGTGTGGCGCATTTGTGAAACGCCTTATTCGTGGGAATAATCAGCTTTATAGCACTGTCAGTTGACGTCCTGTGTCGTGCCTGTGGAAAACAACAACGTCTGCAGTCTACATTTGTTATCAGATGTGCAGCGAAATTATCAAGCAGCGAGCCAGCAGTTTATGAGGTGATCCAACGTCTGAAGGATAGCGTGTACAAGTCGAGTGTATGTGCAGTTGTACCAGTCATTTTGCAAGTATACCTCAAGTCAAGAGAGGATTTGCGGTGTTCCTGTTGCGATCATCATGTGCTCCCATGCAGTGTTTGAGCACATACCTTACTGAAGCGAGGACCTGAAGGGAAGAGAGTCTAGATCCAGTACCTTTCGGCGATAGACTGTTTTAGCGTCAGAATTATGTGATATTTAAGGTCTTGGCGGAAGGGAATGGAATATTGACAGATAAGTGATTTTTTGTTCTGTAAAGTGTGTCATTTCACCCATGTCGTCAGGCCTTCTGAATTCTATGCATTTTTTATTCTGTTGTTCTTGTTGTTTATGTCTATAGTGACATATAAGTAGAATTTAATGCATAAGTAGTTTATGACTGTTGACATATGTTGACTTCCATGATATGGATATGACCATATAGAGGTTCTTTGAACAGAAATTGATCTGACAGTAATTAGGAATAGTTGCAATTTGTTGTATGGTTATTTAGCTGTCAGGAGTAGAAGGTTCATTGATACATATACAGTGATCTCAATAAGTAAGTCACTATGGATGATGACGAAATGGATCCTGATAATATGTGGCCTTTATTGGAATATCTATTTCAAGAAGGTAAAGATTTTGAGACATTAGAAGGACCAGAACTGGAAGCACACGTGATGGACAGATTTTTGGTCAGTGCGTCGAGAGCACTAAGAGATTTTGCTGAGGAGAAGTTTCGGTCTCATCCTCATTTAATGATGGCTAAAGAGTTAGCGGATTTGCTACTTTGGGAATTTCGTGGATTTGTGCACAAATATATTAATGTTAAACACGATCACATAAGGAGCGGTATACACAATATAATTTATTGTGACATTTCTGACAATCAGGAAAAAAGTTAGAAGATGAGAAAGTAAGAGTCAACAGACAGGAAAGAGAAAATTGCTTAAAGGGTAAAGCTGAAGAGAGTAAACTTAAGGAAAAATTAGCTAAACTTACAAGTGATTTATGTAAATCAAATTCTGAGCTTGCTGGTGTTCGAGGAGCATTAGACTCTACATTATGCAAAATTAAAGAGGTGGAAGCTCGTATGGATGAAAAAAATGGCGAAATTAGACATCTAACTGAAGAAGTTCAAGAGAAGAGGGAGATTTGTGGAAAATTAAAAGTTCAGATTGGGAAATATGAGAAGTTGTGTAGTGAAACACTTACTGACCTGTTAAGTGACAATGCGATTCTTGGTCGCCAAATTAAAGAAAAGGATACCATATCCCTAGAGAAGGTTGATAGGCTTATGAATGGCCATGATAGTGTGATTGAGGGGCATGATAAAGAGAGAGTGGAAGAGTTAATGGTGGAGAAAGACAAATTGATTAAGTTTGAGAAATTACTGGCAGAAGAAACTTGCAAAGTTTTGGCTCTTAATAATTTAAATAAAAGACTTAGTGAAGGGATCTCACATAGAGATGGTGAAATTGCGGAAGCAAGGAAAAGAGTAGATGGCCTGCTTGACATTGTCTTGAATAAAAAAAAATGTGGTCTTCTGTCAATGTTGACAGTGATAGACAGAAAGTTGCGAAAAGTCAGCCCCATACACTTTTTGCTCATAGAGAGGCCATACATGGTAAACATAGATCTTTTCGTGGGAAATACAACTTTCCCAGTGCTAGTGGTACTAGTGACTCTATTGATAATTCTTGGCGTCAGGCTAATAAAGATTCTTGTGTTTCAGCCAGTTCTTTTAATTACGAAGAGAAATGTAAGAAATTGTAAGTTAAGACTCCCAAAATCAATCACGTGTTTACTGTTGCAGATTCTGATAAACTTGTAACAGGGAATAAACATAATACTACTTTTTCCAGGAATGAAACCCACTATGGGCAGGAAAATAAACATTCTAAAGGTCCAGTTACTTGTCAAACTCAGCACAGCCAGTTTGACGGGATTGGTAAACATATTCCTATAGATGAAAAGAAGAACAGTTATGGTAAGAAATATAATCACAAGATTAGACAGTACCAAGGGAATTTATCAAGTAGTAATTTTGATTCTCCAAGGAATTGTAAACAATTTAGCGGATTTCAACATTTTGATCCGAAGAATTCTGTAAGTTATAGTAGAAATAACTGTAAGAAAAATTATCAGTCTAGTAATGATTTTGCTACTAGAAAGCAAGTTCTGTCTAGTGGACATTTTTGTCAAAGAAGATATGTTAATAACAACAATGCTAACTTGGGTTATAGACATAACATTTCTCATAACAGAGGAATTGAAAATAATATAAAGAGAGATAATAGCTCTTCACATGTTTCTCTACATCACCAGAGTAACTTGGCTCAGCTAAAGACTAGAGTCATTGTTTGTAAACAAAGCAACTGTAGTAATAAATATTTTCAGCATGTAACAAATAATAAGCGCAAGTATGCTAACTTTGCTCAACATGAGCCCAGAGTCAGTTGTAATAGAGATAAACAAGGTAACAATAACAGTGGTGTTTTAAATACTAGCCTATATCTGATAATGTTGTTCATCACGAGAAAGTGTCTCGGTGTTGTGAATGTAACATTTTGTTTCAGCCTACGGCAGTGTTGACATAGGGTTGCGGTCAAGTTGTCCCCTAGTCTTCTGTGATGTCTACATGTTAAGAGGAGAAGAGCTGAAGGCATTGTGAGAAGACCATTACTTTACACGGACCAAAGTACTGGGTAATTGTCATTTTGACTTATACGTTTTTCTCATCAGATTTCACCATTCATTAAAATGGAAATTTTCATTCACATATTTTGACAGAAGCGACTTTACGATAACAGTCAAGGCTCCTGTGACATATTAGCGGTGAGAAAAGTAGGTCAACTTTGCGTCCTTGTGTGCCATCAAGCGTAACTTTTTTCAGCGTCTCACTAAACATCGAATGTTTTGCTTGCTCAGGGTCAAGAAATGTTGACAGGAAAGCGAAGCTATAGATTTGCATTTGATTTTTTTATTAAAACAGTAAATATTTTCTTTTGTATTTGTTAGTATAATAAATGATATGTTCTTGTTTTGCAATAACATGTAATTTCGTTGAAATATTTTATGCATCATTTGATTGCCATGATTGTTTGTTTCTATTGTTAGCTATATTCCATTGTTGAACTTGCAGTTTTGTTTTTGTTTTTGTAGCAGTTTTGTTAAGATAACGTTTTGTACATGTTGAGTTTGCCAGCCCTATGCACAAAACTCATTAGTTGTAATGGTGCAATAATTACTTTTAGATAATTCATGAGCACTTGAATTTTTTCTCATGTGTTTTATGTGATGTATATTTTTTGAAAAAAAATACTTACATTTGTTAATGTGTGTCTGTTTAGAGATAGATTGTTTATATGACCTTCATTTTCTTAAAGTCGATTTCATTGTTAGTTTATTTATTATAGCTTTGAATTGGTTGTAAATGAAATACTATTTTTATGCAACTTAGTGCTACGAAACTTTTTTGTATTTTATTTTTTGGAAAATGTATTTTTTTGAACGTTGTAATATTTTTTCTGTGCCAATGCTAGTCTGTATATTATGGTTAGTAATGTGTAGTGTCATTAGTTCCTTGAAATTGTTTTTTTTAATGTTTGATGTATTTTTCTGTATTTAGCGCGTGACTTTGAATCAGTGCAAACCTTTTGATAGTGTTTTATTTTTGTTTGTGTGATATCTTGTATAATTTATTATTAGTTATGTATAAGTTTTATAATTTGGTTAAATTACTTATTATTCTTTTTGTCATAAGTTTTTTACTTTGTGTTGTTAGTATATAGATATACTTTGTCATTTTGTGTTGTAATTTTTGATTATGATTGTAATTTAGACAATATGGTGTTTAATTTAGATAGTTATGATAATGTATCGTTACTATCTTTTTCTACATGTGCATCTTTACTTTTCATCTGTCTTTGTTGACTATTCGTCATCCCTTTACATCTTTTCTGTTGTCTTTTCAACATGATCTGATATGTTGTTTACACTTCCGTGTTTCATCTTTGTCTCACTTTATGCTTCGTGTATACTTTTTTCTGTTACGATACTTAGACTTTCATTCTTTGTATTGTTCAAGTAATGATGTAACTTTAGATCAGGTATAGTTGTATTTGCTTTACATGATTTGACATTGTGATATTATTTGTTGTTTTTCATATGATGATTTCATATTTTACTTCTTTTCGAATTATACTTCGTTTGCTTGATATTGTCATTTCTATTACTATTGTTTGTTGCTTGTTTGAGTATTGTATATGCTTAACTTAGTTCTGTAATAGATTAATTTTGAGATACTTAGCTTGGTCTTTCAATAGATTAATTTTAGTAATCTTACTTGAATACGTTGGATGATTGTTATTTACTTTACATTTACTGCTAATATTTTATAGATATACTATTTCTGACTTATCATAAGATGAATTTTGTAAAACATATGTTAGAACTTCATTATCTTTTAAATTTTTTTCGTTTTGGGAGTTAATTTAAAAAAAAAATGATAGAATCATTTTTTTCTCCCAGGTGTGTGGGAAACTGTAACGAGTTGATCCTATGAAAAGGGCAGTAATTCTGAATATGTTTTTGGGCAGGGTAGATTGTGAGTTACGGTGCTTGTGCGCTCAATTAAGCGGAGGCTTGTTTAACTTTATAATAGAAATATCTCCTTCTATTTTTGAGTGACAGAGTACAGAAAAGCGTGTGAACGCTGTTTAATCTCAAATGTTGAGATGTATTTATTCTGTACTGTTTTGAGCCATGTGAATAGCTCGCAGCTAGGCTGCATGTACTATTGAGAGCGGTGTTCTAAACAGCCGAGTCTCGTGATTGGGTTTTTTGGCGGGACTGGTGTGTGTGATCCCGTAGAGAGAGAACGTTCGGAGTGTTGGACCGGGGGTGGTCAACGCTGTGTGTTTTTGGATGGTGTATGCCTACGTAGTGCTTTGGAAAATGTCGACTTATATTTCGCTGGGTGTACAGCATATTTCATAAGCTGCAGTATGGATGTTCGTGAGGACTTTAGGCCATTATTTATGTGAACTGCTGTGTGCAGTATTATAGCGCAGAATTGAGTCGTGAGGACTTTAGGCCATTATTTATGTGAACTGCTGTGTGCAGTATTATAGCGCAGAGATGAGTCGTGAGGACTTTAGGCCATTATTTATGTGAACCGCTGTGTGCAGTATTATAGCGCTAAGATTATTGTTCAATGTGTTCGTGCTGTGATCTAAATTGTACATGAATGTAAACGTGATTATGTCGTGACTTAATAAATCGTCATTAAATGTCACCAGGCGTTTACCACATTCCATGATTCGTATGTACGTGCCTGTGGCGTGAGTGTCTACCCTAACACGCACCCATTTGCAACATTCTACACATCGTGACAAAAGAACAGTAGCACATATACCTTTATGATAAATAGCCCTGTGTGGGCGTGGCTTATTCTATTATACAAAGCACGGAAAGACAACTGTTGCACAATACCACTATTACGACACCACCACCATAACGAACTGTTCTCTAACTATTACTACCACCAGATATAAACTTTACAGTATCAGTATTCTATTGAACATTATCAGTAACATAACTGGTGGACCAGTTCAAATTGGAACCAATACAGAAGAGGTTACTGCTAAGACTAAAACGGTAACAGGGACTTAAGAGATGTGAATTGAAGTACTACAGACCGCCCATCTAGCTGTAGTCAGCAGATGTTACAAACACTGAATAGCTTTGACAAACCTTCGACCTGCGAAGGCAAAGCTAGTGTTGACAATACTGCATATAGTGTACAAAGAAATAATTTTTTTGCATGTTGTCATAAAGTTATGACATTTTAGTTGATTGTTTTATAAGAAATTGTTTGATGTGTTTTTGATAAATGTATTGTTAGCAATAGTATGTAAGGAGTTACTAATGATGAATTTCTAGAAATAACAGGAAGACTAGAAAGGATCCCATGGTATAAAATATTGGGGCACCATAAATGATACATTGAGGTATGAAAAAGAAAATTGTAAACTGTATACACAGATGCCCAGAAATGACATGGATACATATTGTCTGGAGTACCAGGAACTTTGTTTTAATGGAGAAAATAAAGTAATACAGAAACCAATATGGAAAATTCATGATGATTCGAAAATTTTCCCTTGTATTTCACATATTTGTAATAACATGTTGTAAACATATTGGTTTAATAATTGCTGAGTAGTTGGATGTCTAATAATTGCAGAATGCTAGTTCAAGGAAGATTATTGAAAAAAAACATATTTCCAGGAAATGGTTCACATAGATAACAATGTGTTGACAGAGGATAAGGATAATTCGAAATAACCGAATCATTTATGGTCAGGATCACCACCAACATCTAACTTACATATAATTGGAGAAAAACATTGCATATTTTGAAAAAAAAAAAAAATATTGAACAATTTCTACAGCGATGGATACTGGGAACGGATTTATGCACATATCCCTTGGAGAATATAGACTATATGATGAAAAATTTAGATACAAATTAATAGGGATAAGCCATGAGGTTTTGAATAATTTCATTGTGTAAATTATGATTGCATGTCAACATGATAATGGTTACATTATAGTTTGAAAATGTTTGCACATATATGCCTAGAAATGTTTATACTAGTAATAATGAGTAAGTAGATCATTCCCTGAAAAGAAGAAGAGAAAACATGATGAATCACCATGAACGAATTAACTGTATTATACAATTGGATCATCATTGCAAAGATAATGTGGATTATTTTGAAAAGAATTTTGAATACTTTATATTAGAATATAAATGGAATGCATACCAAATAAATAATGTAAGCCCATAATTATTGGAACACCAAGAGGAAAATAACATAAACATTTATGAAGGATTTGGAGTCTTATGAAATGGAGCCAATAACAGGAACAGAGATGATATAACATTTTTCTCCCCACCAAGTCTAATAAAGCGTTGTCAGGCATATTTTAACGAAATGCCATTGTGCTATGCAAATGAAATGATTAATTGTTCATGTTTCCCAATGTGACCACTCGTCACATTTTTGGGTGACGACTTTATGGATTAGATAGATGTTTTGAATATTTTGTTGGCCAGTGTTGCCAATTAGTAAATTTGATTGAAATATGTCTTGATATGATGAATGGTTTGCATTTTTTTGAAATGATACCCATTAATAGGGCCTGTTTAAGGAAGACAGTCCCATATATACATATAGGATCCCAGGTTTAGGAATTAAGTTAAATTTTTCTGAAATATTTTTGGACTTTGAAAATTTTGGACTGAAAATTTTTTTTTTGGTAAACTTAGAAATTTTTTTTGGGATATTTTTTTTGAATTTGATAGTACTCAAATGTCTCCCTACGGGATATATTTGCAGAGCCCCTGGATCTATATGTGACCGTAAGTTAGTCATTTCAGGAAATTATACTAAGAAAAATAACTTATTTTTTAAATTGAAACAGAGAATAGTTGGAAGGAAAACTCAAGTAGTAAAATAAATTGTTATTTATATTAGAAACAGACTATATGCATAACTTAGAAAATATACAAAAGGGAAAAGGGATGATGGTGGAAAAATAGCGTTTATTAGATTATTGACCAATCGCTGAGTTGAAAATTTGGATCATGCACGCTTTGGTACCGGCCGTTTTGCCCGAGTTGAGTAGAGTAGCTGAAAGACATCTGAAGTCATCAGACGTCTGTATGAACTGCAGTTGAGGATTTTTCAACAAAATGAAAGGAAAATTCATTTAAGCAGTCTAGAAACATGAACTATTTTATACTCACAGTGGTTTTTATTTGTGCCTTATTTCGAAAATGGAGAAATGCTGTAAGTAGTAACAATATAAATTCTTTATGACATTACCATGACGGCGCAGGATAGTTTTACATATCAGAAGAAACAAATGGTTGTAAGCTTTCCCTTAGGCAAAAATGCAGATTTGAACATTTGTACTGAATCACTGACATTGTACCATAATGAAAACCTTTTGAGCACACAACTAAATGGCCACCCCCCCGAAAAATGCATGAAGTGAATTGTTCACTATGATGGAAGGAAACTGTAAAACAAACGAAGCTAAATCAAAATGCTTTACATGACGTTAAGCTCCTATGCTGTTTTGACCTGGATACAATTTCCTTGAAGATAGGAAAAACACATGGTGTTATATTCTATGTCCATGCTTGAAGAATTTATGTAAATAAAGTTTACAAGTTGATTTTTGAAGTCAAGTCGTCACTCATTTGCTTTACCTTGGAATAAAAAGGGAATAGACGCATGTCAGTTTGGAAAATTAAATGATGATCTATATTTGCTCCAACCATAACAACTTTAGAGGATAGACTAAGAACCTGGTAGTTCCCTAAGAATGTAGGAGAGAAATTTCTACCTCTGGCGAGATTGGCCAGTTAATATCTAAACTCTCTGTTAAACAGTAAGTAACATCATAGACCCATGGCCACAATTCCCCACAAGAAGGATAGCCTTGAGTGCCAACTGGATGACGCAATCTGTAGCAGGTCATTGCAACCACATTTCTTCCTTGTCATCATTTGTGTTGTGGATTCTGTGATGCCTCGTGAATGCGTGAACAGTGCGGATTATTTTTGATATATCTGCGGACAAATAACTTTGCTATTACAACGGGCGATCCACTACAGTGATTGTTACTTTTGCATGACTCCTCCAATTGGACATGGTATTGCTAAGAAGAAAAAGCGACCTGTCACCTATCCGAATATTCCCTCTGCTATGCGGCCAATGCCTCATGGGGAAGAACTTTCTGTTCTGGACCAACCAGAATCATATACTTTGGATGATGAAGAAGATAATAAGGCCAGTGGACATCCCTCATCTGTGAAAGCATATACATCAAGAAATCCTGATTTTATGACTATTGAAGAGTCTGCACAGCCATATAAAATTACACAGAGTGAATTGAATAATCTAGTGAGAGATCTGGAATTGCCAAAAAATAAAGCAGAGCTGTAGGGGTCCAGACTGCAGCAATGGAATCTTCTAGAAGATGTGTCTGTGTTTCGTGCTCAACACAAGGATCTGCTTCCATATTTCAAAATGACAGACTAACTTCATTGCATGCGTTGATATAGTGGGTCTGATGGCGGCACTACACATCAACTACAAAGACGACGATTGGAGGTTGTTCAGTGATTCGTCCAAGTTGCACTTAAAAGCTGTGCTGCTCCATAATGGAACGTTTTACCAGCTGTTCCACTCTGGTATGCAGTCCACATGAAAGAAGCGTACAACAACATGAAACAACTGTTTCACACCATCAACTATGACAAGTATAAGTGGCAGATTTGTGGTGACCTGATGGGGCTACAGCAGGGTTACACAAAGTTTTGCTGTTTCCTCTGTCTGGGGGACAGCCGTGCAAGGACTTCCCACTACAAGAAAATAAATTGGTCCCAACGACAATCACTTTAACCGGGAAAAAAGAATGTACTTAACAAACCTTACTTACTTAGTCGTTCCCCTTCTACCGTTAGGTGTAGAGGTTTGGAAGAGAGAGTTCCAGACTATCCTATTGGCTGTCTTCCTCTTGGCCTGGTTCCATTCTAGTCCTCGGTCCTTCAAAGATTGTCTAATGTTGTCCTCCCAGCGGACTCTGGGTTGTCCTGGGGGTCTGGATCCCTGGCTCTTTGTTTCCCATGCTTGTTGCGGTAGCCGATCTTCTCCCATTCTGCAGATATGGCCAAACCATCTTAAATAAATTAAGGGGCTGCTGTAAAACTGGTAAGGAATATAAGTTTATAAACTAATAAAACGGTATTGAATCAGTTTTACAAATAACAGTTCACATGAGACAAGGGACGTTTCGGGTTTTACCCTTCGTCAGCCACAAACAAGTGACAAAGACAAAAATTACATATAGGTACTACAAAACTATACGATGATGAGAAATATACAACAAAAGGGTGATACAAGCAGATGGGAAAAGTAACAACAACAACAGTGATGAGAGAAAAAAAGAACAATAACAATACAAGAAAACCGTAAAATCTAAAAGAAATACTGAAACAAGAAAGTAAATAATCAACGAAACGAAAAAAAGAATAAACAAAACTGTGGAACTAGTAAAATAAAACTTAGCTCGATCCAATGATTCTGTGATAAGAGACTACCGCTTTCTTCCACAGATTCATTGGATCGAGCTAAGTTTTATTTTACTAGTTCCACAGTTTTGTTTATTCTTCTTTTTTTTCGTTTATATTCCAAACCATCTTAGTTGGGACTGTTCTACTTGAGCCTGCAGTCATAGGTGGAGCGGTATACAGCCACCTTTGTTTTCTTACCAACCTCTCTCTTGCTGAGGAATCCTCGGTTTATGGCCTGAAAAAAATCTCCCAGCTGCTGCTTTTTGAGTGGCCAACTCTTCTCTGATACCTCCCTTTTGGTCTATAATAGCTCTGATGTATTTAAAGTGGTCGACCTGCTCCATGACCTGTTCTCCCAGCTTAATCTGATGTACTCTTTCTTCTCGTGATATCACCATGGATTTTGTTTTAGAGCTGCTTATGACCATCCCTCTCTTCTCCAGCTCTTTCTTCCAGACTTGCATGTTGGATTGGAGATGTTCCTCTGATTTAGCAATCAGGACATCATCATCAGCAAATGCTAGCTCTGAAATACAGACCTGTCTCATCTTCCAGTACCCCACTAAATACTTTCTTGTTCTCTCCTTACATGCCTTGATGACATCGTCCATGAGGAGTATGAAAAGATAAGGTGACAGAATATCGCCTTGTCTTACACCAGTGGTGGTCCTGAACTCTTCTGACTTATAGTTTGCTGTCCTCACATAATTTTTGCAAGACTTGTAGAAGCTCTGTATAACATGAATCAGAAGTGCTGGAATGTTTTTCCTTGCCAAACAGTCCCAATGTTTGCTCCAGGGGACCCTGTCAAACGCCTTTTCCAGATCTATGAAATAAAGATGGATCTTACTCTTATACTCAAGGGCCTTTTCACTCAGCTGCCTTAGTGTGAAGATTAGGTCTTGAGTCTTTTGGTTTGCTCAGAATCCACACTGGACTTCATCCAATTGAGGCTCAGCTAGGCATCGGTGTCTCTGCTCTAGGATTCTAGAGTAGATTTTACCAGGGACACTGAGAAGGGATATGCCTCAGTGGTTTCCACATTGTCGATTGTCACCCTCTTTGAAAATCGGTGTTATGATGGCAATCTCCCAATCCTTTGGCATGGCCTTGTTGCACCACGCTGCCTGTTGGACCCTTAGGAGTAATAGATCACCTGATGCTCCCATGTACTTAACCATTTCTGGACTTAACAAACCACTTGTAGAATCTCACAAGATCTTGCTCCCTGCTCTCCACATCAAACTTGGACTAATGAAGAATTTTGTAAAGGCCATGGATCGAAATGGGGCAGGATTTTAGTACCTTCATGATAAATTTCCAAGACTTAAAAAGACCAAAATCAAGGAAAGTGTATTTGTTGGTCCACAGATATGTCAGCTCTTCAGAGATCAGTGTTTTGATGATATCCCCACAGGTGATGAAAAGTTAGCTTGGAATGCTTTCCCGCAAGTTGCCACAAACTTTCTAGGAAAGAATATGGCCGACAATTACCAGGAGCTTGTAGAAACCCTCTTGCAGCGCTACGAGAGACTAGGGTGCAACATGTCTTTGAAATTACACTTTTTACACTTTCGTCTGGATTTCTTACCTGCTAACTGCGGTGCTGTCAGTGACGAGAATGGGGAACAATTTCATCAGGACATTACTACCCTCGAAAAAAGGTACCAAGGGAAATGGAATGCAGCAATGCTAGCAGACTATTGTTGGACCCTTGTGAGAGATGCTCCAGAAACTCCTAACAAGCGACAGACAAAAAGGCGTCGCTGTGAATCATTTCCGCTATGAGCATTATTCATATGGTATGTATATACAAATGTGTAAAACTTGTTTTATGGATATTTAAAAAAAAACTAAAGCTAATCTGGTGTTTTAACGGTCATTTTCGTATTATTTCGTAGAGCGAAAATAAGCTCTCACAACAAGCAGAAGAGAAAAGAACACGCAGAAAAGCAGCTGAGGGCTATCACCTCAGGGGCGCATTCCCATAAAGTCAGTCATGCCTGAAGGGGCTACTACTACTTATAGAGATAAAGAGAGACCAAAAGACACATGTAGATGAGAACTTAAGACAGTAACGAAAGAAATGAGGAAAACACGGACATATCTTAAGCAGATGGCACAGAACATGAAAACGTGCCATACATTTGTTTTGGAGCTGAAGGTTAAGGATGATAAAGAAATATGTCAGTATAGTTTGTGGCCCCCACATTGTTTCTATGGGCATTTGAGGAGATAAACAAAGAATACATCTCTAGGAAGGTTAAGGCGGCCGGCATGATACTGAACAAATCACCCCTAATGTATCGATGGTCAAGAAAATATGGGCCTAACACCGTATTCCCAATATGCCTGTTAATAAGGAACGAACGAACGAACGAACGAACGAACTTTATTTTCAAAGGGTTAAGAATTGGGCACGCAGGCCCGTCTGACATTCTGCCCTTCCTCTCTCTCTCATCATATATACTATATCCTTTCATCCTCACATTTACTATAAGCATTATTAAGGCATTTATCATTATAAAAGTAATATTACATTTGCAATAATCATCATAATTAAAGTACGTTTTTAACATTAAAAAAGAATAATAATAATAATAATGAATGTAAAAATAAAATAAATAAAAATAACATTAATACATAGATTAGATAGATAGATAGATAGATAGATAGATAGATAGATAGATAGATAGATAGATAGATAGATAGATAGATAGATAGATAGATAGATAGATAGATAGATAGATAGATAGATAGATAGATAGATAGATAGATAGATAGATAGATAGATAGTTTATGGTGGTATATAATAAGAACTCGTGACATTTTGGGAATCCGCTGCTGAATGACTTGGGACTTAGTGTGTTGTCAGCACATGCGGAAAATGTTCCCACAGGTGAGCAGCTTTGAGTCCCAAGCAGACATTGGCTATGGTCTTAACAACCATGGACCACACTTTTAGTGTTAAATTGCCTACCCTATGACAGAAACCTGAGTGCTATGCTAGTTATTACTTACAGTAAAATTTGATGTTATCATATTTCACTCTGGTGATGGTATAATCACACCATGGGAATAATGAAAACTTTGTTTCCATTATTTTTGCGGAAGGGGGGGGGGGGGGGGTGATGTTTATGATTAAAATTCATAACGTTTATGTCGATATAATAGGCAGCTCAACAGGGCTCCTTTTTTAATTTTATACGGAGTCACTTATTAATAAAGGAAGTGACGTCATGCCGATATTTTACTGGCGGGCGTGAACAATTTAAAGCAGAAGTGAGGTGGTCGTCTGCAAGGGAGATGCGGCTTGTGTTTGGAAGTGAGCGGACTTATGTGTTTTGAGCTCCTGCAGTATTCTGTGTTTTTCTTGAATTATTCCATCACCAGGACATCAATATACTTGGTTGAGGTGTCCCTGGCTTATTTTAGTAAGGAAATGTGTACCTATTCATAAAGACGTCCAAAGGACTATATTAAATAAAGTTTGAAAGATTGCCAATGACCAGCGTTTGATAAGGAATGGACTGGACTACTATATATTACTGCATTTACCTTTGGGCCTGTATATCTATTACCATGGAGCTCTTTGTCAAATCGATTAAAATGCATATTTGTAAAATCGTGAAGGAGGTGTTTGTCTGCTCAGTGCAGTTATGATGATTTCATGTTGTGTGACTGCCCCTAGAATCTACTTGGCCACGGAGAACATTTCCAGAATATTACAATACGACACGTATCACTATGATACAATCAATGCTATTGTTAATACATTTTGGTATCATAGCATGTCATTACAGTATTTAGTACATTTCTCACTTGTGAAATCAGTTACATTTTTAACAGTTTGTGTTTGTACACAATTTTACAAGTGTCTATGCAAGTTGAATAAAAAATCAACTGCAGCGAAAAATGAAATAGAAACATGTTGACACTGCAATCCTTCACGGTAATTCAGAATGAGAAGACAAATTTGTACGTGCCTGTTAATTATGGAAAAAATGATTTTTCAAAGTATAAACGTCTTCATATTTTGAATAATAAAAGAAGGAATTATTTAACAAATGATTTACCACAATAATGATTTATAAATTATCCTATTCAAGTTTATTATTTATCTAGTTATTATTTATTATACACACGTATCCGACTTGGCGAGAAAGCCCTTGCTGAAGATAAGTTTGTTAAAGCGGTTTCTTCACTGGGCACAACAGATTGAGATACCATCTATACCACAAGTACAGAATAGGTGCAACAGATCTGTGGCACCAGCCCAATGACAGCCGAACACCTTCTGAAGTCCTGCCCAACATACAGCAATGGAGTAGCATATGGCAACAACCTACTTCAGTCCCCAAAGACTGTTTGGAGATGTCATGAGCCTTGAGCTGACTATGGCCTTATTCGAGTCATTAATGTGGAAGTCTGAAGACAAACGAGGACGTCCTTCCATTAAGCACTCTCATTCTGCCCCCCCACATCTATCTTGTCCCGCACAAATTTTGCAGACATACTGGTACAGTGTTTGTTAACTAAAATGTGATGAGTAAACAACATACACATATGGAGCTCAAAAGAAATCAAGTCAGACCCAAAAATCAAAATCTTCAAATTGAAATGTCAAGTCAGTCCTATTGTATGGCTATGAAACATGAACAACAAAAACAACCAAAAAGCTACAGATTTTCATAAATGGGTACTTGCATACATTAGAAGGATTGAAGTGGTATAAGATTACTAATGTGGAACTGATAAAAATCAGACAAGTGCCAGTGGAACAAGAGATAAGATGACACTGGAGATGGATAGAACACACACCAAGATGAAATCTTTTGACATCATTATCAGGCAGTCCTTGTTCTGTAATCCCTAAGGTGAGAGAGGGAGACCTAGGAACACATGAAAAAAGACACGAATGACATAAAACTAAAACATCCCATACAAGTCCACTGTAGCTATTAATTCTCAAAACACGTGGCAACATTAGTAATACAGTTTATTAGTATACACCAAACCACTGAAATAATTTAGTTAATATAAATGTTCACAATTAACAAAAACACTAATAAATGACACAAACTTTGGTCATACACAAATTCAAAATTAAAAAAAAAAAATGAACAGCAACAAATTATAAAGCATCAACCATTAAATGTACAGCAGTGCTTCTTAAATGTGGGTGTGAAACCTGACATGCCAGATAGCTTAAAAGGCATATCAACCTAAACATAGAGAATGAATTTTGTGCCAAATATAACACTGACAATGTGAATTCAGTGAAAATATAAATATATATATATAGTCCACTGAAGGCCATGGACCCCTTAGGTTGTCCATTGAAGGCCAAGGACCCCATAGGTTGTCCACTAAAGGCCATGGACCCCTTAGGTTGTCCACCGAAGGCCAAGGACCCCATAGATTGTCCACTGAAGGCCTAGGACTCCTTAGAAAGAATGTACATATATACACAATTACATTTTTTGCATACAAGTAATACATTTTATTACAAAGAAAAAATTGTTAAGCTTACATACAGTCATACTGAAATACTATAACAATCTGTAAAAAGAAGATATTTACTTACATGCAAAAATCTATCGTAATTTTCCAGAGTAAAACTACATTAAGAAATTTTAAGGATATGCAAAGCCCCAACTAAGGGCTCTGTAGACCACAGGTTAAGAAACCCTGATATAACCATAATTTACAATTAGCCATCACCCTAAATGATTTGAGTTGTACAGCAGATAAAATGAGATCACAACCAGGGCATATGGTGGCTAACTATTGCCATAAATAATTGTATGAATGTACACAGCAATTCCATGTACACAGCCATCCCATGTACACATGTTTAATAATGAAAGGAAGAAATGAGATCAAAATCAGATTAACAAGTTTTAAAACACAAAAGGTCAAAGTTGACCCATAGCAGATACTGCTGTAGGGAGTGGAGTGTTAGAGAACTTCACCATACTAGGTCCAGCTCTTTGAATTTAGCTGACCAGTTCCCATCCCTGCTGCCTTTGCCTTCCATAAATCAAGAGCACATTATGGTGCTCCTTTACAGCTGGGTAGATGAGCATGATGATACCGGTTTAGAACATTGTACCTTTGCAGCCAGGAAGAGTTGAGTGCAGAGGAAGGCAGTGCTGTAAGTGAGAAGTTAACATCTAGCAATAGACAGGAAAGAGTATCAGAGTGCACCATCAAGACAAGAGACAGAAGATGGAGATATATTCAATGCTAAGATGGCAGTTGATAGATCAAATTGGATACCTTCAAGAGAAAAAATGCCCCACACTTCTGCATATTATGAAATGGATTATTTGTTTCATCTGCTTAAAATGTAAAAAAAAAACAAACAAAAAAACATTACTTAAAACAAACATTTAAAAAATAATGGACAAAATACAGCCTGAGAGCACTTTGAAATTCAACTGTGTCTTAATAGTGTTGTGTCTTTCAGGTCTCAGTTAGTTAGTCTAGGAATGAGAAATTTAATTTAATATTACAGTTTGTGAAAGAAAATACATCATGTGTTGATAATGTACAGACCTACTAGTTAATAAAGAAACATTTGGTACAAAAGCGCACATTCTAGTGAGAACTGTGATTAGCAGATGCATTATCCATGTTGCATTAATTCAGTTGGAAATGAAAACAGCTCACAATATACTGACAGTTAAAATGAGACATGAGATAAATTGATGGAGTTTTTCTAAAACAAACACATACAGCCCCAACTGAGTAGCACTCAAGTGCCCTTCATTCCTATCAGATTTTGATCAAGTCTGAAACTGGACTGTTTTTTTCTGCCTCAATGTTAAATACAAAACATATAAAAATTAGCCTAGCAATTCTTCAGTTGTATTTTGTGATATATATAGGAACGTATTTGCAATTTCAAAATCTGTAAGAATAGAGATGACAAAATTATTTCTTAGTTAAAACATTAACTACGGAATTGAAAAACATACTGTGGCTGAATTAAATTTTTTTCCCATTTTCATCCTGTAGGTGTTTGCACAAAGTAAGCTGTAGTTTTCGTAACTGTTAACAGATTTTTATGAATTACACGTCATTTTAAAGATAAATGAATGTACTATTACAATAAGCACCGTTTGTAACTAATAGATGTTGTTGCTATTTAACGGCCCTCCAATAGCCGAGGACTTGCAATACTTTCACAATTATAACTGCTTGCGCCCCATCTCTATCAAAATCACAATTTCAATCAATGTGCACACCGTTTTCACTCTTGTCCTCATCGCTAGATCTATCAGTCAGTTGTTGAAACACGTTTCTATCCTATTCAGCCGTTAGATGAGATGTACACGCATTTTTTGTAGTCTTATCACTAGTTGCCACGGTAAACAGTTTTACACGATTTGGTAACTAACCCAAAACGCTGAAAAATATGAACATAATATCAATTTTCCAGTGTTCTACAACAACCATGCTTTGGGAATTTGTTTTCCGGTGGCAACTCAAAATCTTGAACCAGATCAGAAAGTGTTTCAGTATATTTTTCATTCGTTTTGTTACTAAAATTAGATTTGCACTCTGAGCGGCTTGCAGTCCAAATGTGTTTATTTTGTGAGCCACTGACAGCGGCTTGCGGTAGTTAATGTGTTAAACGCTAGCTTTTTTTTGTCTGTATCATGGTGTCCCACCACCATCACATTATCTTTGATAATTTGATATTCAGCATCATGTTAACAAACAGATACATATTAGCACCATATAACATATATATTATAATAATAATAATAGCCCCTTCAGTCATAACTGAATATGGGAATTCGCACCAGAGGTGACAGCCCCCAGCTGCTTATTTTCCTGGTTATCCTTTCAACGTTTTCTTCTCTCTTCTGCTCATCATGTTAGGTTCATGTTCGCAGACCGTCAAAGCAGTCAATGGCCATCACACCTAGTGCCGTCTTGTAAGGCAACAACAAATTGATTCCACTTTGCTCGGTCGGTGGCCATCCTTCGTACAGTGCCCCAACTCTGGTTCATTCTTTGCATCTCAGCCTCCACAGTCCTCCGCCAGGTTGTTTTTGGTCGGCCTCTCTTTCGTTTTCCTTCAGGGGTCCAAAGCATAGCTGTTCTTGTGATGGCATCTTCTGAGGACATGGCCAGCCCAGCTCCAGCGTCTGCCAGCTATGATGGTGTGCATGTCCCCTTGCTTGCTCCGAGTAAGCAGATCTTGGTTGGTGATGGTATTCGGCCAAAAGATTCAGTGAATTTTTCTTAGGCATGTTGTGTGAAAAGAGGACAATTTCGACATTTCCTTCTCTGTAACTCTCCAGCATTCCGCACCATAGAGAAGCACAGAAAGCACACAGCTCTGATATAATCTTAATTTTGTGCTTGTGCTGTATTGAGAGGACTTCCAGATGTTGTTTAGGCTAAAAAAGGCTGTTCTTGCCTTATTCATTCTGATGTTGATGTCTTTGCCTGCCCTGCCGTCTGGTGTTACTATGCATCCTAGTTATGTGAAGGTGTCTATCTGTACCAGTTGCTGATTCCTTACTGATATGGGCTCAGGGTTGCTCACATTGAGTGTCATGACCTCTGACTTCTTTAAATTGATGTTCAAGCTCACCTGCTGGCTAAACTTATTAAGTCTATCCGTTTTTTCCTGGATGTGTTGATGTGAATGTGCTAGTAGTGCAATGTCATCTGCATATTCCAGATCTTCCAGTGTAGAAAATGTAGTCCATCTTATTCCTCTTGGACTGCCCTCTGTTATCTGGCACATCACCCAGTCTATGACTGTTAAAAATAGAGTTGTTGATAAGGGCATTCCTGTCGTACTCCTGTCTTCACCTCAAAGGTTAGGTTGCTATGCCCAACACTACACGTAAAGCTGGCATAGAGACTTTTTATGATTGACACTATGCAGCTTGGAATTCCATAAGCCCTCAGTATTTTCCATAAACTGTCCCTATGTATGCTGTCAAAAGCCTTTTCAAAATCAATAAAATTAATGTACAGCTGTCTTTGCCATTCTGAGCACTGCTCTATAATGTTCCTGAGAGTGAATATATGATCTACACAACTTCTGTTCTTTTTAAATCCTGCTTGTTCTTTCCTCAGTTTCCTGCTGTTGAAATTCTCTATATAATTATCCTGCCTAGTATTTTGCTGGGAACTGAGAGAAGAGTTATTCCTCTCCAATTATTGCAGTCTGCAAGATCTCCTTTCTTGGGCAATTTGACAATTATTCCTTTGTTCCACTCTGATGGTGTTGTCCCTGTTTTCCAGACTTGTGCAAATAGTGGTTCTAATAGTTCTGCTGCTAGCTCAGGGTCTGTCTTAAATAGCTCTGCATTTAAGTTATCATGGCCAGGAGCTTTTCCGTTCTTTAACCCTTTGATTGCTGTGATGATTTCTTCTTTTTGTGGAATGTCTGTATTTACATCCAGATCATTTTCAGCCTCAGGAGCATTCAATTGTGTCTCTGGTGATTCCTTGTTCAGAGTTTCCCTGAAGTGCTCTGCCCATCTTGTTTCCTGTCCCTCTGCTGTCGTGATGAGATTTCCTTGCTTATCTCTTACTAATGTAATATTGTTTGCACCTCATTTTCCGCTGATGAATTTAGTTATTTTGTATACTGTGCTTTGTTCATTTCTCAGTGCTGCCTCTTCTGCCTGTCTTGCAAGATCGTCAAGGAAATTCCTTTTGTTGGCTCAGGTTTGGCATTCATCCTCATCTGGAGCATACACCTTTACCAGGTTATGATTTCTCATTCTATTAGTTTTACAACCATAATGCGCTCTGAGACAAAGTTCCATCCTTGGATACTATCTTTTTTGGTTTTTTGCTACAATGCAACCAATGCCCCCTTTAGCTCTTTCAGATGTGGGTACACCACTGTAGAGCAGCGTGCTACCATCAAGATCCATGACTCCTTGTCCCTTTTTCCTTGTTTCCATTATAGCCAGGATTTCTAGTTTGCTTTCCGCATCTCTTCCCCCAGCACCTCTTCTTTCCCATTTGTACTTCTTGTGTTCCAATTTTCATAAGTTGTGGTCTGTAGTCCGTTCAAGTTCGTCGCCTTTAGAATCAGCCCAGTTTTCTCTCGTGTAGTTCACATTATCGTGGTTTAAAGCAAACAGGTGATTGGCCTGTTGTGCCTTTGCTTGGTGGAGGGGCTGCCTCCTTACGGATTCCATGCAGGCCACCCTCCTCCTTTTTTAGCCTTTCTTGGGACCGGCCTAGGCTGTGTCTCTTTAAAGCACCACTATGAGATAATTCTGCCCCAAAAAATATCACACTTATAAGGTTTCTCTCCTGTGTGTGTCATTTTGTTACTCTTTAAAGCCCCATTATGAGAAAATTCTGCTCCACAAACATCACATTTATAAGGTTTATCTCCTGTGTGTGTCCTTATGTGACTCTTTAAAGAACCACTAAGAGAACATTCAGCTCTACAAACATCACGCTTATAAGGTTTCTCTCCCGTATGTGTCCTTATGTGGCTCTTTAAAGCACCGCTAAGAGAAAATTCTGCTCCTCAAACATTACACTTATAAGGTTTCTCTCATGTGTGTGTCTTTTTGTGACTCTTTAAAGCCACATTCTCGGAAAACTCTGCTCCACAAACATCACACTTATAAGGTTTCTCTCCTGTGTGTGTCAATTTGTGACTCTTTAAAGCACAATTATGAGAAAATTCTGCTAAACAAACATCACACTTATATGGTTTCTCTCCTGTGTGTGTCCTTTTATGTCTCTTCAAATGATTATTTTGAGAAAATTCTGCTCCACAAACACCACACTTATAAGGTTTCTCTCCTGTGTGTGTCCTTTTGTGACTCTTTAAAGCACCACTATGAGAAAATTCTGCTCCACAAACATCACACTTATATGGTTTCTCTCCTGTGTGCATATATTTGTGACTCTTTAAAGCACCACTTTGACAAAATTCTGCTCCACAAACATCACACTTATAAGGTGTCTCTCCTCTGTGTCTTTTTGTGACTCTTTAAATAACCGTTGCAAAATTCAACTCGCCGTGCCAGAGCGTGGTTTTTAGTTTATCATGCATAAACCCTAAAAATCGTCCGTTTAATGCAGTTCATATATTAAAACTTGTAGAATGACTTCTGCTACTATTTAAACAACTAATTTGACTATAGTTAATCAGCAAATGTCCGTGTTTTGATGTTATTTTCACAATTTTTGTGAAGATTTGCGTGTTACCGTTTTTCATTGTTATTGCTAGAGAAATATGTCACGCTTTATATTTACACTTTCTAAGTCTCCTAAGCAAATAACTGTGTCAAACTACTTTGAAACAATACTGACATTGATGATGACTGTTTGTTAGTTACAGTTTGTTGTCAAAAAACGGAATCTGTGCAGAAAAGCTAGACACACTAGATTTAGTTGATGAGTGGGCGTGGTCATATTTTGGCCGATCAAAAATGAACAAAACTAGACCTATCGTAACATCTAATCATTAGTTATTGGTAGAAGATGAAGCTAGGAATACTATTTAAACATTAAACAAGAGTAAAAAAATTTTTATATGACGTTATTCTTCTTTATTTGTTTGAAAATTACGTAATGCATGATTGCATAATTTATTTTTTTCTTACAAACGACCACGGACAAACTGGTGTGAATAACACTAAAAGTACTAATTGTGGCCATAGGCATGTTTTTTTTTTTCATGGTATAAAGATTTTTGTGAAGACTAAAAAGAAAGTTTTATTGTCTACAACATTAATATTTCTTTGGTAAGGTCGTATTTTACAGTTAACTTTTTAGTGTTTTTCAATTTTACATGCAAAATGTTTTAAGTATAACGACCACACTTGTGTTAATACTACCAAATACTATTATATATTACAATTCTCTATCCATTTCCCTACAGTTTGGTATATAATAAGTACATGTTCACAGAAAAAGATTAACATAAAATTTACACTAAAAGTCAGTACACTTCACCGTTTAGAATTCTTCAACAAATAATTATGGCACAGGGTGGAAAATAATTATGGAGTCAGAGTTAAAGCACAATTGCGAGAAAATTCTGCTCCACAAACATTACACTTATATGGTTTCTCTCTTGTGTGTGTCCGTTTATGTCTCTTCAAAGAGCAACTAAGAGAACATTCTGCTTCACAAACACCACAATTATGTTTCCTCTCCCGTGTGTGTCCTTTTGTGACTCTTTAAAGAACCATTCTCAGAAAAACCTGCTTCACAAACACCACACTTATAAGGTTTCTCTCCTGTGTGTGTCCTTTTGTGACTCTTTAAAGCACAATTGTGAGACAATTCTGCTCCACAAACATAACACTTATATGGTTTCTCTCCTGTGTGTGTCCTTTTACGTCTCTTCAAATGATTATTTTAAGAAAATGCTGCTCCAAAAACATCACACTTATAAGGTTTCTATCCAGTGTGTGTCCTCTGGTGACTCTTTAAATGACCATTTTGAGAAAAGTCTGCTTCACAAACATCATACTTATTAGGTTTCTCTCCTTTATGTGTTCTTTTGTGACTCTTTAAATAACCACTAAGAGAAAATTCTGCTTCACAAATATCACACTTAAAAGGTTTCTCTCCTGTGTGTGTCAATTTGTGACTATTTAAAGCCCCATTCTGAGAAAATTTTGCTCCACAAACATCACATTTATAACGTTTCTCTCCTGTGTGTGTCCTTTTGTGACTCTTTAAAGAAAATTATGAGAAAATTCTGCTCCACAAACATCACACTTATAAGTTTTCTATCCAGTGTGTATCCTCTGGTGACTCTTTAAATGACCATTTTGAGAAATGTCTGCTCCACAAACATCATACTTATTAGGTTTCTCTCCTTTATGTGTCCTTTTGTGACTCTTTAAAGAACCACTAAGAGAAAATTCTGCCCCACAAACATCATACTTATAAGGTTTCTCTCCTGTGTGTTTCAACTTGTGACTCTTTAAATGACCATGTTGAGAAAATTCTGCCCTACAAACATCACACTTATAAGGTTTCTCCCCTGTGTATGTCCTTTCATGTCTCTTCAAAGAGCAACTAAGAGAAAATTCTGCATCACAAACACCACACTTATAAGGTTTCTCTCCTGTGTGTGTCCTTTTGTGACTCTTTAAAGAACCATTCTCAGAAAAACCTGCTTCACAAACATCACACTTATAAGGTTTCTCTCCAGTGTGTGTTCTTTTTATGACTCTTTAAAGCACAATTGTGAGAAAATTCTGCTCCACAAACATAACATTTATATGGTTTCTCTCCTGTGTGTAAATTAAGATTATATCAGAGCTGTGTGCTTTCTGTGCTTCTCTATGGTGCGGAATGCTGGAGAGTTACAGAGAAGGAAATGTCGAAATTGTCCTCTTTTCACACAATATGCCTAAGAAAAATTCACCAAATCTTTTGGCCAAATACCATCACTAACCAAGATCTGCTTACTCGTAGCAAGCAAGAGGACATGCACACCATCATAGCTGGCAGACGCTGGAGCTGGGTTGGTCATGTCCTCAGAAGAGACCCCGATGCCATCACAAGAACAGCTATGCTTTGGACCCCTGAAGGAAAACGAAAGAGAGGCCAACCAAAAACAACCTGGCGGAGGACTGTGGAGGCTGAGATGCAAAGAATGAACCAGAGTTGGGGTACTGTATGAAGGATGGCCACCGACCGAGCAAAGTGGAATCAATTTGTTGTTGCCCTACAAGACGCCACTAGGCATGATGGCCACTGACTGCTTTGACGGTCTGCGGCTAAGGATCAAAGAAGAAGAAAGTCTCCTGTGTGTGTCAGTTTATGTCTCGTCAAATGATTATTTCGAGAAAATTCTGCTCCACAAACATCACACTTATAAGGTTTCTCTCCTGTGTGTGTCCTCTGGTGACGCTTTAAAGAACAATTCTCAGAAAAACCTGCTCCACAAACATCACACTTATAAGGTTTCTCTCCTGTGTGTGTCCTTATGTGACTCTTTAAAGAACCATTCTCAGAAAAACCTGCTCCACAAACATCACACTTATAAGGTTTCTCTCCTGTGTGTGTCCTCTTGTGACTCTTTAAATGTCCATTTTCAGAAAAACCTGCTCCACAAACATCACACTTATAAGGTTTCTCTCCTGTGTGTGTCCTCTCGTGACTCTTTAAATGTCCATTTTGAGAAAATTCTGCTCCACAAACATCACACCTATAAGGTTTCTCTCCTGTGTGTGTCCTCTGGTGACTCTTTAAAGAACCATTCGCAGAAAAACCTGCTCCACAAACATCACACTTATAAGGTTTCTCTCCTGTGTGTGTCCTCTGGTGACGCTTTAAAGAACCATTCTCAGAAAAACCTGCTCCACAAACATCACACTTATAAGGTTTCTCTCCTGTGTGTGTCCTCTGGTGACGCTTTAAAGAACAATTCTCAGAAAAACCTGCTCCACAAACATCACACTTATAAGGTTTCTCTCCTGTGTGTGTCCTCTTGTGACTCTTTAAATGTCCATTTTCAGAAAAACCTGCTCCACAAACATCACACTTATAAGGTTTCTCTCCTGTGTGTGTCCTCTCGTGACTCTTTAAATGTCCATTTTGAGAAAATTCTGCTCCACAAACATCACACCTATAAGGTTTCTCTCCTGTGTGTGTCCTCTGGTGACTCTTTAAAGAATCATTCGCAGAAAAACCTGCTCCACAAACATCACACTTATAAGGTTTCTCTCCTGTGTGTGTCCTCTTGTGACTCTTTAACGAACCATTCTCAGAAAAACCTGCTCCACAAACATCACACTTATAAGGTTTCTCTCCTGTGTGTGTCCTTTTGTGACTCTTTAAATGTCCATTTAGAGAAAATTCTGCTCCACAAACATCACACTTATAAGGTTTCTCTCCTGTGTGTGTCCTCTTGTGACTCTTTAAACGTCCATTTTGAGAAAATTCTGCTCCACAAACATCACACTTATAAGGTTTCTCTCCTGTGTGTATATATGTGTGACTCTTTAAAGCACCACTTTGACAAAATCCTGCTCCACAAACATCACACTTATAAGGTTTCTCTCCTGTGTGTGTCCTTTTGTGACGCTTTAAAGAACCACTAAGAGAAAAATCTGCTTCACAAACATCACACTTATAAGGTTTCTCTGCTGTGTGTGTCCTCTTGTGACTCTTTAAATTACCATTTCTAGAAAATGCTGCCCCACAAACATCACATTTGTAAGGTTTTTCTTCTGTATGTTGACTTTTGTGCCATTTCTTGCTAACCTGTACTTGACAAACATGACAGCTGGAAAGTTTCTTCTTTGTACCTATTATTGTTTCATCTGATTGTACACTGCCACACAAATTAAAACCTTCTTTACTTCCACTGTTTAGAGTACAATCATCATAGACTACTGTTGATTTCCTGCTGCAGTTTTCATTTTCTAAGACTGCAGTATAAATCTCAGGAGTCAGATTCCTGTCTACAGCCATTATCTCAGAGTCTGTGACAATTGGTGATTGTACCTCTTTTAACCTTGATTTAATGTTATTGTCTGTATTTAGTTTTGCATCTGCCGTACTTACATCATCTTTCATTTCACTCACAATTTTTTCTGTGAATTCTAGCAACACTTGACTGAATGCAACATTTTGCAATGGTTCACTCTTTATGAAACTGTTCAAAATTTTCAAATCTGGAATGTCAACACTAGAGTATAGGTCAGATTGCTGGCTACAGGAATGGTCACCTGAAATTCATTGAATCAAACATAATAGTAAAAACTTCAGATTATTATGGCATGCATAACAAATTTTAATTCTGTATGTTTTGTAGTGTCATATTAGGTATGATTTAAAAGTTATGTAACTATAAGATTATTTAAGAAGTATTTGTTTCTGTCTGATATGTTAATAGTTCATGGTGTATTGCATACTATAAAACTAATAGTTTACATTTAATAATTTTAAATCGTGTTGCAATTTTTTTTTTTTAATGTGGTTGCTAATCGCATATATTCATTAATATTTTTATTGTTTGATTACTTCCCATGGATGTAAGACATGAGTAATAGCAATTTATTTCTGAATTACTTCCCTCCAAACAGTCCTGAGATGATTACAGATATTATATTGTTAATAATTATTTGTTTTCTGTCACCATTAAAACTTTTTTGCAAGAAGAGAACCTCATGACATTACCTGATAGATCTGTGGAGTAACAGTACTGTGTCAATAAAATTCAAACTTTGTTTTTGATAAAATGAGTTTTGCTCAATTTCAGTGATGCCTGCAATTGTATACCTAGACACTCATCATCATCTCAGCCCGTAACCCGTCATGGGTCGTAGGGGTGCCATGGTGGAAGCATCAGCAGACAGGGTCCTCCACTGCTCTCTATCCTCAGCAATGCGTACAAGTGTGGAAAAACCGTGTCCTGCCCATTCTTTGATGTTATCAGCCCAGGATTTTCTTTGCCTTCCCCTTCTCCGTTTACCTTCGACTGTCCCCTGAAGGATCGTTTTCGAAAGGGAGTCATGACGAGTTACATGCCCAAACCAGGCAAGCTTTCGATGTTTCACTATTGACAAAAGTGGTTCTTGGTGGCCTGCATAGGTGTTTATCTTCTCTCTAACATAGACATTTGTTTTGTGCTCTTTATAGCAAATGCGCAAAATTCTTCTATAACATTTATGCTCGAAAGCCTGAATCCTTCGCTCCGTATCTGCAGTGAGTGTCCAGCTCTCACACCCATACAAGAGAATAGATAATACAAGTGATTTGTATAATTTGATCTTCATAGGAAAACTGATGTTACTTTTCCAGATCACATTCAACTTTGTCATGGCAGCTGAGGCCATCTCAAGTCTTGTCTTGATTTCTTTACTTGATCTTCCATCACTACATATAGTGGACCCGAGATATTTAAAGGTGTTAACTTCTTCTAACGTTTGCCCATTTAACGTAATGTTGGTCGGAAACATGTTTACTTATGGCTATTCACCAATATCTTGCTTTTTTCTAATTAATTTCCATCCCATAATTCTTGTTACTTTCTCCAGTCTAGAGTAAGGTTTGAAGTTCTGATTCTGATCCAGCTATCAAAACATATAATCACAAATTTTTAGGTTGCACAGAGGTCGGCACAATAATCGATATTCTAATTTATACAATCGTACCTGAGCCTCCTGCATAATATGTTCTAGATATATATTAAAGAGCACTGGGGACAGGATAACCCTGCCGAACTCCTACAGTTGTTTTGAAAAATTCTCCAATACGTTGCTTAAAATGAAACAGCACATGCTTGCGTCCTTGTATTAGTGCTTCAATGATATCTATGATGTTGGTATCAAAATTGAATTTTCTCATTACTTGCCATAAGCCTTTATGCCAGTCTCGATCGATGGATTTTGTGAAGTCGATAAAGTTATGGTATAGATTGTGTTGATGTTGGAGATGTTTTTCGATAAGTACTCAACAATATTGAAGATCCTTTGTTCTGAGGTACTTCTTTTTGGTCTAAAGCCAGCCTGTTCCTCTGACAAGATTTCTTCTGATTTCTGTTTTATTCTGTTCAAAAGTATCCTTAACATCACCTTACTTGGATGACTAATAAGGCTAATGGTTTTGTAGTTCTTGCACATTTTTCGGTTTGCTTTCTTTGGAAGCGGTATTACTATTGACTGCGCCCGCTCTTTTGGCCATTTTTTTGTACTCCTTATTTTCTGGCAAATTGTTGTCAGGATTTTTACTATATCTGGTCCTCCATATTTCAAGAGCTCTGCTGGGATATTATCCAAACAGTGACTTCCCTCCTTTCATCGAAAATAAAGCAGCAAATCTCGAGCGCTGGAATAAAGTAGGTCTACTCAACACAAAGAAACTTTTTTTTGTAAAAAAAAACCCTAGTTATTTCCGAGCCTACCTGTTTTCGCACTTAATGTTGTTTAATATGCCTAAGTCAGTGTCAAGTTTACAGTTATATAATTCTTTACAATATTCTGTCCATGTTCTCATTACAGCTGTTTTTTCATTGAGCAGAGCCCCATTGCTATCTTCTATGACAGTTACCCTGGGCTGTTGGGGTTTTGATAGTTTTCTTAATGTGTCAAAAGCTGCCTTGCTGTTACCTTTTATTAGCCCCGTATTAATGGACTCACATTGATCAGCTACCCATTTTTCTTTGGCCTGTTTCATTTTCTTCCTAATATTTTTATTCACCATACTGTATTGCCATGCTGCTTCAGGAACCTCTTTCTTAACCTTTTTCATTTCCCGCCGTGTATCACATAACTTCAGAATGTCATCTGTAACCCATGGTTTGTTTATTTTCTTTCTTTTACCAAGTATTTCTGTTGCTGATTCAATGAGCACGTCTTTCATGTTCTCTGTGATTGAGTTGATATCATCCTCCAAAAAATTGAGAGCTGCGAATTTTCCTCCAACAGTTGCCTCAAAGATTCCCGCGATTTCTGGATCTTTCAGTTCGTCTAAATTGAATCTTAACTGAGAACATCTGTTTTGATTATAGTTCTTTTTAAGTTTAAGCTTGAGCGTCATCAATACCATGTCGTGATCACTACCAATGTCGGCGCCAGGAAAAGTCCTAGTCTTGGCTTTATTAATACTAGACTTGAATCTTTTGGATACAAGAATAAAATCAATTTGGCCATGTATCTCAGTTTTTGGGGCATGCCACGTTGTTCTTCTTGATAACTTATGAGGAAATAGTGTATTTGCAAAAACATCCTGTTTGGGAAATATTAACAGATTCTGTATTCTGTACCTGCTTTTGTTTTTTTCTTCGCTCAACAATGATAGCATTATTTTTTTTATTTAAGCGTTGAAATTAATAATTTTTTAACCTGATTAAACCATGTTGCTTATAATCGTTATGAAATTGATTGTGACTTACTGCGTGCAATACATAAGAGTTTAATACTGGTATTCAGCATCATTTTTTTCCAAACATGTGTGCGACCTACATGCAATAAACAACAGACAGAGTACAGGATCTTTTAGTTGAATCTCATCAGCAACGAAGAACTACTTATTTGGAGTAGCCAGGAGGACATGCACACCATCATAGCTGGCAGACGCTGGAGTTGGGTTTGCCACATCCTCAGAAGGGACCCTCATACCATTACAAAAACAGCTATGCTATGGATCACCGAAGGAAAGCAAAAGAGAGGCCAACCAAAAACAACTTGGAGGAGAACTGTGGAAGCCGAGATGCAAAGAATGAATCAGAAATGGGGCATTGTACGAAGGATGGCCACCAACCGAACAAAGTGGAATCAATTTGTTGCTGCCCTACAAGATGCCAACAGTCATGATGGCCACTGACGGCTTTGAATAGAACAGATAGTTGCTGGGCAGCTAACATAAATGGGATGTAATTAATATGATGGCTACTTTGCAGTAGTAGTGATTATAATTAGTTTTCATGCTCTTAAACCATGGTAAAGAAAATGTATTTCCCTGACACTCTTTCAAGGCAAGAGTGTTCAGGATTTAATTAATTTCAGATGAAAAATTGTTTAGGAAAGATGGTTTGTAGTCCCATATATCTTTCAGCTGAAAATAAGATTGTTTGTATTTAACCCTAGAGTTCACTAGGCCCAGACACTGCAACCAAAAACTTTAGTCACAAGAGAACTAATTTCATAGACCTAGCAGCGATAGTTGCAAAGGCTTACCTTTGCCAAAATCTTGTTTTGTTAGCAACAAAGTACAACCAAATGGTTCTTTAGGGTTACAAATTTACAAATTGCACACCAATGCATATTTACATACATAAAAAATAGGAGGCATTACTTTTTTACCTTCCCTCGTACATGTTTGTACAAGGGGCGTTCAGAAAGTAATGCACCACATCGTTTTTCTCAGCTAATAATGAAGATAGAAGCATAAAATTTTGCACACTTCAAATATGGCATGTGCCAATTGTGTGCACCAAATTGCACCACAACAGGCCAAATAATACGGCTGCCTAAACCGTTGAAATGGAGCGTGTTAGCAACTTGCATTATAAGCAGCAAATTGTGATAGAATTTTTCATTGCAGAGAAGGAAACTGTTGTGAACATTCACAAGCGTCTATGTGATGTGTATTGAAGCTTTGCAGTCGACAGGAGTACAGTCAGTCGCTGGGTTTAGAGAATCAAAGAATCAGGAAGTGGAGATACGGAGCTGCTTGCTCGGCCGCGCTGTAGACGTCCTGCCACAGCCACCAACGCAGAAATGTTCAAATGCACTGAGGGCATTATTCTTACTGATAGGCGAATCACTACTCAACAATTGGCCTTACAGCTGTCAGTCAGCATTGGTAGTGCAAATGCAGTTATAAAAACTCTCGGATTTTCTAAGGTTTGCACAAGATGGGTTCCTCGAAGTCTCACAAATGACCACCGATTGCAAAGGAAAGCAATTTCTTCTGAATTGTTGGAGCGTTTCAATGCTGATGGAGAGAACTTTTTGGCTAAGATCGTTACAGGTGATAAAACCTGGGCACATCATTTTGAACCTGAGACAAAAAGACAGTCAATGGAGTGGCATCATCAGCAATCACTACAAAGAAAGAAATTCAAGACAATTCCTTCAGCTGGAAAGGTCATGATCACTGTCTTTTGGGACATTGAAGGTGTGATTCTTGTGGACGTTATGCCAAGAGGAGAGACAATCAATTCGCAAGCTTACATTAAGACATTGAAAAAACTCAATCAACGTTTTCGCAGAGTTCAGCTGCACAAGAATCCAGCAGACCTGCTTCTCCTTCACGACAATGCGCGACCTCACACAAGTCTGGCAACACGGGAAGCAATCACCAAATTGGGTTGGACTGTACCCCTATAGTCCGGATTTGGCACCCTCTGATGTTCATCTATTTGGTCCATTTAAAGATGCACTTCATGGGACAAGGTTTGAAGATGATGAAGGAGTGATTCATGCAGCGAAGAAATGGCTACATGATCAAGACAAAATCTGGTACGGGCTAGGATTACATGCACTTGTTTCGCGCTGGCATAAAGCCGTACAATTTGATGGGGATTATGTTGAATAATACTGATGTTTACATGACATTATCCATGTATATTGTGTATAAATTTCATGCTTTTTTAATAAACAGCTCCTGAAAAAAACGATGTGGTGCATTACTTTCTGAACGCCCCTCGTATTTAATCAACAGAGGTTCTTTCCAATAATTAAGTACCATAAGAAACAGTGGCCTGGATACCTATTTAATTAGCTCTTACACTACTCAGAGGATTTTCAACCTGCTAAGAGACAGTTAATTTCCAGTATCCCTATAAATATGCCAGTGATTCTCACTGTGTTCTTTTCTTCCTGTAAAACTTATATTTAACATTTTCTGCAGCTTTTACTTGAGCCAGCCTTCAGTGAGATCATCTTGTGCAGTTTTGGTACTTATTCCTATGTTCACTTATTCTATCAGTCCATCTTCCATTAAAACCTGCCACTATGGGTAAAAATCTATGCAGTTTCAGGGGTTCTATAAGAAATCAAAAGATGAGGACAACTGCTTCAAAAATGGCATATGCCCATAGCTACCTTCTGTATACCTCTTCTCATCCTCGGGCTTGTCGTGACTCCTTTCCATTTTCACAACTTCTCCGCCTCCGTCGTTTGTGCCAAGACGATGATGACTTCCACTTCCGAGTAAATGAGATGTTGGATTTCTTCCATAGCAGACTTTATCCCGAACATGTTCTCACCTCTGCCTTCCAACGTGTTCTCCCCATCTCTCGTCAGGGGGCCCTCAAACCTCATTATAAATCCACTTCGGATAGAGTCAAATTAATCTTGACCTATCACCCTCACAGTACTGCAGTCAAACAGATCCTTTTCCGCCACTTACCTATCCTTCAAGCAGAGTCTGTGACCCAAGAAGTATTCGGTGAAGCACCTTTGGTGGCATATAGACGCGACAAGAACCTGAAGGATCTTCTTGTCCACAGCCGTCTCCCAAAGGAGAATGCCACTCACTTTGGCACAATACCCTGTGGTCGGACACGATGCAACACGTGCAAGTATGTCATCTCAACCCGCAAGGTGTCTTTTCCTGAGGCTACGTACACCATCACTAGTAGCTTCACATGTGAGTCGTGCAACGCCATTTATACGATCATATGTAAATGTTGCTGCAAAACTTATATTGGCCAAACAGGCAAATGACTTGGGGACAGGTTCAGCCAGCACTTGAATGACATCTCTCAGCACAAATCCACACCAGTTGCCATACACTTTAATGGCCCTGACCACCAGGGTCCCATCGACATCCAGGTCACGGCGATCAGATCCTGCTCTCTGACACTGCTAGCCGAGAACAGCTTGAGAACCGTCTTATCCACCGCATGGGGTGTCTAAAACCAGCTGGGCTCAACACTCTACACACCTTTGTCTGAGGTCACCCTTTCCTCTCCTGTTCTACTTTGACTCTTTCCACTCTTATCCCATTTTTCTATTTTCTGCCGCCCTCTAATTATACGCATGAATATATAATACACTGTTTTTAATATGTCTGGATTTTTTTATTTTATTTTATTTTTTTATTTATTTATCTTCGACTCATTCTGTTCCCTTCTATTTCCAGTCCCCACTTATATTACGTTTGGGTAGTTGATAACTCTCTTTTTCTTGTTTCTTCATCGTAACTGTGTATACATCAGAGCAGCTATCACCTTGATAAAGCTTGGTACTTTGCATCAATATCGA
>JAMPIV010004830.1:0-13207 GCA_024509875.1 Oreohelix idahoensis
CTTGTTTCCATTTAGTTGGACATAGATTTCATTATTGCTATTTCAGGTATCTAGTCACAGATTATTATACATTATGTCGACTTTAGATTACTTTTTTTGAGGTAAGGAAATCCCTAAGGCAAGACTGCGAGATAAGTTGGTAGGAGAACGCCTACCAGTCCAATATGAACAAAACATCAAAAATTGGAAATTTGAAAAAACTGAAAGATGAGTAGAAAAAACAAAAAAGTCGAGGTTAAAAGAACTTGAGATTAGCAGTTGGAGGGAAGAAAGGGGAAGGGATTGCAGATGGAAGTAGACGAAAGGAGATTAGAAAGAAGAAGCAGAAGCTGGAACAAACAGAGAATAGACAGAGAGCTGACACAAAAGAGATTAGACAAAGAAGCTGAACAAAAGAGATTAGACCGAGAAGCTGAGGCTGAACAAAAGAGATTAGACAAAGAAGCTGAGGCTGTAACAAAAAAGAGATTAGACAGAGAAGCTGAGGCTGAACAAAAAAGATTAGACAGCTTGAAGCTGAAGCCGAGGAGAGAAAGGCAAAAAGAGAACATGAGGCAGAAAAAAAACTTTTAGCATTTGAGTTAGTAAAATTGAAATTGACAAATTTGAAGTAAATGTTAATCAGTCCTCTAGTGGTAATGGTAAAAACCCTTTACTTACAAGGTCAAGGTACCAGCGTTCAATCCTTCCAGTGATGACGTAACATTCTGGCTGGATAGATTTGAACGCTCTTGTCGAGCTCATAATGTGGATAAATCACAATTTGCTAACCAGTTATCAGAAAATTTGAAAGGTGATTTTCTGCCTAGTTTAAGTTTGGTTGAAGAGACTGACAAGGATAATTATGATGTTATTAGGGCAGCTTTATTGAAAAAATATCAACTAACAGAGGAAGGTTAATGTCTTTTGTTTAAGAAAATGGTACCTGATTCAGGGGTAGAATTCTCAGAATTCATTGCAAGGACACGTCTTACATTTAATCGTTGGATTGAGCTGTCCAAAACAGAAAAGACATATGAAGCCCTTATGGACTTGTTGCTCAGGGACAAGATTATGTCAAGTGTAAATAAACCATTCCTTGATTCCTACATGAGCGTAAACCCAAGACACTAAAAGAAATGGAAGAATATTGTTCCCAATATGTCACTGCACACCCCGACGTGACTTTTGGCAACACTAAGATTAAGGAAAGTATGCCAGTTGCTTCAGCAACACCATACAATCCCAATTATTCACACAAATTTCAGGGACCTCAAAACAGATTTGATAAAAAAGGTAACCATAATAGTTATCAAAACCAAGGTAACCAATCATTTCAGGGTTCTTCTTCAAAGAACTGGAGACGACCTGATAGCTCTCGCCACAGGGGTGGTCATAATTATAGGAATTTCCGTAGAGGAAGTAATTATAGAAACTATCAGGGTTATCCGTCTTGGAGTCAACAAGATCATAATTACAGAGATACTCATTATAATGAATATGATAATGGTAACCAAGGGTACTATGACTCAAACCCAAATAGGGGTTACAATAGAGGTAACAATAACTACAGAGGCAATAATAATCGAGGTAGATCACAATACAAAAAAACATAAATCACATTTTCAGGCAAACTCTGCACAGCAAGAGTCCCATGAAGCCTATAAACAGAGTAAAGATAATAATGATGCTAGTAATATGGCATGTGCCGCTTTTGATTTTGGGAGAGCATCTCAGTGCCCCCAATGCAAAACATTATTTGAACCAACTACGGTGTCCACTTTAAGTTGTGGCCATCCTCTTCCCGCTCTTCCTGCGTCAGTCGCGCATGATGGAAGAGGTTCTCTTGTCTTACATAAAGGTTTAGTAAATGACAATTCAGTCTCAGTTCTTTTTTATTCTGGATGCACCACAATTGGTGTTAGGCAGTCACTTGTAGATCCTTCTCGTGCCACCGGAAAAGTAGTCAAATGTGTGACATTTGGCGGCACCTTAGAGAAATACTCTACTGCTATCATTAAGATTGCTACTCCTTTCTTTACAGGAGATGTACACGCATGTCTTCTGCCGAATCCGATCGCTGATCTTATCATCGGTCGTATTCACGGAGTCAAAGAATGCACTCCGCCAACAAATTTCCGTTTGGAAAAACAAAATATGCAAACTGCTAATGCTGTAGTCACTAGAGCTCAAGCTCTTAATATGCCTCAAACTTCATCTACTGAAGATAATGAAGTGCATAACCAAGATGATCCCTTGGTAATTTCTCGTGACACGTTTATAAAACAGCAAGAAGATGATCCGACTCTAAAGAAATTCTTCACTCTTGCAACAAAAGGTGATCCGAATAAAGATACAAAACGTAAATCTTGGATTACAATGAGGAATGGAGTACTTGTACGTATGGTGCAAGACTCCACTAAGTCAAGTCATTCTCAGATTCTTGTTCCCAAGAATTTGAGAGTTAAAATTTTGCAGCACGCTCACGACTCTTAGTGTGCTGGACATATGGGTTTTCCCGTACTAAATCAAGAGTTCTTGCGGCTTTCTTTTGGCCTTTTGTGAACAAGGACATACGGATTTATTGTCGATCTTGTAAAGTATGTCAAGAGGTCAAATCCAAATGTCCACGCCATGCTGCACCTATTCAGGCTGCAGACATCCCTATTCGACCATTTCAGAAAATGGCGATAGACATCATTGGTCCATTTAAGATCAAATCTGCTAGAGGACATCAATTTATCTTGACGTGTGTTGATATGTGCACACGTTGGCCAGAGGCTATTCCTCTGAAGAGCATTACTACTGCTGACATTGCAGATGCTCTTTGGCTTATATTTTCTCGTCTGGGATTCCCCGGAGAGATATTATCAGACCATGGCACCCAACTAATATCGGATACCATGTCTCAAGTAATGTCTACTCCGCAGATAGAGAGATCTTTGAGTAGTATCTATCATCCTATGTCCAATGGGATGGTCGAACGGAAAAATAGAACACTCAAAAACTTACTAGGGAAGATAACTGAGGATCATCCTCAAGATTGGGACAGGGTTTTACCCGCGGCCCTCTTCGCTTACAGAGAGGTCCCCAATGAACATACAGGATTTTCTCCCTTTGAACTTGTCTTTGGCGCGCGACCGCGCGGCCCTATGTCTTTGCTTCATGATCTCATAACCGCTGATAATATTACCGATGACACAAAATCTTCTTACGAATATGTCATCGCGCTGAGACAAAAGATTATCGAAGCATGCAAATTGGCAACTCTTCTTCTGAATTTGCTAAACAGAAGGCAAGACAATTTGCCAATAAGAAAAGAACCTTACGACAACTTTGTCCTGGTGACAAAGCATTTGTTTTACTACCTTGTAGGAAAAACAGACTTCTTATTTCTTGGAAAGGTCCATACGATATAATCTCGAAAATTTCGATGTTGACTACATTGTCGATATTGATGGAAAGCATAAAACCTTCCACATCAATATGCTTACGGAATTCCATGAACGTCCGGATTATTTACAGCCTATTTTCCAGGCAACGGACGATTCACCAGTCCAACATGGTCATTACTCATCACTGTCCGTAATACAGGATGAGGAAACAAGTTTTTCGGATGTTAATCTTCCGCTTCCGATGATTCCACTTCATTCTAGTGAATCATGGAAAAATGTTACTGTCTCTCCTGATTTATCTCTAGGAGAACAGCGACAAGTTTCGGCTATGTTACAAACATTTCAGGATGTCCTTACTGACATCCCTGGACAAGCTCATGTCATTGAACATGACATTATTCTAACTGACCATAATCCTATTAGGGTCAGACCTTATCCTATCCCTATACATTTTCAAGCACAGGTTGAGAAGGAGTTGGATGAGATGATAGATTTAAAAATAATTGAACCATCCACTTCTGCATATTCTTCGCCGATGGTTATTGTTCGAAAAAAGACAATAACATACGTCTTTGCGTTGACTATCGCAAATTGAATCAAGTTACGAAGTTTGATGCTGAACCTATGCCTTTACTAGAAGAGCTACTTACTAGGCTTTCTAAATCTCATTTTTTCACTAAACTTGATTTGTCTAAAGGATATTGGCAAGTTCCTTTATCTGAACGCGCCAAACCTTTTACTGCTTTTTCTACACCTAGAGCCTTTTTCAATGGAATTTCATGCCTTTCGGCCTTATGAACGCACCAGCTACATTCGTACGCATGATGCGTCGAATCCTATCTTATCGGTCAGATGTCATTGCGTACCTAGACGACATCTGTCTTTTCAGCGATACTTGGGAAGATCACTATTCAGGGTTAGTTGAATTACTATCTACTCTACGCGAGTATAACCTGACAGCGAAACCCTCTAAAGCCTGCATTGGTTTTAGCGAAATTTCTTTCCTAGGCCATCGAGTTGGTCATGGTTTCCTAAAGACAGAGGACCATAATATAACTAAGATACTTAACATCTCTATTCCTAAGACTAAAAAGCAAGTGCGAAGTCTCTTAGGTCTTATTCAATTTTATGGAAGATTCATTCCGAATCTATCCTCTATCATGGCACCTCTTTCTACACTACTAAAGAAAGGGTCGCCTAATATGGTCCACTGGTCACAGGAATGCCAATCCTCTTTGGATAAGATTAAAAATTTGTTTTCAACACCACCTATTTTAGTGTTACCTACTACAGATAAGACATTTGTTCTTCGTAGTGACGCTTCATCCACTGGGATTGGAGCGGCACTAATGCAAGAGTACTCTGGAACTCTGCATCCTGTAATGTATATCTCCAGAAAACTTAATGCTGCAGAAAGGAATTATTCGGTTTTAGACCGTAAGCTATTGGCTATGGTTTGGTCAATTCTCAAACTACAAAGATTCCTTCTAGGCGCACATTTCATAGTAGAAACCGACCAAAAAGCTCTTACTGCTATACAGAGTAAGAATTTGAAGAGCTCGAGGTCTACTCGATATGCAATTCTCTTCAACCTTTTCATTTCTCTGTGCGAGCTATTCGTGGATCAGATAATGTGATGGCAGACATTCTGTCAAGATGCCCACATGATTCCACATAACTATTAGGTCTTGGATTTCTTAACACATCTAAGTCTATAACATGTTCTTTCTCTATATCAAGATAGATACACATTGTAATTTTGTAATATAGTGATTGTATCACTACTATCACTACGTTCATTGATATATATTCACCGCTGTTCTTTGATGATTTTTCTTCTTTGTCAATCATGTAACTTATAGTGCTTAAATATGAAATTGTTATATGCCATTGTGACATTGCCAGCATTGTAGTATACGTTGGTGGCACCCTCCCTGGAAATATTTATACTTAAGAGAAATGCTTTCTCTGAGATGTTGAGATATATTCTCACGAGTCGATCTATGACTTTACCTTAATTTGACATTTATAAATTGCTCTTATTAGTCATCTGCGCATTATTCGTGCAATTGTGAAGCCTATTGTATGTTGCTCTCAGATGAAAAAAAAAAAATTTCATTTTTTTCCCCCGGGGGTTGCGGTAGTCTGTTACCAACAGAATTTACTGGTGGCAATGAATATATATATATATATATATATATATATATATATATGTATCAATTTATATATATTATATATATATATATATAATGAACAATATTGATATGATAGATACACTTTAATATATATATATATACAGAATATATATATATTTACTGTAAGTTATAGATATTAATATTGCCATATATATATAGGAAATATTTATTTTTTGTATACTTAGTTATGTTTTGGAAATATTCATGGTAATAATATTTTGAGTCTGAGATTAGAACCCTAGTCAAAGGGCGAATACTCATTTTTTGCTTCGATGTGAAAGTAAATATATAGTCGCCCCTCACTTGAATATAGTTGAAAGGTTAACATTAGCGCATGCCCAATGAGACGATGAGTCGTCGTTGGCGCTTCCGTGATGACGGACGGATCTTGAAGGCTGTCGGACATTATGAGAGTCCGAAGTTTTTCCCGTCTCATTGTGATTGATTTTGGGAAGTAGAGGATTTTCTCTCAGTATACTATGATGGTCGATACTGACCTCCCAGAATATCCTATATGTTCAGTAAAAATTGATTAACGATATATTTCCTGAAACTTTAAGGTATATAATTTTGACATACAATAACATTTTAATTTAAAGTTAATTTTCAAATTGCACACAAAGAATACCTTAGGGTTCAACCAATATTGACAGTTTATTGCATCTATACTAGAGTTATTTTGACGTACGGGGCCTTATCCCGTTAGTATGGTCCCACCAGTGCCTCGCTTTATATATTTATCTAGAACTGGCATCTCCTGCAGGCATGGATGCGATTTTACGTATTATAAAATGGGCCATATTCGATGGGATGTAGCCATGCCGATTTACATGCCATCCTGGAGTGCCTGGAATAATTTACGACGATTTGCTGGTAACGATCTCGCGAATAGCTGGAACACGTAATCTATAACTCATCCCACAGGATTATTTCATATCGGACTCATGTCATGGAGACAGGGATGGCCAGGGAAGGGTGATATGTTGAATGGCAATATAAACTGCGAATGGTCAATAGCACAATGGGTGAATCTGGGGTGGCGTTGTCTATATGTTGAAACACAGATATTGGACAGACAAAAGTTAGAAGAAGTTAACACCTTTAATCGAAGAATGTCATTGACTATCGTTGCGCCATTCAAGCCTAATTCAAGGCACCCAATTGACCCTCCTTCCGTTGTAACTGATCATTCCCCACACCATTGCTCACCTCCACCAAGCGCAGCGGAGCTTCATTAATGTAATTTTGGGCAAAAGTAACGTTCATTTTTGGTAACCCTAATATCATACAGCTGCAACAAAAAGAAAGATCTCTATCACGAAACCAGACACGTACTCCATTGATTTTCAGCACAGGGACGATGCAGGTTGGCCCAAAGAAGTCGATTTTGGCGGGCTTGGCGGAGCGATAATACAGGTCCTCGGTAGAAGGTCGTTGTGCTACTTGCCCAGAGTCCAGCGTCAAGCAGTCTATTCCGACAGTTTGATCAACGATGGACGTCCTGCAAGCAATGACTGGCAGAAATTGAGGAAGCTTTGTAAACCTGTCTCCGAAGCTGACGAAGTTTTGGGAATAAAGCGATCCATCCGCTGCTGTTTCACTCTGGGTCGAAATGCGATGGCTGGGAACTGAGTCCAGTGGCTTCGGAACCGAGTGCCAAAGTCGACTGATGGTACTCTGATGCACGTATTAGATCCTGGGCAACCTGAATTGACAGGGCCGGGCATGCAGTCGGCCAATACAATGTTCGCTTAAATGTATCATAGAGACCCATAAATGTCTGCTTGAAAATGAACTGAATTTTGTGTGTGTAGCCTGTCGACATTATTTATAGGGATTTCATGGGTTGTGATGATGAATCGTATGTAGACAAATTCACTGTTGCTTTAGCGCGCAACTTGAGTGTGGTAAAAATTCCGTCATTAACACTATTAAAACCAAAGCGTTGTAACGATTTAAAAAACGAACTTTCAATGCAGGTCAACACGTGCATTTGACACTGTAAACGAACATTTGGGCTGGCCATTTTTATATACCACTAGCACCAAATTTTACTTTCAATCTCATAAAAACGGCGCCTGATTTCGGATAACTATGACGTTTTTTTTTTTTGAACAGTATACCCTAGTTAACTAGGTATTTCATGAACTTAAGGTAAAGAAGGAACATTTTCTAAAACTTTACCTAGGCCTAACAACGCCCATAGATGTTTATATATATATATATAAAGATTTGATGGATCGTATGTATACATTCTTGTACTACAGCACTGGTGATGGACATATGTAACATTGTATGGTAAGGAAAACGCAAAGACATTAGATGAGCAAATGAAACGAACTTTCAATTATAGGGATGGGGATATCTGTTATTGATGAACGATTGCTCACTTGGACCGGCGCCATTTAAAATCCCACTGTTGTCTGTTGAAGTCAATCGGAAACGGAATAGACTTATTACCTGATGACGATAGACCTACATTGCATTGAAGAGGGTCTTTGTTATTTGAGATTGGGAAGCATTGTTGAAGCTAAAGTCTAAAAGACTTAACCTGAAAAACGTAGTCAGCAGAGGGTCTGTAAGGAGCATTGTGATGACCATTATTATTGTTAACTCAAACTGATGCGGACTAGTCAGTGGAGGTATGAGACGATAGACTATCATAACTATATATTTGCTCCTATCGTCCGATTATATTTACATGCTATGAGATTGCCAAATTGATTGTTGCCACCCATTTGTCAAGTATCCAATGATTTTGTTGTGTCAACCTGTTCCAATGACTGTCAACCGTGCTGTCAGAGTGTGTATCATTAAACTGTCTAAAACGTCTACCAGTAGTTCCAGTTATCATTGACTTCCAGCCGTGAGGGTATGAGTGCATTATTACCAACTTGTCAAACTCTACAGAACCATTTATGCATTCGCGTATTGACACTCATACTAACACTCATTGTCAACAATACATACTTGTCGGGGCCTCACTACGATCCGGAACAAGGTGACCTATATGCCCCACCCTGTGCCGGGTCTGAGTTGACCACTTAATCTCATCAAGCCCTTATTAACGTGGTATCCTAAGGAGTTGTATCAGGATGCTGTCGCGAAAAACCATTAAAAAGGGTAAATGTAGTTTCCATGCAGATCCTAACCGTAGAGGAGTCAAGTGTTAGAGACTTCGCTATACTAGATCTACGCGTCGGGAGGTTGGGTGATTAGTTCCCTTCCTCTCTGCCTTCGCTTTCCCTAACTCAAGAGCAAAGCAGGGTGACCATGGAAACAACTGGGTAGAGTGAAGTGTGACACCACCCTGTGTCCAACCTGGAACCTTTGCCGCGGGATGCCTGTGCTTATACCACTCTCGAAATACCGCTTGGACAAAATTAGTCTGTATAGCTAAAGAAAAAGCAACAGACGCTTTACTCATCGCGGTTAAAAAATACAAGGAAAAATAGAATGGACATGAAGAATGGAGTGAAAGGAAGTACAGATGATCAGACTTCTTTTGAATTGAGATTGTCCTAAAACAAAATCTATACATTGGAGCTTGGGATCTTTAACGCTTTTTATCGATTAATTGATTTACAAAATGTTTATGTTTTTTTGTCTAAATGCGAGAACATTTGCTGTGTTAGAGATTTGTGATGTGGAATTTGGCAAGTATTGTCAATAATAATAAATTCTTTGGTTGTAACTTTTTCAGTATTTTCTTTATATTTTTCAGGACATGTTGCCCCTTATGACAAGTAAATTAAATAATTCTTAGTGACTAAAAAAAAAATGTTATTTATGGTTTTTATAACATTTCAAATTGTTCGAAATTGATCGATTAATCTCAGATTAAAGACATTTCAATGAATCGATTAAGATTTTTTCAAATATCAGACCTAGCCCTACTATAAATGGAAAACATTACCAGCATCACCAACAGCTCCCGTCATACCCAGAGCTAAGTAAGTAATTTACATCATCTACGCTTTCTTATTCCCAGGGAAACACATGACTACTTCTGGTGCTACTTCTCGCTTTCAATTTTGGGCTATTTTTTGGCACTGTCCATGAGATTTCGGTTGTTGAGCTTGCTCTTCTACTGCTCTTCGTCAAGTTCTTTATGGCAGTTACCACTTTACTCTTACCCTGTGAGATTAATTCGAGAAGTGTCTAGTTATGTATACATAACCAGCTTAATTAAAGCAGAGAAACAAACTATCCGCTAAGCCCGATCCTGGTCCTCTCTCTCGCTCTATCTCTTTGCAACTCTCACTCACGGTCTCTCTCTCCTCTCTCTCTCACTCTCTCTCTCTCACTCCTCATCTTCTCTTCTCATCCTCCTCTCTCTCTCTCTCTCTCTCTCTCTCTCTCTCTCTCTCTCTCTCTTCCATTCCTTTGAGCCTTCTACTATAAAGTTCCCACTTTGCATGCCCCTTGACATTACTCTTCACCCTCTGAAACATTTTTATTATTATTACAAAATGAAATACTGAAAGTAAAACACTCAACGAAATAATTCAAACCAGCGAGAAATTTACGTTAGGTTTGACATTAACGCCAATAATGAGAACATTTCTAACAAAGGAATTCATCTACAGACCATATTAGCTTTAAAAAAAAGACATAACGGAAAATAAACTTGGATGAGTTTATCTCTTCTGGTTATTATAGACGCTACGGCGTTATTGAAGTTACTTATAACTGTGGAATATTACATAAATAAATCTGCATTACCGAAGTAACTTATAACTGAAATGTGCAATAATATACAATCTGAACCGTGACAAGTACCGTGGTAATTACAAGGTTATACACAGGACTGGACAAGTCACATACATCATTCGGGATGCTAAGGACAAATAAACAGATCAAAGACATCCTGAAAGAGTCAAAGGTGCAACAAAATGTTATTCCAGGCGTCAGAAAAGAAGCAGATAACTGTTACTAAACATGCTATGAGAAGGTAAAAGTTTCAGTACATGATAACAATTGGCAACAATGAAGGAAACGAGACTTAAAGAAAAAAATAAAAGAAAAGAAGGGAGGTTCTGGACAGTTTAATTAATTTTTAATTTCATTAAAAAAAAAAAATTATATGCAGACGCACTTTAAGTTGTGGGAGGCAAGTGTGACCTCCTTTAAATAAATCGTTGACGTATCGACAAGCATATGTTTGTGTGTGAGGCCCCCTTTTAATAAATTCCTGAAGTATCGACCAGCATATGGTTGTATGCAAGACCTCCTTTTTAAAATCCCTGATGTATCGACGAGCATACATTTGTGTGCGAGGCCCCCTTTTAATAAATCTCTGATGTATCGACAAGCAAACGTTTGTGCACTAGGCCCCTAAAAGCTACAGGTCCTATTAAAAGCCAGCGTTGCCAGTGCCTTAATTTTCCACTGATCCCATATGCCACTAAACGACATGGGGAGAAGGAATTTATATTCTTGTCTGAACACTGTCTTTGGCTAGTGTCATTATATTTTTTTAACGGGATTTAACAGTTCAACAAGAAAAAAAGATATAAAGCCACAAGCAGAAGTTGCAACGAGAAATAATTGCCTGTCCCAGTGGTTCTCAACGTAAGCCATGGCATATTTCTAAGAGGCCATGGTGGGTTTGGCATATTTCTAAGAGGCCATGGTGGGTTTGGCATATTTCTGGTAAAGTACATTTTTTCCCAGCTAAAAGCGAATATTGGGGGGTGGGGGGGGGGGGGGTCGGGTTCACAGAGGTAAATTAGACTCAGAAGGGGAAGGTTGAGAATCTCTGGCCGGTACCAGTTGTCATGGTATTTAAATAGCAAATAAAAGAGGATTCACAATTTGAGCACAGTGGGGGTAAAAAAAAAAAAAAAAAAAAAAGGAACAAACACATAGAATAGAGACAGTCTGCCTTTACTGACAACTTATACAGTACAGATGAAACCTGTCGGCAAAATACGGGCTACAGAAAAACTACAACATACAAGCAAAAATAACGTTACACGAGTAAAGCGGTAATTGGAATCTAAACAGATTAAGTCTGAAATGAAACACTGGAGGAAATACAGATGGGGGATCAATATCCTTGGCTGAGTATCCGAAGAATCACGTGATTGTCCCAGGGGTCTCTGATTAGACAAAGAAAGAAAGAGAATCACCGCTTCTTCAGGCAGGGTCGTACATGGCGACCAATATAAGGTTGGACATGGGGGGTTGGTGTGGGGGGGGGGCGGACGGGGGGCGAACTAGCAATCTCATAATCTAAAACACATTGCTAAATAAACCACAGCTGTAAAAGGATGCGCATTTTTGGTGCAGGCCTTCTGCATTAGTGGTCCATGCTTCATAAGGATCCATTACGAAATGAATGAATGAATATCCAAAAAGGTCAAGAAAGGTATTAAAGAATGAGCGTAAAAAAAAAAGAAGTGTAATAAATCGATAATAAACAGTTGACATTCAAAAAATCCGGACAACCTCCGGACCTATGAAGATTGCCGGATTTTTGAAAATGCCGTATTTTTTAAAGTTATATATGCTGTATATATTTTTAACAGAAAAGGACTACCTGTACAGTCCTTTAAAGAAAGAAAATTAAAAAAATACTAAAATGAAAAGCAAATGAAATTTTAAATACGAACGACAACGCACGATGTTTTAACCTTTTAACACCACTATCTTTTATTTAGCTTAATCCATAATGGGGGCTATACTGCAGCAAATAAATGATAACATCCGAAGGAAAGAGCAGGAATGCCTGTTTACACGTGCAAGCAAGACCCACCAGCTGCATCAAACCATAAACGACACCAAAAAAACAGTGGCGCGCCAAACGCGGTAAATTTCAAAAATGTTTCTCCGAAATCCCTGCCCGGAAATCTGAAGGAACCGGATTAACGATGGCCGGATTTTTTGAATGTCACCTGTAACTTTAGATAATACTGAGGTACAAACAACAAGAATTAACTACAACAACAAAATTGGCAGTAGTTTTTGTAAGCAGGTGAATTAGAAATGAACCCCGAAGCTTGAGTAGCAGTAAAACAGTAAGATATGAAGCCAAAGGGATGTACTTTCATCAATGCTCACAAAGCAACTTTAGGAATTCTTTAAACACCAAATTTGGATTGGACAGAGTCCCCATTGAGGAAAACGAATCTCTAACCGTAAAATTAGCAGACACTTACAGCACGGAATAAGCAAAGACGCAGGGAGACAAAAAAAAGGGGGGGGGGGCAACCTGTAAGGATAAACAGGGAGAAAATAGTTTTTGAGATAAAAGTGATCCAGAGACGTCGATTTTGAAGTATATATGTACCATAATCCCTTCTTTGAATGTTTTTGCTAAGGTAGGTAAGTCAACATAACAGATATCGCCGTAACGGTAAGTAAAGTGTTTAGAGACCTTCACAATATTAGTTTTCTCCGCTTTATGAGAAATGTGGTGGCCAAGCTCGCTTCTTTCACCGCTGCCTTTGCTTTTTTTTTTTTTATTTTTTAAATTAAGATCAGAGTGACGTAAGAACAGACGGACGAACCAAACGAACTTGTAATTTCAAAGGGTTTAAAAATTTGGCACGCAACCCGTCTTACATTCTGGGCCCTTTCTCTCTCAGTCATATTGCATACTGTATCCTTTCAATCGCAAGTGTTTTTGACCCA
>JAMPIV010004831.1:0-10000 GCA_024509875.1 Oreohelix idahoensis
GCTTACTCTTCTTCTTCTTTATCTCCCTCATTCTCCTTCTTCTTCCTTGGTGCTCCCAACGGAGCTTCTTCTCTTCTTTTTTTTTTCTTTGATCCTTAGCCGCCGACCGTCAAAGCAGTCAGTGACCATTACGCCTAGTGGCGTCTTGTAGGGCAACAACAAATTGATTCCACTTTGCTCGGTCGGCGGCCATCCTTCGTACAGTGCCCCAACTCTGGTTCATTCTTTGCATCTCATCCTCCACAGTCCTCCGCCAAGTTGTTTTTGGTCGGCCTCTCTTTCGTTTTCCTTCAGGGGGTCCATAGCATAGCTGTTCTTGTGATGGCATCGGGGTCTCTTCTGAGGACATGGCCAACCCAGCTCCAGCGTCTGCCAGCTATGATGGTGTGCATGTCCTCTTGCTTGCTCCGAGTAAGCAGATCTTGGTTGGTGATGGTTTTCGGCCAAAAGATTCCGGGAGAAATTTTTCTTAGGCATGTGATGTTGTGTGTAAAGAGGAGGACAATTTCGGGACATTTCCTGCTCTGTAACTCTCCAGCTTCTCCCGCGCCCAATAGAGAAGGCTCAGAAAGCACACAGCTCTGATAAAATCCTAATTTTGTGCTTGTGCAGTACTGCTGAGAGGACTTCCAGAGGGTTGGTTGTAAGACTACAAAAAAGGCTGTTATATGCTTTGTTCATCTCTGTTGTAGATGTCTCTGCTTGGCTCCGTCCGTGTAGTAAAATCTTGCGACAATAATCGCTCATCTTCAGATATGGAATTTAGTCATAAAATGATAATAAATAAATCCCGCCCCGAATTGTGTACTGACTGTGATCTTCTCACAGCACGCCAGCATAGCGCTGAATTTTATGCCCGTGGACAGGCTTTAGAAACCAACCCGCCGTTTAAACCTCCTCGCTTCCTTGTGACGTACATTTTTAACATTTTGCCCCGATCTGATAGAGACTGCGGCAAGACTTACAATTAACGATTTTGCGGAAGTGGTGCCGCCAAACTACTGTCTGAATTAACGTAATATTTTGACTTTAACGCTGGTAATAAGTAGTAATCCTTACATTTCTTGGTAAGTGTTAACACGAGACAATACAAATAGATTAACGCCTATTCAAATACCCGCCGCTCAAAACCCCGCTTCGCTTGACACGTTGTTTGCCATGCATATATACACGCTGTGGAAAACCAACAGAGGCAAACACGCTAGACAATTTTATTTCCTCCTCGCGGTAGTATTTCTGACGTTACTAAAACAAGTAGTTATATGAAAAAATACATGCTAGCGAGAGACGACGAAAAGGGGGGAAAGATGGCCCACCTGTGTAAAATTTTTATTGACGATTGACGGTGACAAAATTGAAAATCTAAACCATAATGAAACTGACATAAAAATTATATGATAGTATAGCTTAGAGTCCACCGAGCAGGAATGTGTTTTAAACAATATGGTATTCCAAGTATTAACCAAGTTATTGATAAAAATACTAAATGTCTACGGACGCGTGACCAGACAGACTGTTGTTCCTGCTTGTTTTTTTTCCATAACGTTAGTGGGGACGGGCAGCTTAGAAAAGAGGCATTGAGTTAAATTCAAATTCGCTTGGGTAACAAGAGTATAGGAGGGAAAGGGGAGCGGTAGGAAAATTGTTACCAAAAAACTAACATTTTTTTGTATTGGCATAACTAAAGCAGGCTGGCCAATCGACTACCAGACACAGAGTTTGTTTGGAATTATTTTTGTTTTTCAAAAACTACATTAGAATTCTGGTAGTCGCAAGCTTTTGATTGGTGAGTGCTAATAAATATTAGCAAAAGGCTCTCACTATTCATTGCCAGTTGAACAGAACTTTTCATTCAAATACGCTGAGATCAGCTTTGTTAACTGTAAAATTAAATAAAGAAGTATTCACAGTCTGGACAGTGCAGAAGAAACTGAGGCCACTTCTTTGCAAGTCAGCGTCATTTGTTTATATTTCTTGAAAATGTGTGGTAATGAATGCTTTATGAATTTAATATGTTTAATCCCACTGACCAAAGTTAGATTACTGCTATTGGGAAAAGTGAAGGACGTGCGGGAGCAGACATTGTTGAGTCCTCACATTGAACTGTATCTATCTGATGTATGTGTCCCATAATTGTGTTTGATATTATTGCATTAGAATATGATTAGTAAGCCTCTGTGTTCCATGAACACTGTTTAACATGCCGGGAAGCATTTATATTTAAAAAAGGAAAAGAAGAGAGAAAATCCATACAAAAGGAAATGTGGTTACTCCACATTATTTTATTGAGGAAAACTTATGTAAACGTACAGTGGCGTATCTGCCATAGCGGACCTGAGGTGTGGTCACAGCAAGGTGGGAGTCATGTAAAATTAGGGGCGAGTGCACTTGTAATGCACGCGAGGCTGACCCCATAGCACAGTAGAAAATAAATAAATAAAATAAGTGATCAGATATAAAAGGCCAAGGGTGTCCTTTTGTTGCAGAGGTTTTATTTCCTGTTGCCAGCTGGTAACAGGAAACCTGCTGAGTGAGAATAAAGCCATCAAGTCTCCGACCATTCGTTTATGCTGTCAAAAGATAACGGGAGGAGCTTGGGCATTTTGAGAGATCGAGATTTTCTGCAACTTCATACTGTATTATCATTCTACAAGGAATCCCAGGTGATGTGTTAAGCATCTGGGTATATCTGACATTTTCGTTTAATAAACACTGGTATTTCAAATCATACTCAGGAAGTTTATGGGGTATGATGAAACTACAGCCCCTCATACACAGTGACTCTCCCTCTTAGATGAATAAAGTGTAAGCTGTGAACATTCCAACAGGAAAGATATATATTGACTTTATAGTTAGTGGACAAAGAGTCCAGATATTTTAGTTGATCTTTTCTGTAAACTATCTTGTCCTCATTTTCAAAGACCTGTCCAAAAGATATGGCTGGACAGGCAGATTAAATTGTACAGAAAAAAATATTCATTTTAAAGAAAAACTTAACCACTGGTTTTATTCACTTCCTCATAAAAAATTAAAGTGTTTTTGTGTTGTGTACCATCATTTCATTTCTCCCCTAGACACTAGGTACATCATACACCAGACACTAGAGCCAAAATAGTGACCGTGTGAGATCTAGGGAGGTAGCGTTAGGTTCCCTGCACATAATTCATCATCATCATTTATAGAGTCAGGGGCCTACATGTGCTTGACCTCACACGGTTAATACATACACGGATTTCATTCTTTTAGGATACCATCATAACCTCCCCAGCAAATCAAACTTTGCTACACGCCGTCTGGTGTTACTATGCATCCTAGGTATGTGAAGGCATCTGTCTGTTCCAGTTGCTGATTCCTTACTGATATGGGCTCAGGGTTGCTCACATTGAGCGTCATGACTTCTGTCTTCTTTAGGTTGATGTTCAAGCCCACCTGCTGGCTATACTTATTAAGTCTATCCGTTTTTCCTGGATGTGTTGATGTGAATGTGCTAGCAGTGCAATGTCATCTGCATATTCCAGATCTTCCAATGTAGAAAATGTAGTCCATCTTATTCCTCTTGGATTGCCCTCTGGTGTCTGGCGTATCACCCAGTCTATGACTGTTAAAAATAGAGTGGTTGATAAGGGGCATCCCTGTCGTACTCCTGTCTTCACTTCAAAGGTTAGGTTGCTCTGCCCAATGCTACACGTAAAGTTGGCATAACGGCTTTTTATGACTGACACTATGCAGCTTGGAATTCCATAAGCCTCAGTATTTTCCATAAACTGTTCCTATGTATACTGTCAAAAGCCTTTTCAAAATCAACGAAATTAATGTACATAATTATCATGCCTAGTATTTTGCTGGGAACTGAGAGAAGAGTTATTCCTCTCCAATTATTGCAGTCTGCAAGATCTCCCTTCTTGTGCAATTTGACAATTATTCCTTTTCTCCACTCTGTTGGTGTTGTCCCTGTTTTCCAGACTTGTGCAAATAGTGGTTCTAATAGTTCTGCTGCTAGCTCTGGGTCTGTCTTAAATAGCTCTGCATTTAAGTTATCATGACCAGGAGCTTTTCCATTCTTTAACCCTTTGATTGCTGTGATGATTTCTTCTTTTCGTGGGATGTCTGTATTAACATCTAGATCATTTTCAGCCTCAGGAACATTCAATTGTGTCTCTGGTGGTTCCTTATTCAGAGTTTCTCTGAAATGCTCTTCCCATCCTGTTTCCTGTCCCTCTACTGTCGTGATGAGATTTCCGTGCTTATCTCTTACTAATGTAATATTGTTTGCACCTCGTTTTCCACTGATGATTTTAGTTATTTTATATACTGTGCTTTGTTCATTTCTCAGTGCTGCCTCTTCTGCCTGTCTTGCAAGGTCATCCAGAAATGTCCTTTTGTTAGCACGGGTTTGACGTTTAACTTCCTTGTCCAGCTGACTGTACTGTTCACTATATATTGCCTTTAACCTGGGAGACTTAGCTTCTGTTTTCTTTCTTTTCATTTCTTTTCTCTTCGCTATGGTGTTTAGCGTATCTGGTGTTATCCAGTCTTGGCTCTTTCTTTCCTGGAATCCCAAGCATGACTTGCTGCTTTCCTTGTATATTGCTGAGATGGTGTTGAATCTCTGGTCAACATCATCGGTCTCTGTTCTTTCCTGGCTTTTGATAATCTCATATCTTCTCTTTACGTCGACCACGAAAGCTTTTCTGGTGAGGGGATCCTTCAGTTTCGTGATGTTGTATCTTTTCTGTTTGACTGCAACTGGTCCAGCAGCTCTGAGTTTCACTTTCAGTCTTGCTACTACTAGGTGATGATCACTTCCCACATCTGCGCCTCTTCCTACTTTCACGTTATCGTGGTGGGTTTTGATGTTATGAATTGTTGTTGATATGTTTCCTTATTGTACTGAATGAGGCCAGCTGTGAAGGTCCCTGATTCTAACAAATTTAGGGTTGAGTTATCAGGATACCTTTCTGCTACCACCTTATGGCCTCAAGCAGACTTATTCTTGACTAGTATGAATGATAGCTACGTCTAATGTCTAGGGATATGCAAGTGTGGTGTGATGGTACTTTAACAATAGTACACCTCTACACAAACAAGTATTAAAGGCTATGATTAAAGGAAATAACACCTTGGATATATTTGTACAATTAATAATTTTCTGTATGATTTATTTGGTCCTGAACCTAGTATTCTTCTGGTCAGGACTTTAAAAATGAAAAGAATTCAAGATACAGTAGAACTCCATTTATCCGAACCCCATGGGACCGAGCATCGTTCGGATAATCAAATGTTCGGATAATTGGATTACATGATGTATCGAGTACATGTACACATATTTCTAAAAATAATTAACAATCACAAGGAAAATACACTATAAAACATATTTACTTGTACTGTAATAATAATACCCACACTGTATTAGATCACTGTATCACCAAAATCTTTCATTACACTGCAGTGCATGTACTACTTGTATTAATTATTTTTGTTAAGAAAGAGAAATGTTTTCAAAATAACATTACAAACAATTCAAAACCAGGCGCAACTTACGTATACATGTACTTGCACAGATGTAGCCCACTATTTAAAATAATGAGGAATCCTCTTTTGCGCCAAACTGGATAGTCTGCTTTTGGCTGCTAAGTCCCGCATTCTCTTCAACAGCAGAAGCTGTGTAGGACAGCTGTCATCTTCTTGCTCGTACCAAGCCATCGCTGTTTCTAGTGCTATAAAGGCCTCTTCAGGACTTGGTCGACGTTTTGGGTTTTCTTCATAATCTACAAGTACATCATGTACTTCTGAGGAGTCTTCATCATCGGTCACTACATGTATTTGGTTTTCTTCTTGCACAAAAGACAAAATTTCTTCGTCATTCAAAAACTGAAAACCAGAATCATTATCATCTTCTAGCCACATGTGTGCATCATCTTTGTCACAGTCCGAAAATCCGGGCATTGCTTGAAACAGTTCCACAACTTCATTTATACAATCATCATTTGTGTCCACTGCAGTAGTTTCATTTCCTCCTTTTTTCCCAAGCAATCTATTCCAAGCCTTGTTGAGATTATCTTGTGACAGGGTGGTCCAAGCATCAGCTTACATATAGCAGCAGTCTTTGAGATTAAGCTTTTTTTGAAAACGCCACCACACTTTCTTCATCTTCAGCCAACAATAAACGACGCAGGACTTCCTTCTTGTACATCTTTTTAAGCTTTGCTATAACACCCTGATCCATTGGTTGAATCAGTGCTGTTACATTGGGAAGCAGAAAAATTACTTTAAAATTTGCATCAACTGCATTCAATGTATCCGTCTCTGGATGAGATGGTGCATTGTCCAGTAGAAGAATTACTTTTCCAGTTTTCTTTTCTTGTTCTTTCAACCTCTTCACATTTGGGACATCGGCATTATACACATCATCGAGTAAATAACCTTCTTCTTCCAAAAAAGCCAAGAATGTTTCTTTAAAATTTTCAGCGGCAGTTGCATCGCTAGATGAAGATTCCCCTTGAATCTCCAATTCTCGTATGCCATGACGAGATTTAAAGTTTCTTAACCATCCCTGGCTAGCCTTAAAGTCAGGAGGACCGTCAAGTTGACTGTTGAACTGAAGTGCCTTTTCACACAATAGAGAGCCAGAGATAGGTTCCCCTTTGCTTCTTCTTTGCACAAACCATATATACAAAGCCTCTTCCAATTTCAAATCTTTCGCATTTCTCATGGTTTTATGTTTCTTCGACCCATTTTCACTATCCAATTTCGATGCAAAACTCATAATTTTATCCTTGTTACTTTTGATGTCAGAGACGGTAGCTTTCTCAACATTGAAAATCCTCGCAAATGAAGACACAGTTTCACCTTTTCCTAGTCTCTTGATAATTTCTGTTTTCGTTTCAATTGACAAAACATTGCGGTTCCTTTTATATGCTTTAGGCCTACTGGAAGATGCCAGGTCGCACAGAGAAATACGTGTACACCAAAATTATTCTGCTGTAGTAGCAGACACAATTATTTTAAGTTGAACTGTCTGTTTAGCCAGTGTTCTGCCTAGAACTCACACGTACACTGGATTGGTAAACCAGATATTAACGGACTTTATGATCTAACTGACTTCATGTACGTAAGCGACCGTCCATTAGCCCATCTCATTGTCTACAAATTGTTCGCACACATTTGAAGCTTGCCGCATCAAAAGATTCAGAACTGTAGTCTAACGTGACTGGTGGAGACTGATTTTTTTTTTTTCTGGAAAAAGTGTTCGGATAATTGGATGTTCGGATAATTGGGGTTCGGATAAAAGGGACAAGTGTCCAAACAAATACTGTTAAATTATACTTAATAGTGTTACTAAATCTGTCTATTACTGGTTTCTAACACTGGATGGCTGTTTGGGATTCTTAATCACTCCCAGTCTCTTGACAATATAATGTCACTGTTAATTTCACTAGGGAAATATTTTATTTCTTGAATACAGGCGTATATGCTGCTCTTATAGCTGATGTAATGTTAGGGTACCAGATATTTCACTTATCTGGCCCACTGGAACTGTCTGAATTCTTTCTGCCGAATGACCACTGCTCCAAAAGTAATAGGGGGGAAACTGGCGACCCCTATCACTACTGGACTCCCAAAACTCCTCAACGGCTTTCCCATAGAAATCTGGCACCGGACTAGTGCCAGATAAAACCCATGAAATTCAATGAAAAAAACACAGGTACGTTGAATAGCAGATCCAGATATACTGCTGGCTGAACTGTGATGCCTATACTTTCATATATTATTTGCTTTAATAAGGCTAATCACTTTTCTTCAGAAATACACAACGTCCTGCTCTCGGGACTATCTTCTACAAATGGCGTCAAGCCTTGAATTTTCTCAAGAATATGAAAGGCTTCGGCCAATGAACGAACGACAATTTTGAAATTTGAAATTAAAAGCAAAAACAGACTTGATTTTTGGACACTACCAAGTTTTTTTTCCCTCTCTCATTCTTAGATTTCTACTGCTAAATATATTTGGGTGTTAAAGCCATCCCATAATTTTTTTTCCCTTTGTCTGCCCCCTTCATTACCAACAGACTACTTGTTACCCTTTCTTGCCCTTTTCAAGGACGCGTCAAAAAATGTCACCGTTAGTGCGAAAGTCCAAACGAGCATGTGTTGGTCTGTCTGTACGAACAATATACAGTCTTTTTGTCTATAACTTTATTTTCTATCTGTCGGATTTTTTGAATTCGAAAGCATTTACCCATCAGGACAATACCAGCTCTTAGACTAGCTAACTTTTATGATCATAAAACCTATTAATAAAGAATTCAATATATTTTCCATTTTGGTGTTCGTTGTTTTGTTTTTCTAAGTTTCAACTACTTGAATGTTATAAAATTCGCCTCAGATCTTCCTTTTTCCCGATAGGAAGTAATTATGCGTGTGTGTATATATATATTTTTTCCACAGTGTCTGTGGTTAGAAATGTATTGGACTAGCGGGGTATTTTTAAATTTTCAAAAACTTGCGACATCGTTTTTCGACACAAGCTAACGGCATCGTCTCGCACGTGTTGGCCTGAGTAGCTAATTCAAACCTCTAACACTTGACAAGCCGGCAGCAGGTGTCCGCTCTCTCAATCTTATGCGTTCGTGTGTTTTATATTCTTTCTATCTTTCCTGGAACCACTACGCTAGTAGCATTTTTCAAATTTTTTTCGTTTAACCTTGATGGGCGCGTTTTAAAGGCCAATACACCAACGCGGCGATAAGATTTCTCACGGTATGTTCTGTCCTGCTTAAATCAATGCGTTTTCTGGCGCGGGGAAGAAGACGCGTTTACAACTTTACTAATTATATTTCTACTGCTATTATTTTGACTTTAATATCTATATATATTTTATGATTTGTATCGCTGTTTCACTGTACTTTACCCACACACGTCTTGTTAGTGCATGTCTCCATTTGCCATTGATCATTATGTGATCTATCTGGTTTTTCTGTCTCGCTTCCGTTTGGTGATTCCCATTTTTAGGTTGGCCTCTTGTGCACTTTCCTTGTGTGGAAAAAGTGTTCCTCCAATGACCAGGTTGTCCCTTTAATACTGCAGAAGCTTATTAATTTGTCCCCATTCTCATTTGCTGTTCCACTGCCACATTTCCCCATTACTCCTTTCGTTATAATTTATTGTAAAAGCCTCCCACTTTCGCATTTAGGTCTCCCCATTACGGTATTAATGAGATCGTACCTGGGTGTAGTTTCCATTTCTTTTTGTACCTGTTGATAGAAACTCGTCTTTGATCTCTTCATCGCCGTCATTTGTTGGTGCATAGCATTGTATCCAAAATTGTGGTTGTCTGGTGAACCTCCCTCTCAGTCTTGCTCTTATGAGGTCTGTTGTTGATGGGTTTCCATTCCAGTAAAGACCTTTCCATTCCTTTCGTCAGGATAATGGCTACACCTTCGTTGTGCTGACCATCCTCTCTGCCAGAATAAAGTACTGTTTCCCCTGTAGCTGTTTTTTATTCAATCCCCTTACCTTTCCCATCTGCTCTCGCTTATTCCCAGGATTATGTATCTTGTAGTTCCTCATCTTGCTATGATTTGTCTCAGCTTTTCCTGCCTCATTCATAGTTCTGACGTTCCAAAAACCAATTTGGTATTTCGTTGTTTTGCGGTCGGGGCATCCGTTTTTCATGCTAGTAGGGCTTCCTTTCGGCTTTCATCACTGTCTGTGAATCATACGAGCCTGAGACTCCGTATGTCCCGTCCCGCAGCAAAGTTTTTCCATTTATTGTGTGTTTCCGTAACGTACGATTTTTTTAATAGACATAGGTGTCAGCCCTGTGCTTCAAAACCCCCAGACCTGGAGGACCAGAGTACCAGCTTTGTGAGCTGACCCCTACCCAACGCAGGACCAGTCCAGCTTGGTTGAACCTACCAGGAGTTAAAATCTCACACTGGCATAGCTCTGGGGGATTATCAGGGTACACAAGCCGCCATTTTTACCGCTACAAGGTATAT
>JAMPIV010004831.1:15000-82710 GCA_024509875.1 Oreohelix idahoensis
CTGCTCCATATAGAACTTGGGACTACCGATGCTTTAGTTCTCTATAAGGAACTAGCAATAAAGCAGTCACCAGCCCGTGCAGTGGTGGTTCATGAAATCATCATTCTATACGCTGCGGTTGCCATCCTCAAATGATTTGGACATCCACTATCGATTTTCACATATTAATATTCACATGGTAATATATACATATTAGTTCACATGTTAGTAATGAAAATATAGAATGTAAAATGACAACTTACAACTTGGCTCACGGACATTTTGCTCAGATGAATGAAGTTAAAGCCTAGCCGATGCCTTTTTACATGTGTACTTGGGGTCGTTAGTTTTAACTTTAATTCCCTCTCTGACTCCGTGTTGTTCAGTTTCCTCAGATATTCCGGGTTTCCTTATTTAAAATGATAGAAATTTCCTGGGCTGTTTTTGTAAGTTCGTCAAGATTCTCCAATAAAATGTGTCCGGTCTGATAAAATGGAATTCTGAATTCTAGGCTTCACTCTGGCAAGGTCTGGTTTTGTGGTCTTGGCAAGCGATCTTCACAGTAAAATTTGACTGGCTGAAGCCTCAGGTTTATATTCACTGTCCTCCCCCGCTGTTTGTTACGAGGCTAGGCAAAAGCTCCAATCATTTCAAACATGCTGGTTGGGGGTGGGAGGGGGGCGATTTTAAACTATTCCTGACATGGAAACATTTTGAATATAATGCAAAGGTCAAGTCTTCGTATATGGTATGAAAATATCCGATGCTCTGGCAGGCGAACTCACCAACATATCTGTAAACTCATACGACAAATTTGTTTCAGATGTAACAAATTTATTACTTTATCAGAAAGTAATCTATTCGCAGACGGGTAATCTCGCTATCTGTCCCAAGCAGAAAAGTGGGTTAGGCCCAAACAAACGTTTTTGTTGTTGTTTGGAAATTATTTTTTTAAATGTTCATATGCATAAACAAATTTGTTGTTTTATCCAAGGTAAAATGGATAGGAGCAAAAGATACGGAAGCCACTTAAATGGCTCCCGGGTCAAATGTGTCTAAACCCTGAGCCTTTATAAAGTCGATTGGGACTTAAAGAGTTAACTCAAACACGCTGGCGATTGTAGGGCTAATCTGTAGCGCCCAAGCTTTGGTACACAAGAATTACCAACTTGCCTGACGTTCAATATTACCTCAGCCGCTCCTTGCAAATGTGATGTGTTTATCATCAACAAGGAGTGTAAAATGTTTGAACAAACATAGCAAACAGAAAGATAAGAGCGCGACCATGGAAAATCACGCAAATAAAATCAGTACGAAAATGTAACTGATTACTGCCGTAGTGAAAGAGAGATCGGAAAGAGGTCGCCCTAAATTTCATCTTGTGACAGTTAGGTATTGGTGCTTTTGAATTTAATTCCCGTATTATGACGGCCTTTTTACACTAGTTAATCAATAAAGTACATTGATTTGTTTATACCTACAGTTTTTTAATTATTTAAATTTCCGGTTATAATTTTGTTGTGTGGTCAAAGAAATATTAATGATTTAAAATTGATAGGGAATACGAGCTGCACTCACATATTTATATAACACCCTTGGTGCATAGGATAGGTCTAGCGATAAGGTGACTTACTTCACAGCTGTCTTCTACAGCTACCACCCAGAACTGTGCAGTTACTACCTGACATGTTCTATGCCATCCCTACCACTAGTTCACCATCTCTCTTCTTCATTAGTGGGAACTACTTTCTAATTTTCTATCCACCATCCATCTCGCCACAATATTAAGACACATGTCCCAATATAAAAGACCTTATGGTCTGGTGTTAAAACATATTGAGTTGATCCCGTGAGTTTACACTAGCTGTTGAGTAAGTAGCGCGCGTTTCCGATGAAGGAATCGGACACACAATCAGCTGTTATTCCAGGGAGACTGACTTGGCAACCGATACATGTGGCGCAAATATTTCATTCAATAAAATAAATCATTCATCTCTGCATAGTGGACCAAAGGATAGAACCAAATTATTATGATTTAACAAGGGAATTGAAAACAAATGAAGCAACAAACCATATCACCAATTTACGAGAGAGTAGCCAGTTCTGAGAGTCTATAACACGAGATATAGTTCGTGTCTTTCGAGAAATGTGGGATAAACAATGTTAGTAATGTCGCAGAAAACGAGTGTTTACATTTAAAAAATTTTTAATGTTAAAGTGAAAGGTGAAATAACAATATTAGTAATGATGAAGGTGAAAATTGTAATGTAGTGTGGCTTCAATTGCTTTCTTCTTTCTTCTTCATCTTCGTTTGCTCTCACAAAAATTATTGGTGGTCTCTGTGATTGGAGGTCAATTATCCATCAATGGAATCGGCGAAGCCCATGCTGTCATTCTGCTGTTCTGTAGAGCCGACATTCTTGAAGGACGTCCTACTTTGTTTTTTATTTTACTTCCACACACAGACATATATCTGTCTGCTTGGGGATTGGGGGGGGGGGGGGGGGTTTCTAACCAGATAAGACAGAACACGAATACCTCTCAGTCAAGCATGACGTAAAAGGTGAGTAATCTGAAATTTCATGCATGAGGCTGGCAGTCTGATCATGTAAAATAAATTGCTACAGAAAGTACCACGGTAAGAGGAAGGTTCTTTGACGCAGGCTTCCTGCAAAGAGTCTGCTGCAGCTGTGTGATCAGTGTGATCATGTGATCAGTGTGATCAGTGTGATCGGTGTGATCATGTGATCAGTGTGATCTTGTGATCAGTGTAGATAGCATATTGTACTGTAATTTCTTTAATTACGAGTACACACATTCATCTTTAAACACGAGTAAAGTGTTCGAAAATATACATATTAATATATGTTCATGTCTTACGGTTCAGCACGGCCTAATACGATAGCCAACCTTTAACCTCTTCTGCTCTAAGAGCATTACAATGCGTCTCATAGTGATATATTATACACCCAAGGACCACGTGGTATGCCCGTTTGGTTAAAGTCGGATTTCTTAGAATCTACAATTTAAACGATATTTAAAAAAATATTTCTTGCAATTAAGAATTGTAACATTTGAAAACTTTCTTCAGCCAATTTACAACGATTTTATATATACTGTAATAGAAGATATTTTTTTTTAAAAGTACGTTTGTTTATTACATGTTTTAAAACATCACACGTGAAAACAAAAACTGGCATTAATTTTTGCGTTTGAGTAAAGCTAAAAACTGTTTGGGAAAAAAAAAAAAAGTTAACCCACTTAGTAAGTCTTTACTACACATTTGCCAGGTAATTAGTGGGCCTATATTCCTACTACCTAGGTTAGGACTAGGGGGTGGGTATCACAATGCCCAAAGAGAAGGAAAATGATGAAAGGAGGATAGTGAATGCTTTACAAACAGCTCCGAAGAAACAGTCTTATAACAAAATGGTGGAGAAGAATTAGAATAGTATATATCAGGAGGTGGTCAGGAGTGTGCCACGATAGTCAAGAAAATACGGGGCCTAACACCGTATTCCCAATATGCCCTAATAGGCGTGTAACGGGATCCTTTACCCTTTACCTTTTATATCAGGGGGTTGACTTTCTCTTTCTCTGTATTCAGTTTGTTAGGCATGCTAACTCTGCAGGCCAGTCGCCAGGACAAAGTCCACAGTCTTTACCAGTTCAACGCGGCAGCCCATAGCTTGTGCCTGAGCTTAGCGCCCTCTGGCCAGGTCTGGTGTCGTAGGTCATTATGGGCCGGGCGAATTTTAGAGGGAGACAAAACTTACTTCGACTACTCACTGCTAGTACAACTACAACAACTACTACCCCCACTGCTACTGCTAATAATACTACTAGTCCTATTACCACTGCTTCTGTTATCACTGCTACTATTACTAGTAATAATGTTAATATTATTATTAATATTACTATTACTACTTTTACTATTACTACCACCACCACCAACATCGTCACCACCACTATTACCAGTCCAGCAAATGAAACTGTTACTACTAATGCTGGTATTCTTCATCTACTACTACTAATATTACTACTACTACAACAACTATTACCACCATGAAACACCACTACTACTACCACCACTAACCACCACTAGTACCACCATCACCAACCACAACTACTACCATCACCACCAACCACAACTACTAATTCCACCACCACCAACCACTACTAGCACCACCACCAACCATCACTAATACCACCACCACCACCAACCATCACTACTACCACCACCACCAACCATCACTACTACCACCACCACCAACCATCACTACTACCACTACTATCACTATCACCACCAACCACCCCTACTACCACCACCACCAACCATCACTACTACCACCACCACCAACCGTCACTACTACCACCACCACCACCAATCACTACTACCCCTACTATCACCACCACCAACCAACCATCCATACCACTACCACCACCAACCACCCCTACTACCACCACCACCACCAATCATCACTACTACCACCACCACCACCAACAATCACTACTACCACTACTATCACAACCACCAACCACCACTACTACCTCCACCAACCACTCCTATCATCACCACCACCAACCAGCACTACAATCACCACCACCAACTATCACTACTACCACCACCAACCAGCACTACTACCACCACCACCAACCATCACTACTACCACTACTATCACCCCTACTACTACCACCACCACCACCAACCACCACTACTACCACCACCAACCATTACTATCACCACCACCACCACGAACCAGCACTACAACCACTACTACAACCGCCACGACTATTAACCCCACCATTGCCGTTCGTGCGCCGGGTTACAGTTAAAAACAAGCATTAACTACAAAAACCACCCGACATAACTTCGTTACATGTTTCATCTTACGAGCCATTAAGTCAGTCTGTTGACTATCCCCCGCCTTTTATGAGTTAATATCACACCCGCGAGGGACTATGCAAAATGCAGACATGAAGAATTTAACATTTTCAAGTGGCTGAATGCTCTTAGAGACTCCCGTGGAAAAGAAGTGGTGGGTGGGTGTGGGGATGGGAAGGGGGGGGGGGGCTCTTAGGAGAAAAAGGAAACAGCTGCTTCTACATTATCATCATCATCTCGTTGTTGCTATTTGTGGAGCATAAAGCAGTCACTGCAGATTCTCCACCCCCACCCCGTTGAAGAAGCACATCCCAAAGCACATATTTTTGCAGTGGTGATTTTTGTAGTAGTTTGTTTTAAATGATGAGGCTGCCAGCTTCATGCACATCATCATATTAGTCTCCTCTTACGACATGCATGAGGGAGCAGCAGTCATATTCTATCTTTGTATCATCAGAGACCCCCGGGAAATACAATGGATATTCTCCTTCGAACAAGAACACTATGATGGGGGTCGTGCACCGGGTTAGCAATATCACCCTGCATATAAAAGTGCTACATGAACCATCACGGCAAGAGCACATGAAGTAGTCTCACTGTAGTAATCCATCACGTGGACCAACTACAGTGGTGACCGCATGCTTCTTAGGAAACTCTCCTTGGAGGCAAAGAACGAATGGGACAACAGCTCATTCAAACACGTCTGTTAAGAGGCGACACGTATGAACATGGTGTTAGCAAACTCAATGTGTAAAACAAATAGCTAGAAAAACGGTAATCTTTACCTTTAGTGCCGTCGAATATGTGTAATATGTGTATTGAGTTAGGGTTAGGATTAGGGTTAGGTTGGGGTTCGGGTTAACCCTAAACCTAAACCTAAAACCAAACCTAACTCTAAATGGTACGAAAATACACAAATTATGCATACTCGACGGCACTACAGGTAAAGATTACCAGAAAAACTACAACTGCAAGAACACTTGAAGTGCTTTGGTGCAGAGATGGACCGCAGTGGATGCTCAAGAATGCTTGCGAAGTGGAATGCAGTCAGCGACCCATAGCTAGACTGCTTGCGTCAGGGTCAGCGAACCAGAGCTGACCAAGACCCTACTCCACGTCCAAGTGGTGGTCCTGGAAACAGGCTGCATTACTGCAGTCTGGCTGAGAGAGTAGCGATCGAAGTGGGAAGGTAAACCCGGTCCTAAAAAACGCCGTGCCGAAGTCGGATGTGTCGGGCCGAAAAGCGCAGATATTGCAGCTTTGCTGTAAACGGCGACACAACGCAACCAACGTCCTTTTCAGGACGAACGCAGAGGAAGAAGAAGGAAACTTTCGAAAACTAGAAAAGAAAAAGAGAAGTGTGAAGTTTTCTCCGCACGAATTTCTTAATATATAACGCTGATTTTTTTCTCACAAATACTGTCGTTGTCTACGTGTTCTGCAGTTTTCCAAATATACTTTTCCTACATATATACTGTAGTTTTCTACGTGTACTGGAGCTTTCCACATATACTGTAGTTTCCCATATATACTGTAATTTTCCACATATACTATAGCTTTGCACACATACTGTAGTTTCCCACTTATACTTTAACTTTCCACATATATTGTAGTTTGCCACATACACTGTAGCTTTCCACATATACTGTAGTTTCCCACATATACATTAATTTTCCACATATACTTTAGCTTTCCACATATACCGTAGATTCACTCATATACAGTAATGTCCCACATATGCTGTAGTTTTCCACATATACTGTAGTTTCCCACATATACTGTTGTTTTCTACATATTCTGTAGTTTTCCACACATACTATGTTTTCTACATATACTGTCATTTTCCACATATACTGTAGCTTTTGACATATACTGAAGCTTTCCACATATACTGTAGCTTTCCACATGTACTGTTGTTTCCCACATATACAGTAATTTTCCACATATACAGTAATTTTTCACATATACTGTAGTTTCCCACATAAACAGTAGCTTTCCACATAAACAGTAGTTTCTCACATCATCAAACTCCATAATTCTCGCCGTTTGTACGTCGGTCACATCTAAGGGATGCAACTGTGGTTGAAAGTTAGACATTAATTGTTTTGTTTCCCTTATATGTACTCTCCCGAAAATAATAACTCTCAACGAAGAAAAGTCGGTGAATTGTGCAACACAAAGTGAGTGACAGTGATATATGAATAAAAAGTAAGTTTTTGAATGTAGAACCAAGTTTCATTCCGGAAACGGATTTAACTCATCATTTTGTTAAAAATAACCATAAAATGTAAGTTTTTTTTTATTGTTTCTTCAAAACAAAATTTTAATTTAAAATATTGCAGAATTATTGTTGGAGCTACTCGCTGGAAATGTAACGGTTTATTGGAGCATACATACCATGATTTCCGATGATCCCAACGACGCAGTTGATTTCCCAACGGAGTTCCTTAACGAGCAGTGCCCATCAGGAATGCCACAGCATGTGCTGAAATTAAAGGTTGCTGCATGTATCATGCTATTGCGAAATCTGAATGCAAAAAAAGGGCTATTGAATGGCAATAAAAATCGTGCATAGGAATTCTATTGATGCAGAAATTATCACTGGCAGTAATAAGGGAGAATGAGTCTTAATTCCTCACATTGACTTAGAACCGAGCGAGCGCAGTTTGCCATTTAGGATGTGATGTCGTCAATTCCCAGTGATTTTAGCATTTGCAATGACGATCAATAAGGCGCAAGGACAATCTTTTGATCACGTAGGAGTTTTCCTTCCTGAACCTGTTTCGGACATGGCCAGCACTATGTCGCCCTCACCCGAGGAACAAATCATGAAAACTTGAAAGTTTTTGTTAAAAACACTTTTTTTATCAGGGAACATTCTTTGAAACGAATCCACGCACTTTCACAAAAAATGTTGTCATCAAATAACTTTTACATTGAATTAGAAAATATAAAAAAAAAATATTACAATTTTTGATTTACTTCCGCCATTATTGACGGGTTATTGCTAGTACATAGTAATTTTCCACATATACAGTAGTTTCCACATATACAGTAATGTTCCACATATACAGTAGTTTCCACAACAAGTTGAAGTTGAATGTTCAAGAATTGTTGGCTATGTATACACCCCTAGCCCAGTAATATCGTATCAACTAGCTACAATATATATCAATGACCACAATGTTACCCCTTGTAGTTCCCGGGGGTGAAGAGACAAAGAAAGAATAAGACAACTCCACCCTCTGACATGTCGAACAAGGTGACTAATATACGGTTGTGTATGGGGGCTGGCAACCTCATCACGTAAAAGCATGTTTCCCACATAAACAGTAATTTTCCACTTATACAGTAATTTTCCCCATATACAGACATTTTCCACATATACTTTAGTTTCCCATATATACAGTAATTTTCCACATATACATAAATTTTCCACATATGCCGCAGTACTCCACATAAACAGGAGGTTGACACATATAAGTCATGGTCCAAGTTGGCACGCTCGCCTACAGAGTTAAGCAGGTTAAAGGGCAGACATATTATTTGATTGCAGAACTTCTTCTGATGATCAGGTTGCCTCTTGCTGTAATGGTCTATACCAGGGGTCGGGAACCTTTCCATGACAAAGAGCCAAATATTTCATTTTGTCTCCATTTTAAGGAATTGAAGAACCGCATGAAAAAAAAAATCACATGGTATCCCTCATTCAATAAATTATATATTATATAATTGAAATAATAAACACAATTTTACAAGAGCCGCACAAGATGGCTCAAAGAGCAGCATGCGGCTCGCGAGCCGCGGGTTCTCGACTCCTGGTCTATACCAAATTTCTTCTTATGACTATCAATCATCATTTTCTTTTTCTCTCCTAATGGATCACCGAGCCATTACTTCATCTGGCCTCCTTGGATTAATCCTGCACCAAAGCATTTATATGCCCTTGCAGCACTGGTTTCTGTTGCAGGCTTTTTTACACGATAGCTTTGCCAGCCCATGCACAGCCTCACAGTAATCGGCGCTTACGACATGCTTGACAAAGCAGTTGCCCTATTCATTCTTTGCCTCCCCCGGGAACTGCTCTTAGTATTATTATTATTATATATTATTATTATTATATATTATTATTATTATTATTTTACATTATTATTATTATTATTATGTATTATTATTATTATTATAATTATTACAAGTAACGAAACAGTGAAAATTAATCTTCACGGATAGGATGCATACTACATAAAAAGAACTTGTAAACTGAATTTATCGTGTTTATTCATCCCTTGTCGCCCCTGTTACTTGAATGACCAGACGTCGTTTAGCGCAGGGTTTCTCAACCCTTTTCTTGCTCATGGTCCCCTTCTGAGCCTGATTCCCAACCACCCCCTCATAGTTAGCTGAAAAAAAGGGATTTTACCATCTTATACCTAGAACTATGGCACGGTCCCCTGGGGATCATATGGCCTACTCTGAGAACCACTGGTTTAGCGAACAATTCTATAATCAGTTATTGCATTAAGCCGGAATATTATCTCGGCGTTTGTTTCTCTAAATTCATCTCGACAGAAAGCATGCGAACTGAAGTAGTCTGCACAAAACCAGCAATACACATGGAACAAAAGAACGTACCCCGTTTGTACCAGGCTGAGCACAGACAAAGGCCTAGCTCGGACAGATAAACAAGACTCCCTTTGTCTGACTGACAGAACAGCAGAGGTTATGAACAAGGTCAATTAAACGGATGTGGAAATGCGTCACAGTGAAACAGATTAAACCTTTACAGATATGCACCCAGTTGTAGAATGGGCACGTCTATAAACACATACAAACTGCCGGATCTATCTATCTATCTATCTATCTATCTATCTATCTATCTATCTATCTATCTATCTATCTATCTATCTATCTATCTATCTATCTATCTATCTATCTATCTACCTACCTACCTACCTACCTACCTACCTACCTACCTACCTACCTACCTACCTACCTACCTACCTATCTATCTATCTATCTATCTATCTATCTATCTATCTATCTATCTATCTATCTATCTATCTATCTATCTCTCGGTCCATCCATTCATGTATCCATCATTTATCAATCTATAATTAATTATTCCCACTCACAGTTTTTTTGCCTCAAAGTCTTCACTCCATCCATCAATATCTGTCCCAACCCACCATCCATCCATCCAACCATCCATTTTCTTTCTTTAGTTAATTATTCCTAGCCACTTTACTCGTCTAATCCGTTCTTTCTTTCCTTTTATCCAGTTATAGTTAATTATTCTGTGTCACAGTTCCCCCCCCCCCCCCCCTCTTCTACCCATCCACCAATTTTATGCATCTTTAGTTAATTATTCCTATTGAATATTTTCGTTTCAATGATATTTCCACATATTCATCCTTTCCTCCCCCCATCCATTCATCCATTTATCCATCTATAGTTAATTATTCCTAGCCATTGTTTTGTCATATCAAAGGTTATCCACCCATCCACACATCCATCCATCTATAGTTAATTATTCATAGCCATTGTTTTGTCGTATCAAAGGTTATCTACCCATCCACACATCCATCCATCTATAGTTAATTATTCTTAGTCACTGTCTTGTCATATCAAAGATTATCCACCCATCCATGCATCAATCCATCTATAGTTAATTATTCATAGTCAATCCATCCATCCATCTATAGTTAATTATTCCTCGTCACTGTCTTGTCATATCAAAGATTACCCTCAATCACTCCGTCCGTCCATCCATCAATCCACTCACCCCTCCCTCCATCAATCCATTCATCCCATATACAGTTCATTATTTCTAGTCCCAGTCTTCTCGTTTCAAATACCCCCCTCCTTAACGCCTGCTCCCACGATTTCTTATCGATCTATCTTGCCTTGTCGCTCCAACCGTTCGCTAAGTTTAGTCGTTTATCATTCATTAACCACCAACGTACTGACTTGTCGTCTGCCTTCCATCTGTTGGCTCTGAATGAGTTTTCCTTTCACTGGCTCGTCAATCAAAATCTCCCGACCTCGTATCTGTCTAATTACGTTGATCAGCCCTAATGAAACCCCCGGGACTTAAGCGTGTCAAATGTGATTCTCCGTCTTTCTCTTGTAGGTTCTCAGATTATTGTAATTCCAGGCCACGTAATGTCGCAAAACTCGTCAAGATGACGTAGAATTGTAATTCCAGGCCACGTAATGTCACAAAACTCGTCAAGATGACGTAGAATTGTAATTCCAGGCCACGTAATGTCGCAAAACTCGTCAAAATGACGTAGAATTGTAATTCCAGGCCACGTAATGTCTCAAAACTCTTCAAGATGACGTAGAATTGTAATTCCAGGCCACGTAATGTCGCAAAACTCGTCAAGATGACGTAGACTTAGTATTACGCCATCACCCATCAGCTCCCCATGGAACATAGGTCTTCAACAAACTTATATTAATGCATCCTGTCCCGTGCCATCATCTCACGATTTTTTCATATCTTCTTCATTCCGTTCATTACTGTCCCCATCTCCCTTCGATTTACCTTTTTTCGATCTCTCTCTGCCTTTCTTGCCCTGGGGATTCCAGAACAATGATAGTCTTGTAATGCTATCAGCAGGTTTTAGCAATGTGTATCATATCCATCACTAGTGCCACATGTCTTGTTCTAGTTGTCAGTTCTATATTCGTGATTCTGACGTATTATTAAAATCTCCAGAATAAAATCACTGAGCCCTCAGGCATGTCGTACAAGGCGACTAATATAAGGTTGTGCATGGACTTGTCAACCTCATCATGTAAAACTGATTGCCACAGACACCACTGCTGCTAGAGAATGTCAATGCTTGGTGCAGGATTCCTGCAAGGGGGATAAGCTATAGTGAAAGCTTCATGCTCCGTCAGATGCGCAAGGAAAAACAAAATAATGATAATTCTATGCAAGCACCTAGTTACGTATGAAAGTATGTAGCTTCGTGGCTGCTATTTTTGTTGTTCTCCATGTCTCACAACCATAGAATAGGACTAAATCTTAATAAAATAGGGAAAATAAGCTTATGTTAAAAGATGAGTAATTTTTTTATTTTTTCATCTGTAAATAATAACTTTAAAGATCAGACCTGTTGACATCTCCGCATCGAAAGTCGTCTCCAGTGGACCTACATAGTATTCCGCCTCTTGCCTTCCGGGTACACTCTGATACGCTCTTTTCTGTCCACCTACAAGAGATCTTATCCTCCCATTTATAACGTAGTCTACCTCTTGCTCGTTCACGTTCAATGTTTCATTTTGTTATGATTTTCAGATAAGTGTTATGTCTCTTTGGTGTGTCAAAATTTGTTTTCTGCCTAATTTAGCACTCGTTTATTGATTCTCATTTCATTCCTAGCTTTTATAGAACTTCTACATTTATTGTCTTCGTTTTCATTGGGATATGCTCATTCTTCTATGTACAGGGGGTTTCAAGATTATGTATAAATACTTTGGATGCTGATAAGTCACTTATCATTTGATACTGAATTTTCACATTTAAAATGTTTGGTTTGATTTGGTTTGAAGGACTATCTTCATTGCACACGGACTACTCCATCAGTGCTACGATCTCATCCCTTAGATCACATAAGGAGGATCTCAGCACAGTGCACGAACTCCGTAGCACCAGCGAGAATCCCAATGTGTGTATATAGGAATCACACATTATATAACTACTTTTGTGGTAGATAGGTTTCTAATTTTTAAATTTTGCCAGGGCAGCGGCCTGATAGGCCAACTCTTTTCGATTTCCAACTGCCGTGGGAGTTTTAACGTGAGCAACTTGCACACGGGACCTCCTATTTTTTTCGCCCTTATCCGAGAAGGCTAGGCATCCGATCTCACTACATAGGAGACCAGAGGGGAGTATGACATTATTAGGATAACTGGTTCTGAAAAATGTTTCCATAAAATATATTCCCCTCAACTGGAAATCGAACTTGGTACCTCTAAAATTCGACACAGCGTACACAGGCGAGTCGAAATGCCTTTTTATGTCACAGGTCCGCTCATCTTCCGGAACCCTTTGTGGCCGGGAACATTGTCGAGCGGGCCTCTCGCGCTACTGCCCCGGTCACAGTGCTAGAACTGTTTTATCTCGGGTGGCAGTAGAAATGTCCTGGTTTCCCTGCGTCTTTGTCCCCTGTTTTTCTCGCCGCTTGTTCGTCCAGGTGCTTGCCAGATGTGGAGCGACCTACGGTAGAAGTTGGCTATTTAATCTCGACTCAAGCATTATTAGTCGCTTGTTGTTCCAGAGTGCCAAGGATATTCTATTTTCAGAGTAGAATTAGTGTTACCAAAACTGATACCAGATGCATATTAGAAAGGATTATTTCTTGTAATTTCGAGATTCCCCAGAGTCCCTTGGAAAACAGAACGCCCCTGTCAACTGCCTTTCCTATTTCGACTACCCAATGTCATATTGGGTCATTGCATCACTAATTATTATTTTTTTCATCGCCACTAGGCATTGAGTGGATGTCATCGGTGTGTCTTCATTAAGACAGCCAACTATTACCAAATCCACCCATCATAGCAGTGTCCTAAATTAAGTGGCCATTGTCTGTTGCTTTTTCCTGCCAAAAGCAAACACCTTCCCCGTAAACCAAGGCAACGTGAAGTCTTCTACGAATACCCAAGGCTAATTCTAACAGCAAAGCGTTAGGGACGGTAAACTATGGAATCCCATCTCCCAATTTACTGTGGATTATTAGCAAACTTACCAGCGTGTCACTCAGCTGAGTCAACAGACTGCGCGGACGGAAGATATTTCCTATTCGATGGATTTCTCATTTTGCTCTAACACCTGGATAAGTTAGAAGGTAACGGAAATTATAAACTGTGACTCAACCATAGAGGTTTACCACCCCCTGGGGTATTAAATTACTTGGCCGTCCTTAAGACGAGGACTGTTATACTTTATTTCTAGCATTCGTGTCTTCCTTTCATTTGCTCACAACTAATTTTTTGTTTTTGTTTTGTTTTATTGTGTAATGGTCATTGATGTGTACCTATATATATATATATATATATCCTGTCGTGAAACGACTCTCACCGACTTTTTCTTCTGTCTATTATTTTATTCCTCTAAAAATCTCTATCGTTAGATTGAAAACTTTTTCCCTTCAGTTGACTTTTTCATTCTTATAATGAAAGAGTCTCTCTCTCTCTCTAGTCTTAGATTTCACTATTCGCTAGCGAATTCACATGGCCAAAAGTAATAAATTATTCCTTAGCCAGCGAAAGTCGAAGGTGGAACACGGTGCAATGACCGGAAGTGACCTGTGTTGGGTTCACGAAGGGAACTCATGTAAAAACAGCCGGTAACGATGAACGATAGGGCGAGTTGAAACGAAGGTAACTTAATACCTCTGGGACCAAACTAGAATTTGCAACAAGGCCACCCCCATCCCTGCCCGGAACAGCCAGCTGGAATTTTAGGAGGGAATTTTAAGCGGTCATTCTTCTTGTAACCATCGTTCGAAGCAGACGTGAGTTTATGGGCCCTAAGAGTGGGCATTTCTGGTTGCAAATATCCTTAGTGAATTCGTTGAGCAAAGTAAGTAGATCTAATACTGCTGATTTTATAACATGAATAATCATATGTTTATCAACAGCTTGCTATTGCAGTAACTTTTTGTTAAAGTTTAAATGCATTTCCATTTTCAGTGACAATAACTGTTATTTGCATCTTTACAGATCACTCAAACTAATGTATGAGTTTGCAAAGTTCCTAAACCTAATTAACTCCTGATCTTTATCTCACAGCCTGGCAGATAAGACAGGGTTACATAATTGATGTATATTATTGTTGTTACTTTGAGGTTTGCATATTGATCCAAGCAAAATAGAAGTGTAAGTGGTCCTTCTATTTTTGTCCTTCTGTGTTCTCTGCCAAGACTACAAACTTGATAACAGTGTTCTCAATCACTTCTTCTCCCTTTGTGAAATATGGGACATTAATTTTTTGCATCATGGAATGTTCTTTACATGTATTTAATGCAACCCTATGCCTATACCATGTTGTATGATTGAAGAACTATTCTATTATCAGTTATATGAATGTTATTTTCTACAGGAACCAGGACTTTAAGAATGTTTACAATTATTTAGCTATTTGATGAATTTACCACTTGACTGACAAAATGTAAGTCAGCAGTTCTCAAGCCTTGAGACCATGACTACCCTCCACATGATTTACTGCTCAAGTTGCAAGAATGTAAATCATTGGTTCTCAGACCTTGGCAGCAATGACACCCCAACAGGTTAAAGCAGCATAGGAAACTATTACCCGGTGGTTCTCAAACCATTGTTGACAGAGACCCCAAAATTAAAGTACTGCTCTATGGGCACTAGGTGAACCAGTGGTTCTCAACCAATTGATGACCCCAGCCCAGATGTCACAGTTTGTGAAACTCATTGCCACATGGGGAAAACCACTGCTGTAACTAAGCAGACAGCCAGATAGAGACTGAGAACTCAAGATACGCGATAATGTCAGTTAAGAAGGAGTAGTTCATAGATAATAGATCACCCATTGTTAATGAATGGTAGTTAACCTTGTGTTAATGTAATTTCTGATGGACGCTTACCGGCCATCAGACTTAGGAGATGACTGCTCTTGAAACCACTAATGGGATTTAAATTGTTTCCAGTCCACCCAGGTTGTGGTTACACAGTACTAAACCAGGTTGCGGTTACCAGATACCTAAACCAGGTCCAGGGTACAAACCAGGGTACGAGTCCATGGTACCAAAGATTACCCCTACCCACCATACCCTAAAAACCAGGTTACCATACCCAACCATATCCTATCACCCAGTAACCATAACACACATCCCATAAACAGAAGAGGCATTCAGCAGAGGTGACTTACCCCATCCTTATCTGTGATGTGCACTGAGTCCAGGGAAGCACACTCTGACACCCTCTGAACCCATTAACTGTTATGAGACCAACCTGCTGGGCAGACCAAACCAAGAGAGTCCGAACCAAAATCATCTCCGCAGCTACTACAGTCCTTGAGGAGATGAGTATTAACACCTACCAGCAACACTACCATAGAAAAGATCTCTGGTCCAAGTGATGACCAAACTAGTTGTTTTTTTTTTAAACAGTAGAGCTAAACTCTTTTTTTCATATTTATATGTATAATAAGAAAGGTAAGATTCTATACCCTTTTATCCAACTTTACATAACAGAGTCTGTTGTTATTTTTCTTGTTAACTTTATTTGGGTTGTATTTTGCTTTAAATATAATCTACACCCTGGGGGCTCAGCCATAATTCAATTAACTTCTATTGGGTCGGGATATTTTAAATGTGGCTGGACACCAAATCTCTTTCTCAACCTTATGTGCTTTACACAGTCCTTTTGTAGGATTCCTGAGGAAGAATTTATCGTCCAGAAAATATCCTGTTTAGGTACCAGAATTCTCTTTTAAGTAAATTTCTAATACACTATTTCCCGAGGAGAGGCAGTTTCTTCAAACTCGGAAGCTATCAATAAGACATTATTATCTTTATTCTTTCATTCCATCCAAGCTGTCCTATCTCCTCAAAACACCTCGCGACATATCCACATCACTCACCGCTGGATTTACAGGTGTACAAATCTTACTAATCAATCAATACCCTTTAGCTCCCCAAGGAGCAAAGGCCTTCAACAAACACATGCCATGTCCTCCTGTCTGGTGCCATCCGCTCAAGTTCTTTCCATGTTTTCCTCATCATTTTCAAATAATAAACTCTATCTTTTTTAAATTGAATTTCTTTTAAACACGATGGGAGCGGGACCAAGAGGTTCTCTAAATTATCAAGAGTGGGGTGCGAGAATGAAAGGCTTGTGACTTGACTGTGATCCACTGTCATTGAGCGTTAGCTCTTAAAAGGCTTCAGAACCTCGGGTTTAATTTTTCTGTAACATCATGCTTAGGGCGGTGTCACTTATTATATTTTCTTTATTCTTATTTCAATGATGCGTCCAATTGGCAGAGTGGTTAGAGCCGTGTGTTCGAAACACGGTGGCGTTCCTTACTAGTCTAAGTTGGTATGTGACTCTGCTCTTGAGTTAGGGAAGGAAAAAGCAGTGAGGAAGGGAACTGATCACCGCTCAATTTTCGATGCTGGACCTAGTATGGCGAAGTCTCTAACACGTATCTCCCCTAAGGTAGTATCGTTGACGGGACAACCTTTAACTTTTGATATTAATATGATGTTTTTGTATGCGTGTGTTTGTTCTTTAATATTAATTTTTTTCAACATTCATAATACTGTATACCCATACATTTTTGAAGTGGGGATTGCAAGAGTAATCTTATAGGAAATTATACCAGCTACTCATTTATTTGTGACATCTTTCTCTCTTTTCTTATAACAGTTCAAGCCTTTGTTCTAACTGGTTATTTACTGTAAGCAAATCTTTCCCAATATATTTGGTTTCACCGGCGACTATTTCCAATTTTTGTTCGTAACCAACTTACGTTTAGCCTTGAGATATTGACCTTCATTGCTAACTTTATTTACTTTATCTTTTATGTCTACTGTTGCCTTAAATAAATAAATAAATATTCCACACATAAAGGTATGTTTCAGTCGCTCGTCAGAAATGAAGAAGCAGAAAACTAGACAACAGAAAAACAACATGAATGGCTTACCGGAGAGTCGAACCCAGGACCTTCCGAACGGCACCCCCACTTAGCTACAGAAGCGAATTATACTATCTTCCCTGCCAGCTAGCCACCTCAAAAATATTGCTTCGAAGACAGGGGTCATTAGCGCGATTCGCAGCATGTAACACTGGATATGTACCTAGGGCGATCCAGCCTAATTAATGACGCAATCACTTCTGTTATCCCCCTATTGTACAGTATAGGTCAGGTTACACAAGACAGAGACCTTCATTATGTGTCTAGTAAATGATAGAAGAATCAGAACAGTACTGGACAGAGGGTAGTTTTGGCATTTTATAAACATTTAAACAAATAAAGAGGGTTGTCAGGAACAACCTTACTGTGGATAGCTCTCCACTGGTTACACCACTGCAATGTGGATTTATAATAATAAGTAAAGGCACGTTCTTCTAAGGGTACAACCACACCACAATGGCTGACATAAGAAATAACCCCTTTAACAGGAAATTCCTTTTAATACTATGCGCACTACAATAAGGCCTCACACGGCCAACAAACGCATGAACTACAATACAATAATGAAATGCCAATGTAACTTGCCTTGACAGCTTAATATATCAGCATCATACACCACAGTACGACTTACACCGAACAAGATACTGTAATGAATATCGCTCACCTTGAGCGGCAAAACTGTGACGAAGAAATACTCAAATCATTGTCAACTTATAAATTAGCGGCCTGTAGAAAAATACCCACTAGACGCTACACAGCTCTAGAATTATATGTCATTAACTACCAGAACCGAAATATGGCAAGCACTCAGAACAAATAATCCAAACCATGAACTTCACAGCTAACTCGCTGGCAAAGGGAAATATCTCCGTCCATCCAGGACGATGGCTAGATTCTCACTGACAAAACTTGCGCCTATTTCCCGACTTCCGGTAGTCACCTGACTCACCGGGTCGGGAAGACTCGGCATTGCCCGGTTGACTTTTCGCACACACGATGCACTGCGAAATAGCGCCGTGACTAGGGGAAACCCGAGGCCTGTAAACAGTAAATAAGTAAAGTTAAAATACTGTTGCCTTGAAGTGTAGGAAGGAGCTGAAGTTTGTGTTCTTGAGCTGTGTATTGCATTGGTTGATGTGATTCCGTGTTACTGTAGGATCTCTGTGATGTTGTCCATACATCTGTCTTTTTTGGTTTTTTTTGTGCTCTGAAACCAAATCTTCTCCTGTTGCAGGCGCGTAGTGGTAATTTATCGGGATCCATTCTCGTGAGATGGTCAAACCACTTAATTTTCTGTCTATCTATGTACTTTGTTTATGATTTATTTCACACATTTTATTTGATGTCATCATTTCTCCTGTCTCTTCTCGTAACTTTAGTGCCTTTTCTTAAGAGCCTTACCTTACAAGATTTGATTTTTCTCTTCTGTAATTTGGGCAGGGACCATAGTTGACTCCGACAGCTAAGAGTTGGTAATAATAGGCTATTTGTCAAATGTCGTTTAGTTTCCATACTGATATTCTGATGTTTTAGTTGTTGTGACAGTTGGTAAGTCATGTCTCTGACATTTTGACATGTTTCAATTTCTCTTTCAAGTCTTCCATTTTCTGTATAAATGCTTCCCAGATACCATGGAAGCTCATTCACGTTATTTACATTTCGTCTCTCTGTCTTCCATCGTCTGTGACTTATTTCTAGAAGACAACAAAGATAATAGTGGGCAGGAAATATCAAGAGGCTGATGGGTAGCAATTTAACTGGAGTGAGCCAACTTGGCATATGACGGAAATGTTGGAGAGATATAATTCAACCAATGGAAATGCTGGAGAGATAAAGTTCAACCAATCTTCAACAGGGAGACCGTATTATATTTGACCTTTATTTTCCATACTTGCGACATTACAGGAACTTTGAAAAGAAAAATAAAGAAAAGAAAAAAAGAAAAGTTTTAATTTCTCCAATGTTTTAAGACCTGGTATCTGACATCAGCTTGCGAGAAAATAGGTAGGTACCAACTAATAAGCTTTTATTTTGTAAATTGAACAGGTGCCAGATTCAAAGTGGTCTTAAATATAGTTTTGTGATGGATTATGACACTGACATACGTATCAGTTTTAATATTAACCCCCCCCCCCCTTTTTTACCTTTTTCATCTCGTCAACTGTCTGCGCTCGCTGAGAAATCCAGCTGCGACAGAACTGGTAAGCCGACAGTGTTATATCTTCCGTCTTTTCCGCTTTCGCTGGTTGTGTATCGTGGAGCCACCAGAGCAGGTGCTACTAGTGCAGGACGCTTATACTAAGCATTTATGTTTTGCAGCAGTGGTGTCTGTAACAATGTGTGTTACGTCATGAAGTTGCCACCCCACCAATCACAACGATCTTTTGGTCGCCTCTTATGATATGTTTGAGGTACCAGTAGTCCAATTTTTCTTTGCCTCACCCCGAGAGACCACAGGGAACTACACCTGTAGACAGAGTGATATGGCTACAGTAATATGGAGTATAACACCCAATTAACTTAAAGAAAAAATATGTGGAAAATACTTTACTTCATCATCATCATCATCGTCATCACCATCACCATCATCGACATCCTCATCATTATCATCATCGTTCTTATCATTATGGTCGTCAGCATCATTATCATCATCGTCATCATCGTCATCATCATGATCATTATCGTCATCATCATCCACATCATCATCATTATCGTCATCATCATCATTGACATAATCATCATTATCATCATCAGCATCATCATCATTATAACGTAATCATCATCGTCATTATCATCATCATCATTGACATAATCATCATTATCATCATCATCATTATAACGTAATCATCATCGTCATTATCATCATCGACATCATCATCATTATCATCATCATCATCCACATAATCATCATCAACATCATCATCACTATCGTCATCATTGACATCATCATCATCATCACATTATCACCATCATCATCATTATCCTCATGCTTCACAGGGAGAGAATCATTGAATCAGAAGTAGACTTCTTTCATCCGTTGTGTCTGTTTGTCCGGATACATTTTTAAAAATAAAATGTTGTCTCGTTTTGGCGAGGCGCGTCCTGTTCAACCTAGCCGGTTATATTAGGGCGCATGTCCAAATATAAAAGACATTTAGGTCTGGAGAATTAGTTACGTTGTACGGATACAACTATCAGACAAACATTGAAAAGCACAATGACGGATGGAACTTACAGAATTTAAAGTAGTTATGAAAAAGGTCACCACAAGTTAGACATTTTTTAAAAGATGATCACGTAGGACATGGGATGATTGCCTTACTTGACATTCAAGTTCCACGCTGCATGCCGTAGAGTTTGACGCTGTGATCTTCATTTTTTTTTTTTTTTTTGCATTATTGTTTTTCTTTTTTCATTCTGCTTATACGGCGACATTTCTGAAACATGTAGAACAGTGTTTCTCAAGCGGTGTGCCGCCGCATATATCAAAGTGTGCCGCAAAACCTTTGTAAATTTACTACATGAAGTACATTTTTAGTGATCATGTAATATAAAACTGATCTTACAGTTTGAATTCATTCAATAATAATTGGAGCTATTAACTGCTTTGAACAAAACTAGATATACTTCAAAATTTCACGATATTACAAAAACGCAAGAGGCGCATAAACAACGTTCAAAAGCCATTGGCGAAACATTACACGCCCATTTAGGCATATTGGGAATATGGTGTTAGGCCCATATTATCTTGACCGTCAGCACACGAGGGGTGATGTGGTCGGCATCACGCTGGCCGCCTTAACCTTCCCAGAGTAGCTCTGGTACCCATTTGGGGCTGGGTCGACCCAGGAGCCGTTTGTGGCCTAAAAATTTTTCCGCCTCATCTGGGGATCGAACCATAGACCACTGCGCTAGGAAGCCAGTGCACTAACCACTATGCTACCGCGGCTCCTATATTACTTATACTTGGACTTAATTACATTTCGTATTTCTTTTTCTTTTTGTTTGAAAAATATATGTTCTAATTACGAGGTATTTTAAACAATTAAAAGAAAATCGAACTGAGAGTTTTCTTTATTCTAAAGCACCCACAAATTATTGTATTTGATTTAGTATATCATTGTAATTTTTTATTCAGGCGCGGAGTATGATAGGTGTGCCGCAAATTTTTAGAAAATTTAAAAGTGTGCCGTGATCACAAAAAGGTCGAGAAACACTGATGTAGAACAACAAAAAAAAAAAAAAAACGACCACAAAAGTTATGGACTTTCATGAACGGGTGCTTGCGTATATTGCGTGCTTTAGGGCAAGGCGAGCGGGGCGACTGACCTAGGCACTAAGGACGAGGGTACGCCGCAGCAGGCGAAATAAAAGTATATTTTGTTTGTCAAGACGTTTGACTTGTCTTGTTCTGTGGCACAATTCGTCCATGCCAAAGAACGCAATGCACATTTTTATAAGAGTACACCACAACCAAAGTGTGACGTATTTTCACATTCTGTTTTACGTTGTTATTGATTTTTTTTTGTGTTTTGTAAGTAATAACTACCTACACCTAATTTATAGTTGTATTCACGAGTCTTACTTATTCTTCCCGTAGACTTTTAATTAAATTTGGCAGCTAGAAGTGTGGGAGAGGAAGCGCATGTCAAACCATTGGCCACGGGCGACGAATGATCTAAGATCGGCTTCACTTGCATTGAACAGAAAGATTGAACTGGTATGATAAGATCATCAATGGAGAACTGATGACAAGAGCCAGACAAGTGCCAATGGAAAAAAGAGATAATAAAAAGACACAGATGAGAGATAAGGCACAATTGATAGCATTACAAGGTTGTCTGTGCTCTGGTTTCTCCAGGGTAAGAGAGATAGACGGAATGTGAAAAACGCATGGAGAAGGGATTTGAAGACTGAAATGAACAGGGTGAGGTAGATATGGAAAGGCTGAGCTGATAGCGTGTGACAGGAGGACTTGACATGAGTTTATTGAAAGCCTATGCTCCTGGGGCAGCCGGGGTAGTGCAGTGGATAGAGCACTGGCTTGCTAGCTCGGGGGTCCATGGTTCGATCCCCAGTTGAGGTGGGATTTCTTAGACTGCAAATGGCTCCGGGGTCGACCAAGCCTCTTGAATTGGGTACCAGAACAACACTTGGAAGGTTAAGGCGGCCTGCGTGATGCTGACCACATCACCCCTAGTGTGCCGATGGTCAAGGAAATATAGGCCCAACACCATATTCCCAATATATCTCCACAGGCGTGTAACGGGATCCTTTTTTCTTTTTACCTTTTATACTCCTTGGGGAGTTAAAAGATGGTGATAGTGATGACTTGTTTAATTTACTTTCAGCTTGCTATAAACCAGACGAGTGTCATGTTGTACAAAAAATTATTTGCAGTTTCAAGTTACACGCACACTCATAATACAAAGCGAACCGTGGGTTGTCTTTCCCCTGTGTGTACTTGCTTGGATCCATTTTATTTTACAGTTTTTCATGATTTCTAATACTCGCCACGATCTGCACGCACATAAAGTCTGTTCTTTCAATTAAAAAAAAAAGGTTTATTAGATGAGAAAACAGCGCGTGGATTTGGATAAATGAAGCTACTTTAAAAAATCATAATCCCTATATTAACGTCTAAAACACAATGCAGTTTTTAATCTCCCGGTTAAGACATTTTTTTTGGGTACTTCTTATATGATTGTAAAAAAATTATCGACACGCTTCAGTCTACCCAGCTGTAAATGGGCACCTGACTTTGCTCTTGATTTAGGAAAGGAAAAGGCAGCGAGAAAGGAAACTAGTCACCCCACTTCTCGATACTGGACCTAGTATAGTGAAGTCTCTAACACTTCACTCCCCTACGGCAGTATCTGCAACGAGAACTCACCTATTTTACTCAGTGATTCACCAAGTCCACTCACGTGACTACAAGGGTCAGTTTTTGCATGTATGTATTTATATACTCTGTAAGGTTCCCGGGGTCTCTGAGGAGAAAAATAAAATATAGGGCTACTGATCCTTCATGAATGCCGTAAGAGACGACTATTGGTTTGCACGTGTGTCTCACCAGCTCATTACGCAAAATAATTTGCTACAGAAACTACTGCTACAACAGCACGAGAACTTTGGCGCAGACTTCCAACAAGTAGGTTAACTACAGTGATGTCTAAATGTTCGGTAGGGGCGACCAACGGAGAATGAACTGAGCGTTACATTTATACTAGTGTCAAAGCCCGTCATAAGACGGGAATTACATTCACAAGCACCAATACCTAGCGGCAATTTTACTTATTCACAAGTATTTTTTAAAAACCACTGTGCATCACTAAAGTACACGAACTACGTAGCAGCAGCGAGGATCCCAGTGTATGTATACGGGATCACACATTCTATAAATATATTTTTGTGCACACCGTCATTTGCACATTCTTCTTTGGTAAATGTTACTATTCTCTGGAGAGTACAAATAAGGGAAACAATACAATTAATGACTAACTTTCAACCAAAGTTGCATCCCTTAGCGTTACGTACTGGCAGAAAAAGCTGGGATTTTATATATAGGATACTGTGTATTCTCTATATGAGGAAGTGGAGGAGGGGCTCTTTCATTGCATTGGGAAATGTACGGAGCTTGGAGAAGACTGGGTCCAGGGCAGGAATCGGTGTCTTCGGTTCAGATGTTGAGTTTTTCCTGTTGTGTGGATGTGGGGCATGGACAGCAACAAAGGTGGCATCCAAGGAGCTGCGAACTTTTATGGGTAGGTGCTTGTGTGAAGTGGGGGAGTGTGACAGAATCTCTGATGTGAAGCTGGTGACGGGGGGGGGGGGGGCGAGTGGGGGGGGGGGGGGGGGCGGGAGATGGGAGGAGGACGCAGGCGATGGATAGGAATTCCCAGGGTAAGAAAGGTAGAGGAAGACAGAAGAACGCACAGAGAAGAGAACTGGATACAGACATGAAGATGATAAAGACTACATGGAAAGACCTTGACCTGATGGCACGGGACAGGAAGACTTGGCATACGTTTGTTGAAGGCCTATGCTCCTCGGGGAACAGAAAGGTGATGATGAAGCTACTATATAGATAATTACACAAATACATAAACACGTCATTATAAAATGTTCCTTATGCCGGTCATTGCTTTCAATTTTGAACATATTTTTTATCATCGCTGAAATCCTTTCTGAAGTTTGGTATTACTTGAAGCCATCTTTACTATTTACATACGTTTCAAGCCAAGCTGTAATCAAGAAATAATACCCAGTTTTACCTCATATTCAAGTCCTTGTTACAAGAAAATCCAGAGATGTCTTGTTTAGCAACACCCGTCTTATTTGCAACAAAATGCTTAAAAAACCCCTGCTCTCAAACCGGAGCCCGCACGTCATTATATTACCATGGGCTTAGCTCCCTTGTTTTATTGCAAACATATAAAATTATTTGTGCAAGAAAAGAGCGAAAATGTCGAGTATAAAACAGCTTTAATTCTGGCTATAATCTCTTGTGTTGCAATTACTTGGAGCTTTCATATTTCTTCTGGCAGTTTTGAGCTTGTAAGGTTCTTGCGGCAAGGAAAAGGCGTTCTTTACTCGTTTTTGTTCTTGTTTTTTCATCTTTCAGATGTTCTCTCCTTCAGCTTGGATTTAGACTTTATTTAGTCGAAGACGGCATTCCTGTTGCACGAACGCACAATTAGTTAATGTTTTAGTATTGTTTTAGGCATGCCCTACACTAAGGCTTATAGGTTGTGTATATGGTTGGGAGATATAAAACAAATTGCGACATAACCACTACTACAAAAGCATGTGATTGTTTGGCGCCGGTTTCCTGCAAAATAAAAGAGGGGGGGGGGGGGGGGGCTACAGTGGTGTCTCTATACGGTGCAGAAATGAAAATGATGATGGTATTGTTCTAATGTTTATGCTTTGACATTAAAGGAAGGGGGAGAGACTAAACATATAACAATCACGTGCACAAGATTGTGGCGAGAGGTTTTATTTGGCTGTAGGATCAGTATAGTCCTGAAAATTACAGAAATAGAATTTCTGCAGAAAATGGTGAAGTCCCAGTGTCTGAGAGAACTACTGGTATCACAACTTAGTTACGGCTGTGAATGATCTGATCTCGAAACAATAGTAGAGAGGAGACCGACATAAAGTGCCACCTCCGCTGTGTAACTAACTGTGATATTCAACAAAACCAGGAAACATATTTTACTTAACAATGATAAAATTGACAAGTCGTTCAAATACAATTTCCTAAGTATTTATTTAGTATATACACTATCTACTCTTGTGCTGAAGGGTGAATGTTGAAAAAAATGGAATGTAATGGAATTGTAAGTTTACATGTGATTTACAAATATTTATATTTATATATATATATATATATATATATATATATATATATATATATATATATATATATATATATATATATATATATGTAAATAAATATTACAACAAGTTTTCCAATTATAGGAACAAAAATTATATCAGCTGTGCTGTTAATTAAGGATATAACACTTATCAGCTATGTTGTTATTTTTGTCTCTTGCTATGCTAATTTCACTTTCTCATCACTGACAGTTTCTATGCTCACAATGCTGACAGAAATGGTACTAATCTCTCTTAAACAGTTCTGTTCTCCGTAGTTTGCTTCACACAACTCCTGCTGAGGTTCGTTACTTTAGCCCACCCAAGACTGAGGGGGACCAAAGATGTAGAGTCTGGTCAACCTCTATGCTCCTGCGGGGTTCCAGGCAGCGGGATTGACTCGAACATACGACCTCAGTTTTTTTAGGACACAAATGAACCTGTAACAAAGCAAAAATAGGGGCTAATTTCTGTCCTCAAGCCCACCTATTTCTATTGTGTGTGAAATGAGCGTGTCTCAGATGTATGCATGTAGGATGAATGACAACATGGCTCAGTATGATTTAGCAATAGCGAGACAAGACATGTGTCTACTTGCAAAGCATTCTTTCTGATAAACTAATGCATGGATACATTCAATAATATAGATTCAATACATGAATACATTTAATACATTAATACATCCCATAATATAAATCAATACATGAATAAATCCAATAATATGTACACCTAGGTGTGATACAACAATGTCCTTCCCCCTATACTATACCACGTCCTCTCTGTCAAGTGCTATACTAGCTGGTAACATATATCCTAACAATATTGGTATGTTCTTATGATAGGAGTATATGAGACGAGGACTGTTTGGTTATATATATCAGGTGGGAGTTATAGGAGACAATAGATTGGAGTTAGATGAGACAATAGATTGAGTCCTAACAAGGACTGTTTTGGTTATATTGCAGTTTGGAGTTATCAGAGACAATAGACTGAAGTTATAGACTGACAATAGATTGAGTCCTAACAAGGACTGTTATGGTTATATTTGCAGTTGGTTTTATCTGAGACAATAGACTGAAGTTATAGAAGACAATAGGTTGAGTCCCAACAAGGACTGTTTTGGTTATATTTGCAGTTGGTCTGAGATAATAGATTGAAGTCGTGTGAGACAATAGATTGAGTTATAGGAGACAATAGATTGAGGTATGAGCCCTATTAGTCTTTGTCTATATCAATCATATACATTCATAGTGAACCCAAAATATATTAAATATATACAAGTGTAGGTAGTATAATGACACACAACAAATACCAACATTATATACCTGCTGAAGGCCTATTTTTCTAAAGGTTATCGCAAATATATTTACCCTCCTAAGATTTTAAACTGGCCAGGTTTTGATGCGACTTAGTGAAGTAGGTTGCAGGTCGATGCCCTCAGGTAAGCACTAAATCAAAGTGACAGGTTCTTCCTCTTCAGTCAGTATCTCTGGCGTCAAGTTCGGGGTTGCGTGTTTAGCATAAAATCCACCCGATTATATAGGCAGCTAAATGCTTAAGCAAGGCTTTCGGTTGGTTCCTGGCGGAGCAAAATGATTGGTTTCCTCCGGTTTTGTACCTGGTCTCATACAGCCTAATTTTATTCAGTTTTAGCCGCCATCTTGCGTGAACTGCGTGAACAGTATAATTTATTCTGTCTCAAAGACTGGTGAACGGTGCAAGTTGATTGGTTGAAGCAAATCTGTATCTCGACATAGTGATTAACAAAGTAGTGGGTTACACTTCGTTTCACGACAAAGATGGACGACCGGAAAACGCGTTAAATCTTCAAGGAAGGTTTTAATCTCACACTTAACAACTTGAATAAATGCTATTCCACTTTACAGTCCCATGAACACTGTAATTGATCGACAAGTACATCCTGGACATCGTTAACAATCTCAAACTTGCAATATCGAGCTAACACTAGTGCCGAGAGCTTTTTTGCGCACCACATAGGTCGATATATTTGAAGACTATGTGATGCACAAAAAGGCATGGATGCGAGTGTGTTTATGCGTGGTTGTGAGGATGACGTGTGATTGTTTGGGGTAACAGCCGGAGATTATTGGTTTGGGTACTGATGTACGATCAGTGTCCGATGTTTGGGAAAGTGTCCTGAATTTGTGTATGATCTGTATTTTGATCATGTTCAACTGAACTATATGTACTTGAGAGAAAGGGGAATATATTCATATGGATTATGTATAAAAAGCAGTGTGGAATCTAAGGATCGATTTACGATAGTGATTTAGTAATTGGCAGTGGAAGTGAAATGAAATATATGGATCCTCGATTATAAAGATATCAAAGAAGTATATTATTGTTCAAGTAAGTGGACTTTATTAAATGGTGATACGTATGCACTGGACATTTGATTATTTAACAAGTTGAAGCTGACTGTTCAAGAATTGTTGGCTATGTATACACCCCTAGCCCAGTCATATCGTATCAACTACCTATAATATATATATATATATATATATATATATATATATATATATATATATATTATAACAAATATATATATATATATATATATATATATATATATATATATATATATATATATATATATATATATATATATATATATATATATATATATATATATATATATATATATATATATATATATATATCAATGACCACAGTGTCCCCCCCCCCCCCCTTGTAATTCCCGGGGGTGAAGAGACAAAAAAAAAGAATAAGACAACTGCACCCTGAGGCATGTCGAACACGTGACTAATATAAGGTTGTGCATTGGGGGCTGGTAACCTCATCGCGTAAAAGCATGTGACTGCTTGGTGCAGGCTTCCTGCAAGAGGACAAGCTGTAGTGGTGGCTCCATGCTCTATAAGGAGCTCATGGGAGGATGATGGCAATGTTCACATAGTGGTTTCTCAGACACACACTGATGAGGATGGTGATGTTCACATAATGGTTTCTCAGACAAACACTGATGGTGATGTTCACATAATGGTTTCTCAGACAAACACTGATGATGATGGTGATGTTCACATAATGGTTTCTCAGATACACACTGATGATGATGACGATGTTCACATAATGGTTTCTCAGACACACACTGATGATGATGGCGATGTTCACATAATGGTTTCGCAGACAAACACTGATGATGATGGCGATGTTCACATAATGGTTTCTCAGACAAACACTGATGATGATGGCGATGTTCACATATTGGTTTCTCAGACAAACACTGATGATGATGGCAATGTTCACATAATGGTTTCTCAGATACACACTGATGAGGATGGTGATGTTCACATAATGGTTTCTCAGACAAACACTGATGATGATGGCAATGTTCACATAATGGTTTCTCAGACACACACTGATGATGGTGGCAATGTTCACATAATGGTTTCTCAGACAAACACTGATGATGATGGCAATGTTCACATAATGGTTTCTCAGACACACACTGATGATGGTGGCAATGTTCACATAATGGTTTCTCAGACACACACTGATGATGATGGCAATGTTCACATAATGGTTTCTCAGACAAACACTGATGATGATGATGATGATGATGGTGACGGTGACGGTGACGGTGACGGTGACGGTGACGGTGACGACGACGACGACGATGACGATGACGATGACGATGATGATGATGATGATGATGATGATGATGATGATGATGATGATGATTGCGATGTTCACATAATGGTTTCTCAGACACACACTGATGATGATGGCAATGTTCACATAATGGTTTCTCAGACACACACTGATGATGATGGCAATGTTCACATAATGGTTTCTCAGACAAACACTGATGATGATGATGATGATGATGATGATGATGATGATGATGATGATGATGATGATGATGATGATGATGATGATGATGATGATGATGATGATGATGGCGATGTTCACATAATGGTTTCTCAGACACACACTGATGATGATGGCGATGTTCACATAATGGTTTCTCAGACACACACTAATGATGATGGCAATGTTCACATAATGGTTTCTCAGACAAACACTGGTGATGATGGTGTTCACATAATGGTTTCTCAGACACACACTGATGATGATGGCAATGTTCACATAATGGTTTCTCAGACAAACACTGATGATGATGGTGATGTTTACATAATGGTTTCTCAGACACACACTGATGATGATGGCAATGTTCACATAATGGTTTCTCCGACACACACTGATATCACACTAAACCAGAGCACCACACTCTAAACCAGCGTTATCCAGCTGTAGTCCCGCGGGCCAAATGTGGCCTTCGTTAAATTGTTTTGTGACACGCGCTCCTACAAAAAATGTTTGTTTAATTATTTGGTCTAATTAATAATTTTTTGATTAGACTCAAAACGTCCTCTGCACAGCTATGTTTTACTATTCTAGGCGGCAGGAACCATCCCCTGTGTAATTCCCATATCATCACTTCTAGGCTGCATGAACCATCGCCTGTATAATTTCCATATCATCACTTCTAGGCTGCTGGAACCATTGACTGTATAATTCCCATATCATCACTTCTAGGCAGCATGAACCATCGCCTGTATAATTTCCATATCATCACTTCTAGGCGGCATGAACCATCGCCTGTATAATTCCCATATCATCACTTCTAGGCGGCATGAACCATCGCCTGTATAATTTCCATATCATCACTTCTAGGCTGCTGGAACCATTGACTGTATAATTCCCATATCATCACTTCTAGGCAGCATGAACCATCGCCTGTATAATTTCCATATCATCACTTCTAGGCTGCTGGAACCATTGACTGTATAATTCCCATATCATCACTTCTAGGCGGCATGAACCATCGCCTGTGAAATTTCCAAATTATCACTTCTAGGCTGCTGGAACCATTGCCTGTATAAATTCCCATATCATCACTTCTAGGCGGCATGAACCATCGCCTGTATAATTCCCATATCATCACTTCTAGGCGGCATAAACCATTGCCTGTATAATTCCGATATCATCACTTCTAGGCGGCATGAACCATCGCCTGTATAATTCCCATATCATCACTTCTAGGCGGCATAAACCATTGCCCGTATAATTCCCATATCATCACTTCTAGGCGGCATGAACCATCGCCTGTATAATTCCCATATCATCACTTCTAGGCGGCATAAACTATTGCCTGTATAATTCCCATATCATCACTTCTAGGCAGCATGAACCATCGCCTGTATAATTCCCATATCATCACTTCTAGGCGGCATGAACCATCGCCTGTATAATTCCCATATCATCACTTCTAGGCGGCATAAACTATTGCCTGTATAATTCCCATATCATCACTTCTAGGCAGCATGAATCATCGCCTAATCTAAACATATGTACGTCCTAAAGTCACTAAAGGTAAAGGCAGCCCTATAGCAGATACTGCCGTAGTTTAGTGGAGTGTTGGAGAGTTAACTGTACTGCGCCCAGCACCGCGAGGTAGCGTGATCCGTTCCCTTCCTTGCTGCGTTTTCCTTTCCTAACTCAAAAGCAAAGTCAGGTAACATTTATAGCTTGGAAGATCAGCGCTAATGATGAACCCACGCGCCTTCAAATCATCACAATAGGCCCCTTCAACTTTCACACCTCTCCTGCCCAGCTCAAAAATCACAATACCGACTTACTCTGACATCCAGGTACTCTATAAGTCACCCTACTGTGTTCACATCACGTGATTCTCACTGGCTTACGTAAACATTTCTACAAACTCACAACAGCGTGAACAGAAATCAGACACGCTGCACGAACAGGGATTTACTCAAGTTCACATATGTCAACAACCTATGTGGCACTCAAGCACAACCGCATTCCATCATTCACCCATATAAATCTGTTCTGTGACATAAATTTGGACAGAATCGTCAATGTGTCAAAAGATGTTTTGAGAGTAGGTGCTGAGATCATGTGCGTAGTCGAGAGATAAATTGAGGTGTTTGGATTATTATGATACGTGAGTACTGGTTAACGCTTTGTTGACCTTAGAGCTTAAAGTCCGTCTTTGGTTATAGTCAAATTTGCATTTGAATTGTTTTAAATAATGAAGAAAACGCGAGGTCTGAGAGACTTCTTCACCTTTCAGCTCCTAAAGAAGCATAGGCCTACAGCAAATGTATGCCAAGTCTTCTTGTTCCGTGCCATCAGGTCAAGGTTTTTCCATGTCTTCTTCATCCCCTTAGGTCTCCAGTCCTCTTTTCCGTGGTCTTCTTCTGTCTCTCTTACCCTGGGGAGTCCATAACAGGGATTGTCTGGTAATGCTATCAACAGGTTTTCTCAGTGTGTGTCCTATCCATCTCCAGTGTCTTCTTCTCATCTCTTGTTCCACTGGCACTTGTCTGGTTCTTGTCATCAGTTCCACGTTAGTTATCTTGTCATACCTCATTGTTTATGTACATAAATTATGGTGTATATATATATATATATGAGATCTCATGGGCGGAGCTGAAAAACACAGGTCAATTTTGAAGTCGGCACCTAGCAACATTTGCAACAGTATGCTGCCCCTGATGCAGCAAAATGGAGTGATGATGATGATGATGTGTGTCTACATGGGAAAAGTGCAAGGATTAAAGATTAACGAATGTGATTTATACGATAATTACGACCTATGCGGTAATCATGTCTCTTAATGCTGGCGATTACAATGTCTGTTTCATAATAATAGGATTCTTCTTCTGCTTCTTCTTCTTTTTCTTCTTCTTTGTCTTCTTCTTCTTCTTTGTCTTCATCTTCTCCTTCATCTTCTTTTTCTTTTTCTTCTTCTTCGTCTTCTTCTTCTTCTTCTTCTTCTTCTTCTACTTCTCCTCCTACCTCTCCTCCTCCTTCTTCTTCCTCTTATTCTTCTTCTTCTTCTCTTTTTTATTCTCTTCTTCCTCCTCCATCTTTTTCTTCTTCTTCAGTTACTATAACAGCTGGAGTAGGTGATCATATCCTGCAACAGCTCCTGGCCCCAGTGCTGTTTATACATTTTTTTTTACTAATCATTTGGCATAAAATTCCAGCTATTTTTGTTAGCGACTCCGACTCCATTAAAAACGACCGACTTCTACTGCCTACTCCCACTCCAGCTCCACAGCCTTAGTTTGGGAAGAGGGAGTTTTTTTTTTTTTTAAAAAGGTAAAGGTTCCCGTCGGACTTTTAAATTATAGAGTGGCATCCCCTTGTAATGTTTGTCGTGGTCATGTATCGCAGGTAAAAACAAACATTACAAGGGGAGGTCCCTCTATAATTAAAAAAGCTAAAGAGAACCTTTCCCAAAAAGTGCGTTCATCATGAATCATTGGCGGAGCATACTGGTCTCCAATCCCTCAGGACCTGCTTATCGGAATTCATTAATTGACGACTTTTTTGTGTTTATCTGAGGTTTTCCTTTTTGATTTTCTACCCGTCCACGTGATTCATGACATCTTTCTTAGAACAACGTCTTTGCTGTCTCAAATATTAAATTCCTTCTGTTTGTTTACTGTCCAGGCATAATAAGCAATAAGTAATATTAAATATGTATGGTATCGGCTACCACGACAAGCATGGGAAACAAAGAGCCAGGGATCCACACCCCCAGGACGACCCAGAGTCCGCTGGGAGGACAACATTAGACAATCTTTGAAGGACCGAGGACTAGAATGGAACCAGGCCAGGAGGAAGACAGCCGATAGGATAGTCTGGCGCTCTCTCTTCCAAACCTCTACACCTCACGGTAGAAGGGGAACGACTAAGTAAGTAAGGTATCTTACATAGTATAACATCAGTCAGTGGTCGAGGGGAAGAGATTTCGACGATTCTAAATGGATAAGTTTAAGTAGAACTATTTCTTTACTTCCCTCTGTATCTTAGGGCGGAAAATTATTATCATTATCATCATCGTCATCATCATCATCGTCATCATCATCATCATCACCATCATCATCATCGTCACCATCATCATCATCGTCATCATCATCGTCACCATCATCATCGTCATCATCATCGTCACCATCATCTTCGTCACCATCGTCATCATCATCATCATCATCATCATCATCATCATCATCATCATCATCATCATCATCATCATCATCATCACCATGTTCATCGTCATCATCATCGTCACCATCATCATCGTCATCATCATCGTCACCATCATCATCGTTATCGTCACCACCATCGTCATCATCATCGTCACCATCATCATCGTCATCATCATCGTCACCATCATCGTCACCATAATCATCGTCGTCATCATAGTCATCATCATCATCGTCATCATCATCATTATTATCGTCATCATCATCATCATCATCGTCACCATCATCATCGTCACCATCATCATCATCAACATCATCATCATTATCATCGTCACCATTATGCAGACTTTGATACATAGCTCCCCAGGGCCGGATTGAGGTTAACTGATGCCCTAAGCAAAGCCCAACAATTGTGCTCCCCTCGACCATCCATTGCTCAACTGACAAGACATTAAGACTCAATAAGAGCTGAAGGTCAAATAAGACATTGACAAATTCAGTTTTCTTCCTGGCCAGACCCCACAACTATATTAAATAAAAACTTTTTTTAAAATTTTATTTAACACCAAATAGAGTGAGCAATAGAAGCAAATTATTTACTTATAACTAGGGAAACACGGCAGATAAGGGCAATTACCAAAAATTCGACTAAAGTCGAATGTGGCAGTGAAAGAGTTAAGGGCATGGTAGCTAGGGGAAAGAACTCTGTGGTGCCCCCCTTCCCTTAGTGCCCTAAGCACGTGCTTATTTTGCTTAATGGTTAATCCAGCCCTGTAGCTCCCCAATTACAAATGACTCCCTTGCGGGTAGCCTTTTCTAAAGCATGTGTGTGTGTGTGTGTGTGTGTGTGTGTGCTTGTGCAGCAGGGGTTTATGTAGCAAATTGTGTTACATGATACGACTGACAGCCCTCATTCACAATTCCTACTGATTCTGCTCTTGGGTTAAGGAGGACAAAGAAATAACACCAAGTCTCACCTCCTTCAATAGCAGACTGTCAAATACTTCATGAGTTCTGATACCATGCCACCTAATCTGATTATGTTCGAAATCATAATTTACTGTACGGATATGTTTATTTATTTATTTTTAAAAAAAATTAATTTTAATTTTTAATTTTATTTAATTAAAAAAAAAATTATTTATTTATCTATTTTTTTTTATATTTTTTTAAAAAAAATTTAATTTAATTAATTTTTTTTTTAAATTTAATTTAATGTAATTTAATTATAATGTTTGTTTAATGAAAATACTTAATTTTGATTATGACTGCATACTGTAAACGTACGCTGTTATATTACCTCTATAATGTTGCATAAAAAAAAGTAAGGTAAAGGAACCCGTTACACGCCCATTTAGGCATATTGGGAATATGGTGTTAGGCCCATATTATCTTGACCGTCGGCACACTAGGGGTGATGTGGTCGGCATGCCATCATATTAATGCTTTAAGTAACATGTGGGAATGAAAGGATATAATATGCAAGATAAATGAGAGTGGAAGGGCGGAATGTTAGACGGGCCTGCGCGCCCAATTCTTAACCCTTCGAAAATAAAGTTTGTTCGTTCTTCATATTGGCCGCCTCTGACCAGACACATGACGGAACAGTAGTCCTATTTTATCTGCGTTTCCCCAGGACCCCCGGGGGATTACACGGGGCAGACTTTGATGTACTAACATTTTGTTTAGTAAGTGTCTTTGGGTCGTCTGCTATTCCGTCCACGTTATGATATCTTTCTCCTTCTTCTTCTCCTCTTCTTTCTCTTCATCCCCGTCGTTCTCTTCCTCCTCCTCATCAATCGCCTCCTTCACATCATTCTGCTCCACATGTTATCCTCATCCTTCTCACTATCCGCCTCCTATTTGTCTTCATCGTTTTGCTTTTCCTAATCATTCTCCTTACCCCTCTCCTCCTCATCCTTCTCCTCTTCCGTCTACTCATCTTTCTCCTCCTCCTCCTCATCATCATTCTCCTCCTCTTTATTGTAATTATTATTATTGTTTTTCCAGAAATTCCGTGGCCTCTAAAACAGTTACCAAAGATCAACTATACACAGCAATGTGTTTAATTTTCTTTCCATTCCGTACTCAGCAACATACTTTGACACTAGCTATCTGGTCTGTATACCCTCTTACGTATTGTATTCGAAATGTTTACAGTATGGCCCTGCATTTCGACGTTCCGCTTTTCGACGGAGGTCTTGAACAATGTGAACGACCGGAACGCATTCAAAATGAAAGGATGTTACTAGTTTTGGACAATGAGATACATGCTCGGATTGCTTTCGATTAGATCCAGATATGCGATGGCCCAGGCAAAAACCTATATGCGGGTAATCACCGACAAAAGACACCCCCTACATGAGAACGTAGCTGACATCAAAGGAGCAAGAATCAAGAGGAGGATGTCATGGATGGATCAGGCAGAGGCTACGATAGGTCAGGTGACCAGGGTTGAAAGTGTATCTAAAGGGGAAGAGTGGAGTAGGTCATGGGAGAACTGGATCAACTACCAGCAGGTCATTATTAACCTTTGCAGAGAGTGCAGATCTTATGGCATTGGAAAAGCAGAGCTGGAGATTAATCAGCTGATAAGTGATCATGCTGGGGATGATGACGCCACTGTGTACACTGATGGGTCTGTAGTGCGTGGTGAGAAATCAGGATGGGGCTTCTCTGCGAGAATAAAGGGCAGGGTCGTTGCTGAACAGAGTGGAGCTTACATGACAACAACCTCCAGCATGAGAATGGAGGTAGAGGCAGTTACTGCAGCACTGAGGTGGCTGTCTGAAACTCCATCAACCAGGGCAGTTATATTGTCAGACTCTTAAGCCATGCTTCAGAAAGTTAAGAACGGATGGCTGCAGCAGGAATGGAAAACATCAATAGAATCCTCAAGTCTTCAAGAACTGGTGTGGATCTACTGTCCTGGTCATGCAGGGGTACGTAGCAATGAGAGAGCTGACAGACTGGCCTCGAGAGCACCCATAGTGGGGACACTGGACATGGATAAAGGAGAGATACTAAGGGCAATTAATGATCGCCTGCTGGATAATGACACTGCAATGGATGAATCAACAAGGCTGAGACTGTTGGAGTTTGGCATCAAGCGTGGGACTTGCAGAAAAGGACGTGAGAGAGGATGCATCCGTCGTATGCACAACCAGCGTGCTACAGGTACAATTAGCATTCATACTCTTCGACATTTGCTGAGGGAGACTGAGAACCTATGGGTTTCCCGGAGTGCAGTGAGGTCGATTCTGATTAACAATTAACTGGAACCTAACCTGCCGTATAAAGTATATTCAACCAGGCAACATTCCTTTCTTTCCTTGCTATATCCTTAAGGAGCAAGGAACAGCCATTTCACGAGCCGGTATGTAGGAAGAGTGCGCAGAAGCACTAATTTGCTGTTACTGTCACAGTTTCTGCAGCAATTTGTTGTACATGGGGGAAAAAGGGGGGGGGGGGAGTGGAAGGATTGCCAGCCAAGCCATATACAGTATCTTATTTAGTCGCTTCATAAGGTATGTCTGGTGTAGCGAGAGGAAAGATATAATGATGATGATAATATCCTTGACAAATAGATGTATCAGATGATACCAGGCTAGTGCCGGATAAGAGACTGGTCTTACAAGAAATACCCCATTCTCTGAAAAGAGTAATGGTGTACCAACATCAAAGGTATAGTCAAGCTGTATAGGTTCCTAGATGAGATGGTAATGTACTATCTTAGGTTCATTTGGTGCCCCTCTCCAGACTAACCTTAGACACTGACTCTGCTAGGGGTAATTAACTAACCAACAAGAATTATGAACCAAACTTAAATAATTTAATAAAGACTGTTGGTACCATTTATAATTTATTTATGTACAGGATCTTTCTTTGATCTGTTGGCTAATTTTCAAATAAACTCAAATTGATTCAAAAAGTTCATCTTCATCTGTTTTCTTGATCTTTGATGAAAACTGTCTTTCTTCTGTGCTAAACTTGAACAAATGTTAATATTATTATATCACAATTTATAATGGCATTTGCTATGTTCTTTGCTATGTCATCATTTCATTGTTCGCTTGTAGAGAATAACTCGTAGGTTATATGTTCCATAGTCTTTAGATTCTTATAATCTTAAGTTTTTAATTTCTTTTGTGTGTTATGGTTTTTTGTAAAGTCAAGTAGCCCCAAACAAGGCAACTTATCTTCGAATGTTCTTCTAGGTCTGGCCCAGCAATGGAACTGGAAAGAATCCCACAACTGCGGTTCTTCCAATCTTAAAGGTGGCACTGTTGAAGACCCTCTGACATTGCACAAGGGCTCAGAACAACAAAAGCTTCCTCCAGCTGACTTAGGCACGTAGAATTTAGTAAACTCTTCAAGGCAGGATATAACCTGAAATATAATATATATAACCCACGTAGTATCGCTCACTGACTCTCTATCCAGTCAGGAGGTAAGATGAGACCGATCAGACAAGATGTGGTTACTCATGAGAATCATAGCAAGTCAAAAATAACATAATTCATTTAATTAATAACACACTATTCCAGTAACGTTCTGGTTACAGTGTGTCTATGATTTGCTTCTTTACAATCAGATGGCCTTGTGGAAAGAATTATGTTATAACTCAATTTGTACAGTAAAATAATTTCTTTCCTTCTTTCCATCTTTCCAATAAGGTGGTCCATTCCAGCAAGCTTAACATCTTCAAAATACTTTCCTAAAACTAACATCACACTCTACACGTCCATCTGCTTTCATTTCACAATTAAATTGAGCTAACACAGGTTTGAATTCCCTCCAAGAATTACACAGTGATTTCACACACACTTATCCACTTCTATAAGGCACATATTAATAATACGAGTATAATTATATATACATATGCAATTACATTCTTTCTTACCCTCAAATACATGCAGACCGGCTTTTAATGGCTTTACAGACTGTGTTACCCTGCAGAGGGCAATGGAGTCTGGTAGTAGACGATTTCGCTCGTGTCTGAAGTTTTGAATTGTGTGGCAAGTGTTTTACTATTGGTACCTTCCGTCTTTTATAGGTCAAGGTTTCCCGTACAAGAAAGCACCAGGCCAAAGTATTTTGTAGACTAGAAAAAGTGAAAATGTTAGGCGTTCTGTGCTAGTATGAAAAGCATGAAATCGTTCTAGTTTCTTTATCTCTGAACGGATTTCCTTCATACAAAGCTTATGTTTTTCTTACGGCTAAGCTCTATCTATTGCAGTATCTCTCTTATGTCTAGATTAATCCGACTTTTCACTGGAGCAGCCCAAACATGGCAAAGCACAACATGGTTCATGCTTCGATGCATTAAATACACATTTTCTCCGGGTTTACACCACTTCCAGTGAAATTATAGGTATCTGCCAATAGCTAATGATCCCTATTATCGAATTATGTTCCTCATCATTGATATATTCCGTTCCTATCTGCACATTGCCTTTCGAAAAATTGTCAACATCTACACTTTCTCGTCTTCCTACTAAAAGGCCTTACAAATTATTAGCATTGCGTGACCCGAGCTGCCGTTTTGATTGGTTGTTTGGCTTCTCGGAATTTCTGTACGGTGTAATGTTTTGAATGATAGCCGAGATAGGATTCAGATTTCACTACATCTGGTAGGAAAAATGGCAGTATTATATTTTTTTTGTCTCAGAGACACGCGAGAACCAGATATTCTGAATAGTAGAAGGAGATACTGGACTCTGATGTCCATGGCGTCTAGGGTTATTGAACTACAGTCCATTCAGCAGAGTTCTAAGAAACGTACTTGACATTTGAAACAGTATAAAACTGAATAATGCCTGGTGGACGTTTCACACATGTAGAATTTAATTACAATGACTGGCTCCTTTTAAAATGCATCAATGTATAAGACATAAGCTCTCATCAGCCTGTCTATAAGTAAGTCTAACGTCTTTTAGACTAGGAACAATGTCCGTCATCATGCTGAAATATTTAATATTAACATATACTTTCCTTCCACATTCCTTCAGCTCTGACGTGTCCATATAACATACAATCAGACTAGGTTCTATCTCGTAGACTACCTAGCTGACATACACTTATAAAACCAGTACTTCAAGTACATACCCAGGAGCACAGAATACACAGCATTCTCACAATGGAGACACGGTGATGAGATCCTCAGAACCGTCATAGCCCACCAAACCACATCTGCTCGGAAAATACCCATACAATCGTGACGTCCTTCCTGTGTTGTCGTAACAAAGATTAATAAATAGGAAATCAGCCCAACAACCAAAGTTTGAGGGCGACCGAAAATGGTGTTATGAAAAGAGTCATAACAACTACTCTCCCCCCCGGTCAATAATGTCGAACGGAGTAGACATTATTGGGGTATGAGAGAAATTACTACTGAGTTGAGAAAAAGGTAACATATTATGTCACTGCTGCTATGACCATGCATAGACCCATGTTTGTGCCGAATGGAGGCAATTTAACACGCAAGGTGTGGAGAAACAGTGTATACTGCAAACCCAATGTCTACCAAAACAGCTCCAAACACTTTAACATAATAATGAGGTCATAAGCAGTAGTCAGCCAACATGTAACATAAACAATGCATATATACCAACATTCATTCACCTTCCAGTAAGTCATAAACTCCTACTGTACATGTCACCTTAGTCAAAGAATGTTAATCACATAACCAATAATACTAAGTGCATGAATTAATCAATATTAATCAGTAGAGAAATATATGAGGCAGACAATAAGCACATACAAAGTGTATGACTGCGACATTATGTCAATATATGTGTCTTGTATTTAATGACTGCTGTGTCAACTTGTATCATATAATATGATCAATTTATTAAGAAATAATTATCATAGTAAGGCGCAATGCGCTCAAATATCTTAACACCTTAAATGTCAAACACAGTGAATCTTATGTGCCAAGAGATCACTTTGAATAGGCACAGTTAATTAGTTTATTTTCTTCATGTAAGGAGAAATGGTAATCTTTCGCATAGGCTTGAAGCCATTTCACGTGCAAAGGCCTGTAAAACATGAAGTTTTCTGTAGAATCGATAAAACAATCTTGTCCACGATTGTAGTCCAAACAATCATTAGTAGACCGAAAAAATGTACACTCGAGAATCCTGACGCAAATTCACGAAGAATAGTTCAGCATATCATAGTGTGGTTATCTCCCTTGGAAATCTTGTATGGGTTTCAAATAATGAGTTATGTCCCTTTTGAAACCAAACTGATACAGAAAGTTATATCTTGACAACTTGTGAAAACGTTCTCGAATTGAATTTTCTGGAACTGTTTGTAGAAAAGTTTCCTATTACACCTGACGTAGAGCTGACAGTTCAAATGTAGGTGTACAATGAGTGTATACAATGATCTGAGACAAACGATATCCTACTCGTTCAAGAAGGTTTTTCAGACAGCATCATCATGTGTCCTAGCGGGTAGCGTAGTTATGATAAGACCCGCAGAAACGCACTGTTTCTGAATATAATCCAGGGTTCGTTGATCTGTCTCGAGAGTGAGAAAGGTAGACAAATATCAGATAGTCTTAATATAGGCAAGTTTAATCGCATTTAACGACTCATTACACACATGAGACCACACTACCTTCTTTGCCGCGTCCTTTTTCAGCAACGCGGACAGAACTGAAGTGATATCACTAAAAATTAGGTAAAAATTGTCTGTAGAAGTTAACTAGATCTAATAGACTGCAAACCTGTAAAAAGAATAATTAGAACAAGAGACGTCTGAACTTGTTCTCAAGGAAGATAGACAATAATTTCGAAAGCAAACTCCGTTGTCATGCTCCACAACCATGCGTGCATCCCTATCTGAATAAAAATAAATAATTGCTTCCATATCAATGAGGCCGTCGCTTGGCAAAAGACGTACAAACTTTACGTCGGCTGTGGATTGAAAAAATTCACCCAGTGCCCGCCATGTAGTGCCTGGTGGTAAATTTCGCACTAGAACGGTGCGTGAATACGCACCATTACCACCATAAGGCATTCTATTCTCCCGAAACCGTGAACAAGGGTGGTAAACACCTTTTTGCCCATGAGCAACATGGTTATGTTTATTTGCAGTGGTAGCAATATCCTTATTGTAAGGTGCGTCATACTGGCTGGACTGAGTATGACACTTATCTCTATTTATGCCTGTAGGTTTGAAGCATTCCTTAGAAGGCAACTTTATAGGCATAGTGAGGCATTTTCCTCTAGATGCACTGGTATTAGATTGAATAGGCAAGGTCTTTTCATCGTTCGTATTATTAGTAACAAGTGGCATTACATGACCTCCATCAGTAACTTTAGTGTCATCTTTTTGAACCTTATCAATACTCCTAAGAGTAGATACACTGTGAGCATGCAGTTTACACAGTGTATGCTGCACCGTACTAACATCAGCATTTACTGCCTTTTGACGACTAGAGGAAACATTTTTCCCTGTGTCCATATGCTGATCCGCCAAACGGTTTGTCATAATGATTTTACTGCTGCTGGCATGACGCCAGGACCCACTCCTAGAAGAGGCAGTATTATTGGGACCAGAGACACTGGTATGTGACTGCTGTCGAGGGAAGTTGTACCTGCCTCGACAAGATACCTTCACTCTCTCATGTTGTGGCAACCTGATTTTACCACACTTGGTACTGCTAGAATGTTGTATTAGAGATTTTTCATATCTCATGTTCAACAATATATCTTTGTTCAAAACAATATCTATCAACCCATCAACCCTTTTCCTTGCCTTAGCAATTTCCGAGTCTTTTAGTGAAATTTCTTTACTTTGCAACTTATTCACCTTCGTCAGGTTTTCATTTTTACTCCTCTCCTCCATGAGTAATTTTTCAATGTTCACCAGTTTTTCCTGAGTCAATTTTTCTTGTTGACACAGAAGGTTTCTGAATTCTTCATTAGCCAAATCAAGTTCTGCTACTTTTTTTTATCCAAACCTTTCATGTTCTGGTTTATCATGTATTGCATATTAATCTTCTCTTTCAAAAGAGCAACCTCAGATGTCAGGCTCTGAATCTGAGTAACATGTGTATTGCAATCTATCTGCAAAATAGTATTAGTAGCAATAGGTTTATTTTCATTGACACTCTCTTCTTCGAAAAATATGTTCATTGTCGTAAATTTATTTTGAGAGAAAAGAGTCTTAGAAATAGTGGTCCGGTTTAGAGTGGAAAATGATGATGGAAAGCTCAGTGATAGAAAATGTAGATATTAAATAGTTGCTTCACAGCGTGCTGGAGGAGAGTAAAGACAGACTTATTTACGACAAATCGCTTCTCTCAATCTTCTCTTCCGCTCTCCTGGTCAAACAATTATTTGCCAGTTTTCCAGACTCGCATCTGCGCGCACACCGATTTGGTGTTTTTTCACACACACAGACGATGTAGATACAAACTATATTAAACGAATAGGGGAAAAGTTGGGCTTTGGGTATATCCAACACAGAACTAAATGAGTTTATGTGATTTTATTCACTTTAAACATCAATCACTAACAAATATCAGGAATTACATAAATTATCATAAGTACACAAATGCAAATAACAAGTTTGGGAGGGGTGAAGAAGATTGGTATCGACTAAGCCCTTCCCGCTTATTAGACAAAGATAAACCCAGTCCAGAGATAGATAATATCAGGAACACGGGTACGTTAACCTAACAGTAAAGTTAATTACTCTGAAAAGAGGTGTTACCAAATTAGGTATAGGTGATAAAAAAAAACCTGTTCTTCCCAGCTGTTCTTCCCTTTACTAAGCAAATGGAAAGGAGGGGGTTTTAAACAGAGTTAACCAATTATCAACTCCCCCTTAAAGGAACAATGCAGGGAATACAGAAAAATTATATTACTAGGCAAGAAAGTTAACAACAGGTTTACAAAAGAAAACGATTAAATTTCCTGTCATTCATGCACACACGTGAGGATCCACACTCATATACTCACACACTTACCGAATGCAGCCTCAGACGATCCATAAAAGTATATAAAAACAGCAAGTACTCTTTCGACATATGAACTGTCTAGTCCTTCGATGTCCCGCCCCAGATGTTTGCGAGGGTTTGTTGGTAACAAATATTCTCACTTATCGCAAGACTTGAAGACTAAGAGTTCTCGTGTTTTTATTATATATATAAAAGGAGTCTATGGGATGGCACTAACACAGTTCGGCACAGGGGTGAAAATGAAGTGGTCTCTTTTAATCCTCCGCTATGGTAAAATTCCTTCAATGCGTCGTGATGATAGTTTTGTTATTAAATCCAATTGAGGAAAAAACTAGGCTCAGTCACAGTCAGGAAAATATGTACTCTCTCACAGTAAACAGTAAATATGATATCGCTACTGGCGATGATTACCTTCCAGTTTATCTTACAGGTTTGTAAGGGTAATTTGATGATTATTCTTTAAAATGTTCTTGGGTGGGCTTTATTTCATTTAATTCTGACAGCTAGGTCGCAAGGACCGCCACAAGATTATATTTTAAAAGAAATGTTTCTTCAATATGACTGGAAGTTTATAGGATGATTTCTTTATTTCTTTCTTTATTTAGCTGGGACCGCAGGTACGATCACTCTGTGTGAAAGAAAAAAAGACATGTAACATACCGAAAAATCAAGCGCGATAAATTTCCCGTTAAGCCTATAATACACTCGAGTATTTAATTATGTATTTAATAAACACTGCGCGAATTCTAGTGGTTAAAACACACATCTATAAAACTAGGACTTAACTGAATTTATTAATTATAAATTCCTTCGCGACTTTAAAAGTTAATTTAAGCATCTATTATCTTTTGAAATAATATAATAGATAGATCATTATATTTATAACTGGAACTATTGAGATGGTTTAATTTAATAGATTTAAATTAACACAAAATCCATTGAAATAGAATGACTGAACTAGACCACTGATCACTTTACACAATATATATTACCGCTTTGCACAGAATAGAAATCACTGCACATATATATATATAAAATCCAGGGGAAAATCTATAACAAGATTTCAATAAAGCTAGTGCTTCTGTAAAGGTCTGGCCAGCGAGTGATAACGTGTCTAGTCTTCATGGTCTATTTAGCTAAAATGGAATGTAAGTTGAGTGGGACATGATAAACTTGACAGCTTATTTGATCTCACGAACTTTTGGGGATCTGACCGCCAAATCAAGAGAAGAAGCCGCCCCCTGGTCTTCGTATCCGCTCGCTGCTGCCCGTTTCGCTTTCCCCGTTCGCTCGGTTCTGCGATTGACACCGAGACGCGAAAATAGCGGCAAGCAACTGCGTCTCGTATCAGGGACCACTACTGTCTTTGATAACGCCGATAGTCTCCCCTGAAATCCCTCAGTCTGTCTCTTTGATCTCGTGCCGCATACTAAATGAGTCCCGGTGGAATGAGTTCTGGCAAACGAAAAGTCCCTTTAAATCATCCATCATATCAGGGAGAATTCACTTGTCAAACTAGACGTACGTCACAATCGTCCCCACTTTTAGACATGAAACCATTTTTCATGTTTCATTTTTTGACAATGGAGGTGACCTGATTGGTGATTTTAGGATGAGTGGTATCTTCAGTTTGCTCTTCTTCCTCTGTAGACCAGTTTTTTCTACTCAGGAAATCAGCCCCGACATTCTGTCTTCCCGGAATATATTCCACTTTGAAAGAATAAACGCTTAAAAGAAGCGCCCAACGCATGATCCTTGCGTTAAATTCTTTATTGGCACCAAGAAATGCTAACGGAGCGTGGTCTGTTTGCACCGTGAAAGATGTACCATAAAGAAACTCATGATGGCGTCTGATACCGTCAATCAGAGCAAGACATTCCCATTCAACTACGCTGTAGTTCCGTTCCGCTTTATTTAATTTCCGACTGCCATAGGCAACTGGAAATAGCATGTTCAGGTCACTGTCATCGGCTTGAAGCAGTGTTGACCCGATGCCCTGACCTGACGCGTCGACTCTCAGTACAAAAGGTTTCTTGAGGTCAGGCAACCTCAAAATGGGGTATGCAGACAACTGTCCTTTCAAAGTGCTATACGCGTGTTCGCACTTTTGATCCCATATGACCTTATCAGGACAACTTTTCTTTGTGAGGTCAGTCAGAGGGGCCGTCAGTCCGTTGAAGTTCTGGATGTACTTCTGATAGTATGCACATAGCGATATGAAGGAACGTACGTCTTTCTTCGTTCGGGGTCTTTTTGCTGCCATTATTTTCTCCACGTTCTTCTTAATAGGCCAACTGCATCCGTGAGAAATAGTGTGCCCCAGGAAGTCTAACTGTTCAAACCCGATGAGACATTTGCTAGGTCTGGCTGTGAGACCCGTTTCCTGTAGTCTCCTGAGGAGCATAGCAACCGTAGCAATATGTTCTTCATAGGTTTCCGATGCAATTAAGATGTCATCCATGAAATTATGGATATGGGGACTTTGCAAAGGTTGTAGAAGCTTCCTCATCATCCTGGTGAACACTCCTGGTGCATTATGCAAACCGAACGGCATCACGTTAAATGTGTAATGTCCTTCACTAGTGCTGAAAGCTAACAAAGGTTTAATTTCCTCCTTGACTGGTATTTGATAATAACCTTTGCTGAGGTCAATCTTGGAGAAGATCTTTGCTTTGCTGAGCTTGGTGAACAACTCAGAAACAGTTTGGAGAGGTTCGGGCTGGAATTCCGTTACCGCGTTTAGCAACCTGTAATCAATGCACAGCCGAACTTCCTTATTGGGCTTCTGCAACAGCACTACACTCGAGCTGTAAGGAGATGTAGACTCACTGATAATTCCTGCCTGACGCAGCTTGTCTATTTCTCCGCGAAGTGCATCAGCTTTAGCGTACGGGATGGGGTAAACTCTGGTTTGAACAGGGGTCTCGTTTGTTAATTTCATATCAAATTCAATGAGATTTGTTCGACCAGGTACATCCGTTAAGACTGCACTGTACTGTTTTAGTAGAGCCCTGGTTTCTGTTTGTTGTTCTGGTGAGAGATTGTCGCCGAACTTGACATCTTTAAAGGATTCTGTGGGTTGCAATGGATCATCATCTTCCTCGTCTTCCGTTGCTATGGCGACAGCCAGGAGATGCTCGGAGGATGGCACCGGTCTTTCCAAATATTTCTTTAGCAGATTTATGTGGAAGACCTTCTCCTTTCCTTTGATGGAGATCTTGTAGTTGGTACGTGAGATCTTTTTAAGGACGGTAAACGGTCCTTGCCATCCGATGCGAAGTTTATTGCTTCCGGTTGGAAGTAGCAATAGGACTTTCTCCCCTGGTTGTAGTTCTCTCTCTTTTGCAGCTTTGTTGTATCTTTTCGTAATTTTAGCGCGGGCTTTCTTAAGGTTGGTAGTAGCTAGATCCCATCCTAGCTTTAGCCTTTCCTTAAGCTCAGATACGTACTTGCTTGCAGAGACGACTGTCTCGTCAGCCTTCTGGTCTGTCAGGGACCGAAGTAAGGCTTCTAGTGGCCCCTTTATAGGTCTGCCAAATAAAAGTGTAGCTGGAGCAAAACCCGTAGACGCTTGGGGTACCTCTCGGTAGGCGAATAAGGCAGCCGATATATATTGGTCCCAGTCTTTCGGTTTCTCCTGACCCAGCTTACGTAACATCATGGTGAGGGTACCGTTAAAACGTTCCACGAGCCCATTTCCGGCCGGATGGTAGGGACTTGTGTGGATATGTTTGGCCCTCAAGATCTTAAAGATCTCCTCCATTAACAGGCTACGGAATTGGGATCCATTGTCCGTCAAAACTTGTTGAGGGAATCCCAACCGTGTAAAAATTTGCACAAGGGCTTCTGCGACATGCTTGGAATTAGTGCATGTTAGCGGTACGGCTTCGGCCCACATAGTGCAAGTGTCAACTAAGGTCAGGATGAACCTGTTCCTTCTTTTGGTCTTTTCCAGAGGACCAATAATGTCGACAGCAACCCGTTCAAATGGAGTCCCTACTATTGGCATTTGCCCCATAGGTACTGGGGGTGTCAAGTGCTTGGGTGCTACCCGTTGGCACTGGGCGCAGGATTTCACATACCTGACAATGTCAGAGTTCATTCCTGGCCACCAATAGTGGTTTTTTATTCGCTGAATAGTGGCGTTTTGTCCCATATGTCCGCTAAAGGGAAGAGAGTGCCCCATTTCTAAGATCTGGTTTCTGTACTGCGTCGGTACTAGGAGCTGGTTATTCCCCGTGTCCGGGTTGCCCGTTCTACGATACAATACACCATCCTTAGAAAAGATGTCTCCGTTGTGTCTGGGGTCCTTAGCCATGGGCAGTTTTTTTAAAGCAGGGCGCCAGAGTAGGGTCCTTTTGTTGCGCCTCCTTCAGTTCATTTGGCAACAAGTTTGGCGCAGGCTCCCTCTCCTTCTTGGCTTGCCCTCTTGTGGTTACCGCTGCCACAATCGGCTCCTTAGGTCTCCCAATGAACACATATCTACATCCCAGGATAACTGGGTAGATCGGATCATCCATTATGGCCGCTTTAATAACTCCTCTGACAAAGTCAGAGTGTATTTCTACCAGTGCGATAGGAAGCGTCCTGGGTGCATCACTCCTGAAAACTCCACTAAGTTTGACGGTTTCCTCTGTCTCCTGACCGGGTTTGACTAGGTGCCTAGCGACAATACAATCAAAACTTAATCCAGTGTCAAAAAGACAAGTAGTAGAGGTACCGTTCAAAATTACAGTTCCTCGAGTTGAGGGTCGGTCCCCCTCAGGTTGAGAATCACTGACATTGACTCTACCTTTCGAGGCTGTATGCAAACATCCAATGCGGTTTGCACCGGTTTGTTTGCCCTGATCAGACGTTCCTGGTGTAGGGGTCTTCCCTTTTCCTTGACCTTGGTGGCCGCGCTGCCACGTAGGCTTGTTGGGTTGATCAGAATTGTTGTTGTTGGGGGGGTATCGGGTTTTGTAGAATTTCGATTTTTTCCTGGGGAGGTTTCTGGGTATTGTTATCTCGTTGGTTATAATGTTGAGAGGAAGTGGAAGAATAGGATGCCTGCTCTAGATTCTGTTTTTCGAGATGGCTCATCGGTGGGTTTACGTTTAGTGCTGGGAAGTTCGGCCATTGCATTGCTATAGCGTTCGGCTTTATTGAGTATGTCTTCAAGCCTGACTGCCCCCTGTTCAGCCAAAAATCTACGAGTTTCATTCGACAAAGTGGATTTTATCTGCTCCACAAGAACAAGTTCGAGGAGTCCCTCATATGAAAGAGGTAGGTCAGATAATTCAATGCACTTTGTCAGATAACCCGTGAGACGTGAAGAGAACTGGGGAAATGTTTCCGTGCTCTCTTTTCGGCTGTTTCTGAACAACTGCAGAAACTTTCGGGCAGTCATCTCAAACTGCTGTAGTAAGGCCTTCTTCAACAGGTCATAATCATGTTGATTCGGTCCCAGCTTTGTGTACACGTCATAAGCATTGCCTTTCAGTGACGTTGAAAGTTTGAGCGCCCAGCGGGTACTCTCTAACCCATAAAGATTCGCGAGTCTCTAGAATTTTTCTAGGTAGCTGTCAATTTTTTCGTTAGGGCTAGGAAAAGATTCTAAAGAAAACGACATAGCAGTTAATTGGGCAGACTGAGTGCTGGAGAGATCCATTGTTTGAGACTGGGGCGAAGACGGCTCTCCATTATTTGAAGTAGAGGCACTCCGACTCTCTAAAGCCTTGAGCGCTAATTCATGCTGTCTTTCCTTGTCTCTCTCTTCGCGTTGTCTCTCCTTCTCTCTTTCCCTGCGGGCGTCCATCACTGCCTCAATTTTCTTCTGCTCCAATTGACGATCGTCCGCTTCTTTCTTCCTAGCTTCTGCCTTCTCTTCCTCCGCGTCATACCTTTGAAGTTCCTGGTTGATAAACAGATTCGCAGCTTCTGTGTCTAGTCCTGAGTCCTTGGCCTATTGCCTCAAAAGGGATCTTATCCTAATTATCTCTGCCATTGTCAAAGAACTGGATGCTTCTAAGACTAGAGAATAGTAAGATGGAACAAGAAGGGGAAAACTCAAAGCCGCTACGAAAAAAACCAAAGTAAAAAAAAATTTACTTGAGTTACCTCCTACCTGTACTGTGCAAACTTATCGCTGCTATTATCTGGCAATTAAGGCTCTAAACGCAAGCGACTATGCCACTAAATGGTAAGTTACACTGGAAAAGAATCTACTTTTACTAACAGTAGAGAAAATTTAAATTAAAACAATTTAAAAGGAAAAAAAAAAATTTTTTTTTTCCTAAATTTTAAATCTCTGACAACAAACTCCGTCCCTAAAGTCAATTATTGAGATGAGACGTTGTTAACTTAATTTTTAAAAATCAGAACAATCCGTCTTTAGCTAAGCTCAACTCTTTTTAACTTCAAAAACCTTAGTGACTGTAAAACAATCACGCAATCCCAGCAACTCTTATAAAGAAAGAAATTGAATTATCTCCGCCAGAGGATAATTAAAATAGCAAATATTTTTGTTTATCTGTACTTTCTACTGCTGTGGAGAGAAAACAACCTGTAAATATGCTGTGTGGACAACCCAAATACTTAAAGAACGTTTGTCTAGGGGTGTAATTATTTATTTATTTCCCTAATTCACAAGACAAATCATTCACACTCTACCTAGTTAGACCCAGACTAAATCAGACTCAAAATATCTTTAATCCGGCTATACGATTGCCTCAAATGTAGCTCAAGATCCCGGAACCAGCCCACAAATATGTGTGCATCAAATGTATCTCAAAATAATCCCGGCGAGCCAGCCAAATATTGTCGTAAATTTATTTTGAGAGAAAAGAGTCTTAGAAATAGTGGTCCGGTTTAGAGTGGAAAATGATGATGGAAAGCTCAGTGATAGAAAATGTAGATATTAAATAGTTGCTTCACAGCGTGCTGGAGGAGAGTAAAGACAGACTTATTTACGACAAATCGCTTCTCTCAATCTTCTCTTCCGCTCTCCTGGTCAAACAATTATTTGCCAGTTTTCCAGACTCGCATCTGCGCGCACACCGATTTGGTGTTTTTTTTCACACACACAGACGATGTAGATACAAACTATATTAAACGAATAGGGGAAAAGTTGGGCTTTGGGTATATCCAACACAGAACTAAATGAGTTTATGTGATTTTATTCACTTTAAACATCAATCACTAACAAATATCAGGTATTACATAAATTATCATAAGTACACAAATGCAAATAACAAGTTTGGGAGGGGTGAAGAAGATTGGTATCGACTAAGCCCTTCCCGCTTATTAGACAAAGATAAACCCAGTCCAGAGATAGATAATATCAGGAACACGGGTACGTTAACCTAACAGTAAAGTTAATTACTCTGAAAAGAGGTGTTACCAAATTAGGTATAGGTGATAAAAAAAAACCTGTTCTTCCCAGCTGTTCTTCCCTTTACTAAGCAAATGGAAAGGAGGGGGGTTTTAAACAGAGTTAACCAATTATCAACTCCTCCTTAAAGGAACAATGCAGGGAATACAGAAAAATTATATTACTAGGCAAGAAAGTTAACAACAGGTTTACAAAAGAAAACGATTAAATTTCCTGTCATTCATGCACACGCGTGAGGATCCACACTCATATACTCACACACTTACCGAATGCAGCCTCAGACGATCCATAAAAGTATATAAAAACAGCAAGTACTCTTTCGACATATGAACTGTCTAGTCCTTCGATGTCCCGCCCCAGATGTTTGCGAGGGTTTGTTGGTAACAAATATTCTCACTTATCGCAAGACTTGAAGACTAAGAGTTCTCGTGTTTTTATTATATATATAAAAGGAGTCTATGGGATGGCACTAACACAGTTCGGCACAGGGGTGAAAATGAAGTGGTCTCTTTTAATCCTCCGCTATGGTAAAATTCCTTCAATGCGTGATGATAGTTTTATTAAATCCAATTGAGGAGAAAAACTAGGCTCAGTCACAGTCAGGAAAATATGTACTCTCTCACAGTAAACAGTAAATATGATATCGCTACTGGCGATGATTACCTTCCAGTTTATCTTACAGGTTTGTAAGGGTAATTTGATGATTATTCTTTAAAATGTTCTTGGGTGGGCTTTATTTCATTTAATTCTGACAGCTAGGTCGCAAGGACCGCCACAAGATTATATTTTAAAAGAAATGTTTCTTCAATATGACTGGAAGTTTATAGGATGATTTCTTTATTTCTTTCTTTATTTAGCTGGGGACCGCAGGTACGATCACTCTGTGTGAAAGAAAAAAAAAGACATGTAACATACCGAAAAATCAAGCGCGATAAATTTCCCGTTAAGCCTATAATACACTCGAGTATTTAATTATGTATTTAATAAACACTGCGCGAATTCTAGTGGTTAAAAACACACATCTATAAAACTAGGACTTAACTGAATTTATTAATTATAAATTCCTTCGCGACTTTAAAAGTTAATTTAAGCATCTATTATCTTTTGAAATAATATAATAGATAGATCATTATATTTATAACTGGAACTATTGAGATGGTTTAATTTAATAGATTTAAATTAACACAAAATCCATTGAAATAGAATGACTGAACTAGACCACTGATCACTTTACACAATATATATTACCGCTTTGCACAGAATAGAAATCACTGCAAATATATATATAAAATCCAGGGGAAAATCTATAACAAGATTTCAATAAAGCTAGTGCTTCTGTAAAGGTCTGGCCAGCGAGTGATAACGTGTCTAGTCTTCATGGTCTATTTAGCTAAAATGGAATGTAAGTTGAGTGGGACATGATAAACTTGACAGCTTATTTGATCTCACGAACTTTTGGGGATCTGACCGCCAAATCAAGAGAAGAAGCCGCCCCCTGGTCTTCGTATCCGCTCGCTGCTGCCCGTTTCGCTTTCCCCGTTCGCTCGGTTCTGCGATTGACACCAAGACGCGAAAATAGCGGCAAGCAACTGCGTCTCGTATCAGGGACCACTACTGTCTTTGATAACGCCGATAGTCTCCCCTGAAATCCCTCAGTCTGTCTCTTTGATCTCGTGCCGCATACTAAATGAGTCCCGGTGGAATGAGTTCTGGCAAACGAAAAATTACAACCAGTGTTCAGGGGTTCTAATGTTATGAAAAGCTAAAAGTCCCTTTAAATCATCCATCCTATCAGGGAGAATTCACTTGTCAAACTAGACGTACGTCACAATCGTCCCTACTTTTAGACATGAAACCATTTTTCATGTTTCATTTTTTGACAATGGAGGTGACCTGATTGGTGATTTTAGGATGAGTGGTATCTTCAGTTTGCTCTTCTTCCTCTGTAGACCAGTTTCTACTTAGGAAATCAGCCCCGACATTCTGTCTTCCCGGAATATATTCCACTTTGAAAGAATAAACGCTTAAAAGAAGCGCCCAACGCATGATCCTTGCGTTAAATTCTTTATTGGCACCAAGAAATGCTAACGGAGCGTGGTCTGTTTGCACCGTGAAAGATGTACCATAAAGAAACTCATGATGGCGTCTGATACCGTCAATCAGAGCAAGACATTCCCTTTCAACTACGCTGTAGTTCCGTTCCGCTTTATTTAATTTCCGACTGCCATAGGCAACTGGAAATAGCATGTTCAGGTCACTGTCATCGGCTTGAAGCAGTGTTGACCCGATGCCCTGACCTGACGCGTCGACTCTCAGTACAAAAGGTTTCTTGAGGTCAGGCAACCTCAAAATGGGGTATGCAGACAACTGTCCTTTCAAAGTGCTATACGCGTGTTCGCACTTTTGATCCCATATGACCTTATCAGGACAACTTTTCTTTGTGAGGTCAGTCAGAGGGGCCGTCAGTTCGTTGAAGTTCTGGATGTACTTCTGATAGTATGCACATAGCGATATGAAGGAACGTTCGTCTTTCTTCGTTCGGGGTCTTTTTGCTGCCATTATTTTCTCCACGTTCTTCTTAATAGGCCAACTGCATCCGTAAGAAATAGTGTGCCCCAGGAAGTCTAACTGTTCAAACCCGATGAGACATTTGCTAGGTCTGGCTGTGAGACCCGTTTCCTGTAGTCTCCTGAGGAGCATAGCAACCGTAGCAATATGTTCTTCATAGGTTTCCGATGCAATTAAGATGTCATCCATGAAATTATGGATATGGGGACTTTGCAAAGGTTGTAGAAGCTTCCTCATCATCCTGGTGAACACTCCTGGTGCATTATGCAAACCGAACGGCATCACGTTAAATGTGTAATGTCCTTCACTAGTGCTGAAAGCTAACAAAGGTTTAATTTCCTCCTTGACTGGTATTTGATAATAACCTTTGCTGAGGTCAATCTTAGAGAAGATCTTTGCTTTGCTGAGCTTGGTGAACAACTCAGAAACAGTTTGGAGAGGTTCGGGCTGGAATTCCGTTACCGCGTTTAGCAACCTGTAATCAATGCACAGCCGAACTTCCTTATTTGGCTTCTGCAACAGCACTACACTCGAGCTGTAAGGAGATGTAGACTCACTGATAATTCCTGCCTGACGCAGCTTGTCTATTTCTCCGCGAAGTGCATCAGCTTTAGCGTACGGGATGGGGTAAACTCTGGTTTGAACAGGGGTCTCGTTTGTTAATTTCATTATCAAATTCAATGAGATTTGTTCGACCAGGTACATCCGTTAAGACTGCACTGTACTGTTTTAGTAGAGCCCGGGTTTCTGTTTGTTGTTCTGGTGAGAGATTGTCGCCGAACTTGACATCTTTAAAGGATTCTGTGGGTTGCAATGGATACTCCATGCAACCATCATCATCTTCCTCGTCTTCCGTTGCTATGGCGACAGCCAGGAGATGCTCGGAGGATGGCACCGGTCTTTCCAAATATTTCTTTAGCAGATTTATGTGGAAGACCTTCTCCTTTCCTTTGATGGAGATCTTGTAGTTGGTACGTGAGATCTTTTTAAGGACGGTAAACGGTCCTTGCCATCCGATGCGAAGTTTATTGCTTCCGGTTGGAAGTAGCAATAGGACTTTCTCCCCTGGTTGTAGTTCTCTCTCTTTTGCAGCTTTGTTGTATCTTTTCGTAATTTTAGCGCGGGCTTTCTTAAGGTTGGTAGTAGCTAGATCCCATCCTAGCTTTAGCCTTTCCTTAAGCTCAGATACGTACTTGCTTGCAGAGACGACTGTCTCGTCAGCCTTCTGGTCTGTCAGGGACCGAAGTAAGGCTTCTAGTGGCCCCTTTATAGGTCTGCCAAATAAAAGTGTAGCTGGAGCAAAACCCGTAGACGCTTGGGGTACCTCTCGGTAGGCGAATAAGGCAGCCGATATATATTGGTCCCAGTCTTCCGGTTTCTCCTGACCCAGCTTACGTAACATCATGGTGAGGGTACCGTTAAAACGTTCCACGAGCCCATTTCCGGCCGGATGGTAGGGACTTGTGTGGATATGTTTGGCCCTCAAGATCTTAAAGATCTCCTCCATTAACAGGCTACGGAATTGGGATCCATTGTCCGTCAAAACTTGTTGAGGGAATCCCAACCGTGTAAAAATTTGCACAAGGGCTTCTGCGACATGCTTGGAATTAGTGCATGTTAGCGGTACGGCTTCGGCCCACATAGTGCAAGTGTCAACTAAGGTCAGGATGAACCTGTTCCTTCTTTTGGTCTTTTCCAGAGGACCAATAATGTCGACAGCAACCCGTTCAAATGGAGTCCCTACTATTGGCATGTGCCATAGGTACTGGGGGTGTCAAGTGCTTGGGTGCTACCCGTTGGCACTGGGCGCAGGATTTCACATACCTGACAATGTCAGAGTTCATTCCTGGCCACCAATAGTGGTTTTTTATTCGCTGAATAGTGGCGTTTTGTCCCATATGTCCGCTAAAGGGAAGAGAGTGCCCCATTTCTAAGATCTGGTTTCTGTACTGCGTCGGTACTAGGAGCTGGTTATTCCCCGTGTCCGGGTTGCCCGTTCTACGATACAATACACCATCCTTAGAAAAGATGTCTCCGTTGTGTCTGGGGTCCTTAGCCATGGGCAGTTTTTTAAAGCAGGGCGCCAGAGTAGGGTCCTTTTGTTGCGCCTCCTTCAGTTCATTTGGCAACAAGTTTGGTGCAGGCTCCCTCTCCTTCTTGGCTTGCCCTCTTGTGGTTACCGCTGCCACAATCGGCTCCTTAGGTCTCCCAATGAACACATATCTACATCCCAGGATAACTGGGTAGATCGGATCATCCATTATGGCCGCTTTAATAACTCCTCTGACAAAGTCAGAGTGTATTTCTACCAGTGCGATAGGAAGCGTCCTGGGTGCATCTGTAGCGAAAGGTTTTCCTAGTATGATAGTAGTGGTAGAGCAGAAGTAGAATCTCTCTCCAGAAAGTATGAAGTTCCAGTGCCCGAGAAGTACACTGGTATCACAAGTGAGTTACAGCTGTGAATACTCTGAGCTGGACAATAGATTTAGGCTTCAGAAGTATAAGATGCTACTTCGCTATCGTAACCCTATGTGATATTATAATTAAATTAGAAAAAAGTAACTCAAAATTTAACAGTTAAAAATTTAACAAGTCAAATGAGTACAATTATCCAATTTATTATGTACATCTATATATTCTTGTAATGATAAATGGGTGTTGGAAGATGGTAAAATGTATGATTATTTACAGTTACAAATTAAAATAACTAATAGAAAAAGTCTTGGATTTATCTTCCACTGAATTTATAAAACAAGTTTGTCACATTATCTCTTGCCATCTAGTTTTCATCATTAGAAAGTCGTTTTAGAACTGCTCACAGGATTCGTTGGATGGAAATATATAAACTCAACTTTATCCACGTCTGCTCGAGGTTCCTCCGACACACTGGAGTACGGAAGACTTTCCTTCAGCCCGCCCTATAACTACGGGGGACTAAGGTGTTGAAGTTTGGTTGACCCCTAGGCTTCAGTGAGCTGGATCAACTTCTTCAAGTCTTTAGTTTCTCGATCAGGAATGATCATAAACATTGATCATAAAAACCTGGAACAAGAAGTAATAGGTGGCCATTGTTCTAACAATCTCACCACCCTGCTGTTCATGATGCGACCATGTCTTCAGTGTTTGTATGTAAATGAATGAATCATGGTAGTATATTACAGAGATAGCATGATAAGATAATGTATAAGGTGCAGAATTAACAATATACATGAATAAATCACATGTTATGATACATGGGTACGATATAACCTTTGCCTTCCACTTATGGATGTCAAGTCACTTATGTACTTGCTGGTATCGTAAGCTTCCAGGCAAGAATTAGCCATAATATATTTGGCTAACCAATTAATGGTTATGCTTCCTGACAATGCCGGTGAAGGTTATCTCTGGTTAGCGTCATTCCCTTTTTTATTATATCTGCTACAATCAATCAGAAATAAAATCTGAAATAAAATGATATTAGTAATACATATATTTTTAATAAACTTACATACCCTCTTAGGATTAATAAGCTCACGGTGAGACTGTATTGGCTTAACTTAATCTGCCCTGCATGCAGCGTGAAAATAGAACTTTTCTTGCAGAGGCTGTCCTCCAGTTTCTCACTCTGGCTTCTGGATTTGGTGTGTGATTTACAATGCGCCGCTCTGTCCTTATATTTCAGTCTCTCGCGCGTACGAGAAAGCAGCTCCCAAATTCCCCAAAAGATTTTAGTTTCATCTCCTGTTTTGAAGCTATTTGAAACAATCTGTGCTTTTCCTGTACTCGTTTTTCTCTTCTGTCACTCACACACTTATCTCCTTCCTTCCTTCCTATATATCATTTCCTTTTCCCCATATGGGGCTTTCATTACATATAAGTTTTATACAATTCCGTTGAGGCTTGTTAGTGTAATAAATTTTTAAAGATTATTAGCTAACTTTTAGCCGATGTGATGAAGGTGAAAAATATTAATTATCTTTAAAACTATTTATATTTGAATAATATCCTTTTGGATATAATTCCTAGCCTATCTCCTTTGTTGAGTTATATTTATTTAATATTATTCCAACCATGCGTTCTCCTGTAGTGAATAATTTAATGTCCAGTAAATGCAAACTTTTAAAGTCGGCCATACATTCCTATATAGCTATTTCCTCATTCTTCAGTAATACTGTATGGCTTTTAACCGTAAGTCACATTTCCGCTGTCTACCAACTTCAAAGAAAGACCGCAGCGCTGACCTTGCGCTGGTGTGTGTGGGTGTCGCGTGGGCGTGTCGCGCTACAACCAAGCAAGTATCTCACATTGAACGAATATGGAGATAACAGTAAACTCCACCTTAAAAGTCGTGAATTTAATTTTTTAGACACTGCTAAAAACATCAAAGGCTGGTGATCACTTTCCACAATGAAGTGTTTCCCGTAAAGAAAAGGGGCGAATTTGTTGATCGACCAGACCAAAGCGAGGCATTCACGTTCAACGGTAGAATAATTTCTCAGCTGTATTTAACTTTCTACTGGCAAAAGCTACTGGTAATAGCATATGTGGCGGTGTGTCTGCCCGCTGTAGTAATGTTGCTCCGATGCCTACATTGCTAGCATCCGTTCTTAGTACGAATTCTTGTGTGAGATCGGGAAGGGCAAGGATAGGTTTATTTGTCAGCTTATTTTTCAACTCTGTATAAGCCTGTTCACACTCCACAGTCCATTGTATTTTATCCGGCTGACCTTTTTTGGTTAAGTCGGTTAATCGCGCGCACAATGAGTTAAAATGGGGTATATATTTCTGATAAAACCCGCACAGTGACACAAAGGATCTTACATCCTTCTTAGTTTGTGGTCTTGGTGCTTTTCTCATTTTCTCTACATTCTTTGGGTCCGGAGACATTTGCCCTGTAGAGATAGTGTGACCTAAAAATTCCAATGTCTCACATCCAATATGACACTTAGTTGGGCGTGCTGTCAATCCCGTTTCTCTTAATCTACCTAACAACATGGAGAGTGCTACTACGTGTTCCTCGAATGTAGTGGTAGCAATCAGAATATCATCCATGAAGTTGGTGATATATCGAATTAGAGCATCTCCTGTCATACCCAAGTCTTTTCCTTCCTGCATAATCGCAGCTCTAAACTTCACCAATTCAGCCATGATGCTTACTTACCAGAGGGTATATAATTTTATCTTCACTAACAAACTAACTTAATTAAAATCAATTAATTACTTTGAACAAGACAAATCCTTAAAACCTTGTGAGCGTTTCCTATTTACTTCGTACTCAATGGTACTACTATTACAAACAAATTTCTAAGTTTTTAGAATTTTTTCCAAAAAAAAAAAATTTATTTTTACAAACTATTTGTGGCTCAAGATAGAAGAATACATAGATAGTGGCCCAGGATACAAAATAATATCCCGCGAAAGAGCCCCCAATGTAGCGAAAGGTTTTCCTAGTATGATAGTAGTGGTAGAGCAGAAGTAGAATCTCTCTCCAGAAAGTATGAAGTTCCAGTGCCCGAGAAGTACACTGGTATCACAAGTGAGTTACAGCTGTGAATACTCTGAGCTGGACAATAGATTTAGGCTTCAGAAGTATAAGATGCTACTTCGCTATCGTAACCCTATGTGATATTATAATTAAATTAGAAAAAAGTAACTCAAAATTTAACAGTTAAAAATTTAACAAGTCAAATGAGTACAATTATCCAATTTATTATGTACATCTATATATTCTTGTAATGATAAATGGGTGTTGGAAGATGGTAAAATGTATGATTATTTACAGTTACAAATTAAAATAACTAATAGAAAAAGTCTTGGATTTATCTTCCGGAACAAGAAGTAATAGGTGGCCATTGTTCTAACAATCTCACCACCCTCTGCTGTTCATGATGCGACCATGTCTTCAGTGTTTGTATGTAAATGAATGAATCATGGTAGTATATTACAGAGATAGCATGATAAGATAATGTATAAGGTGCAGAATTAACAATATACATGAATAAATCACATGTTATGATACATGGGTACGATATAACCTTTGCCTTCCACTTATGGATGTCAAGTCACTTATGTACTTGCTGGTATGTCGTAAGCTTCCAGGCAAGAATTAGCCATAATATATTTGGCTAACCAATTAATGGTTATGCTTCCTGACAATGCCGGTGAAGGTTATCTCTGGTTAGCGTCATTCCCTTTTTTATTATATCTGCTACAATCAATCAGAAATAAAATCTGAAATAAAATGATATTAGTAATACATATATTTTTAATAAACTTACATACCCTCTTAGGATTAATAAGCTCACGGTGAGACTGTATTGGCTTAACTTAATCTGCCCTGCATGCAGCGTGAAAATAGAACTTTTCTTGCAGAGGCTGTCCTCCAGTTTCTCACTCTGGCTTCTGGATTTGGTGTGTGATTTACAATGCGCCGCTCTGTCCTTATATTTCAGTCTCTCGCGCGTACGAGAAAGCAGCTCCCAAATTCCCCAAAAGATTTTAGTTTCATCTCCTGTTTTGAAGCTATTTGAAACAATCTGTGCTTTTCCTGTACTCGTTTTTCTCTTCTGTCACTCACACACTTATCTCCTTCCTTCCTTCCTATATATCATTTCCTTTTCCCCATATGGGGCTTTCATTACATATAAGTTTTATACAATTCCGTTGAGGCTTGTTAGTGTAATAAATTTTTAAAGATTATTAGCTAACTTTTAGCCGATGTGATGAAGGTGAAAAATATTAATTATCTTTAAAACTATTTATATTTGAATAATATCCTTTTGGATATAATTCCTAGCCTATCTCCTTTGTTGAGTTATATTTATTTAATATTATTCCAACCATGCGTTCTCCTGTAGTGAATAATTTAATGTCCAGTAAATGCAAACTTTTAAAGTCGGCCATACATTCCTATATAGCTATTTCCTCATTCTTCAGTAATACTGTATGGCTTTTAACCGTAAGTCACATTTCCGCTGTCTACCAACTTCAAAGAAAGACCGCAGCGCTGACCTTGCGCTGGTGTGTGTGGGTGTCGCGTGGGCGTGTCGCGCTACAACCAAGCAAGTGTTTACCAAATCTCGCTACAGCATCACTCCTGAAAACTCCACTAAGTTTGACGGTTTCCTCTGTCTCCTGACCGGGTTTGACTAGGTGCCTAGCGACAATACAATCAAAACTTAATCCAGTGTCAAAAAGACAAGTAGTAGAGGTACCGTTCAAAATTACAGTTCCTCGAGTTGAGGGTCGGTCCCCCTCAGGTTGAGAATCACTGACGTTGACTCTACCTTTCGAGGCTGTATGCAAACATCCAATGCGGTTTGCACCGGTTTGTTTGCCCTGATCAGACGTTCCTGGTGTAGGGGTCTTCCCTTTTCCTTGACCTTGGTGGCCGCGCTGCCACGTAGGCTTGTTGGGTTGATCAGAATTGTTGTTGTTGGGGGGGGGGGGGGGTATCGGGTTTTGTAGAATTTCGATTTTTCCTGGGGAGGTTTCTGGGTATTGTTATCTCGTTGGTTATAATGTTGAGAGGAAGTGGAAGAATAGGATGCCTGCTCTAGATTCTGTTTTCGAGATGGCTCATCGGTGGGTTTACGTTTAGTGCTGGGAAGTTCGGCCATTGCATTGCTATAGCGTTCGGCTTTATTGAGTATGTCTTCAAGCCTGACTGCCCCCTGTTCAGCCAAAAATCTACGAGTTTCATTCGACAAAGTGGATTTTATCTGCTCCACAAGAACAAGTTCGAGGAGTCCCTCATATGAAAGAGGTAGGTCAGATAATTCAATGCACTTTGTCAGATAACCCGTGAGACGTGAAGAGAACTGGGGAAATGTTTCCGTGCTCTCTTTTCGGCTGTTTCTGAACAACTGCAGAAACTTTCGGGCAGTCATCTCAAACTGCTGTAGTAAGGCCTTCTTCAACAGGTCATAATCATGTTGATTCGGTCCCAGCTTTGTGTACACGTCATAAGCATTGCCTTTCAGTGACGTTGAAAGTTTGAGCGCCCAGCGGGTACTCTCTAACCCATAAAGATTCGCGAGTCTCTCGAATTTTTCTAGGTAGCTGTCAATTTTTTCGTTAGGGCTAGGAAAAGATTCTAATGAAAACGACATAGCAGTTAATTGGGCAGACTGAGTGCTGGAGAGATCCATTGTTTGAGACTGGGGCGAAGACGGCTCTCCATTATTTGAAGTAGAGGCACTCCGACTCTCTAAAGCCTTGAGCGCTAATTCATGCTGTCTTTCCTTGTCTCTCTCTTCGCGTTGTCTCTCCTTCTCTCTTTCCCTGCGGGCGTCCATCTCTGCCTCAATTTTCTTCTGCTCCAATTGACGATCGTCCGCTTCTTTCTTCCTAGCTTCTGCCCTCTCTTCCTCCGCGTCATACCTTTGAAGTTCCTGGTTGATAAACAGATTCGCAGCTTCTGTGTCTAGTCCTGAGTCCTTGGCCTCTTGCCTCAAAAGGGATCTTATCCTAATTCTCTCTGCCATTGTCAAAGAACTGGATGCTTCTAAGACTAGAGAATAGTAAGATGGAACAAGAAGGGGAAAACTCAAAGCCGCTACGAAAAAACCAAAGTAAAAAAAATTTACTTGAGTTACCTCCTACCTGTACTGTGCAAACTTATCGCTGCTATTATCTGGCAATTAAGGCTCTAAACGCAAGCGACTATGCCACTGTTGAGTTCGTTTTATGGTTGAGTACAGTTTATACTGGTGAAGAGGTAGCTTCAAACGCGAATGGTTAAAATGAACGAATGTCAACAATATTCTTCCAACGAACTTCAACAAGTAGTGAACTGGGCAAGTACTGGCAGTACATAAGTCGGTGATAACTGTACATCGATTTTATTCAACATGACACAGACGGAGTGGACAAGACTAACATCGTCACAGGCGCAAAGATCATACATCAGCATAATGGTAATTACTTTTAAAGTTCCTGAAGATTCTCTACCAAAAAGTCCTCTGACTCAAGTGACTAAGGATCACAAAACTGTTACCGTATAATATTCTTCTCATTCAAGTCCGTTGACCTTCTCTCAAGGACGTCTATCATGGTAACGTATTCATACTCCAGGATAAAATCTTCCATATCATACTTCACAATCCCATACGTTCTCCAAAACATAACGTTAGATAGCATATAGTTTCAAACAAAGTCATACACGATAATACGAACAGGTTAGAGATTCCAGTTGACTAACCTCTCCCATTCTATGCCACGCTTCTGGCATTGTTGTAACAGCATATTAAAACATGTGCATAAGGTAATCAATAACTTCTTCCACTCGTAGGAATCCTTCTTCTACGATACAAATCCTAAAGGCAAACGACTCTGTAGATCCATTCTAGGAATAACATCTTCCCGCTAGACTAGTATTAGAGCGGCCTTATAATACAGCTTTAAATAAGAAGTGGGGCGATAACTTACGTGACATTGCTGCTATTGGTTTCGACCTGAAGACCAATACAGATCACTAGAATAAATGGCTTTCCATAAACATGCCATTGAATACAAATATATAATATAACAATCATGGACATAAACAAGTTCCATGTTGCCCCTTCAAAAAATGACGTCACAAACTACTCAACTAGGTTACCCGTGCGTCCCAAAGCAACACTCACTGCTTCGTGCACGTCAGTGCGCGAATCATTCGACCGCACAAATAATATAACTATCTCAAGACTGGTGCGTACATTTGGCAGGACCGAAAGTTATATCATATTAAGAAAAGAATATTAAACGAAATCAATATAACTAAATGATAGTATGCATTAAAGCACACATCCACAATCGACCTACTTTGGAACGATGTGGTAATATTCGAAGTAAAAACAAGTTTGAAAATGAAAATGAAAAAAACCATAAAAAAAAAAAGATGATAATAGAATTCAACTAAGTTTTCAACAAAATTTGAAACATATGATTTCAAAAATGAAAATGAACAGCAACACTGATGATGATCAATGACAAGAGAATCAATGAAACAGAAAAATTGAAAATACAATGTGCAAAAATGAAGCAATGCAAAATTAAACACTTTAAGAATCAACACACTTAATGTTTTCTAACACTAGTACGGTTGACTAGTGATCTAACAGTGAGATATCATAACTAAGACCCGTGAATGCAGGTGTTACGTGACAACTAAGAAAGTTAGTATGTGTGTGATCCATAATCAATTAAATAGATTAAATTGAATTAATCTGATTTATATATTCCTTAATTACTAACAAATAACCAGTTACTAATATATTCTAAATAATTACAATATCACTATCAATATGTCACTGTTCCGTTACAACTAGTTAGTAATCGACGAGATAATGTTCTCAATGTTCCATACACGATATAATATATTCTCTAACACGTTATGTAGTGTAATATGTTCCATAGGAATAACAAATGTATATTTGTCGCTCTTAACAATGTTGCCATATTAATAAAAAAGTTACTGTAGTACCAATGTTCCCGTTCTAATAAAACGTTAATATAGTATCAATAACAATGTACAAAGTTATTCATGTTATCGGTGAGGATGTTCCAACATCTGGAAGTGGTTTAGTTTCGACGCGTTCACTTGGGCATCTTGATAGACAGTCTGCGAACACATTCTGCACTCCAGGAATAGCTCGTATCTCAAAATGGAACGGTTGAAGTGCTATAGCGTAACGCGCTGACTTTGATGACTTAACGTTCCCTGTGTTCAGTGCTGTAAGAGCTTTCTGGTCAGACTCCACCACAAAGTGTGAGCCGAGGAGATAACGATCCAGTTTAGTGATTGCCCAGACAAGAGCAAGGAGCTCTTTATCCAGAACGGAATATTTCATCTCGCTCGCTGTGAGCTTTCTGGATACGTACATAACCGGAAATAAGGTGCCTCCGTATTCCTGCATCAAAACTGCCGCAATAGCGTAGGAAGAAGCATCACTGCGAAGAACAAAGGTGAGATCTTTGTTAGGCAACCTTAAAAAAGGCTTATTTGAAAAAAATTGTTTTATATAGTCTAAAGCCGTTTGGTGATCCTGCGACCACTTTATTACATTAGATGTGCCTTTTTTTAGTAACGAAGAAAGAGGTGCAGTTATAGTAGACAAATGAGGGATGAATTTAGAATAGAACTGTATTAGTCCTAAGAGCGACCCAATATCCCTTTGAAAGGTCAAATTTCGAAAAGAATGTAGCATGAGATAATCTCTCCAATAAGTCATCTAAAAGAGGTAATGGTTCCGCATCGAATTTTGTAACTTTGTTTAATTTCCTGTAATCTACGCAAAGACGTATATTGTTGTCTTTCTTCCTAATGATTACCATGGAAGAAGAATATGGAGATGAAGATGGTTCAATTATATTTAATTGGAGCATCTCATCCAATTCCTTATCAACCTTATCACGAAAGTGTAAAGGAATAGGATATGGGCGAACTCGAATAGGCGTATCGTCAGTCAGAATAATGTCATGTTGGATGACTGACGTATGACCTGGGATGTCAGTGAGGACATCCTCATACGAGTGCAGAATATTAGAGACTTGCTGACGTTGATCAGCCGAAAGAGTAGATGAGATCGTAACATCATTCCATTTCTCAGTGGAATGGAGTGGTACAACTGGTATTGGTAGTTGTACATCATCGAAAGAAGATTCCTCTTCTTGGATGACTGACAAACTAGAATAGTGTTGAATAGGTGGTGTAGGATCGTCAGTTGCCTGAAACACTGACTGTAGATAATCAGGACGTGAGTAATACTCCTTCAACATGTTAATGTGGAAGGTTTTATGTTTACCATTAACATCAACGATGTAGTCGACATCGGATATTCTTGAGATGATCCTGAAAGGACCTCTCCAGGTAATTAAAAGACGATTGTTATGCGTAGGTAGTAAGACAAAAGCTTCATCACCAGGTATGAGCTGGCGAAGACGTCTATACTTGTTTGCAAATAGACGAGCTTTTTCTTTGGCTTGTTCAGATGATGCAGTAGCTAGTCTACAAGCATCTATGATTCTCTTTCTCAGAGAGATCACATACTCATAAGAGGATTGAGTTTCCTCTTCAATATTCTCATCAACCAATAAGTCGTGGATTAACGACATCGGACCGCGTGGTTGCATGCCAAAAACAAGCTGGAATGGAGAAACCCCGTGGCTTGATTTTGTACTTCGCGATACGCAAAGAGACAAGCGGGTAGGACCCGATCCCAGTCTTGGGGATGGTCTTGAGTCATCTTACCCAACAACTGTTTGAGTGTCCTATTGAGACGCTCAATTAACCCATTTGACATCGGATGATAAATAGAACTTAGAGATCTGTCTATACCTAATGTCTTCATAACTTGAGACATGGATTCAGAAATGAACTGAACCCCATGATCCGACAAGATTTTCCGTGGGAAACCAATGCGTGAGAAGATTAACATCAATGCCTCTGCTACACTGGCAGATGAAGTGTTCTTGAGAGGGATGGCCTCAGGCCAACGAGTGCACATATCAATGCACGTAAGGATATGCGTATGCCCTCTAGCAGATGGAAGCATCGGACCAATAATGTCAATGGCCATTTTATCAAATGGTCTAATCGGGATGTCCGCAGCTTGAATAGGAGCCGCATGAAATGGACCCCGTACCTTAACTTCCTGACATATCAAACAGGACCGACAATAGAGAGTGATGTCCCTATGGACGCCTGGCCAGTAGAATGCCGAAAGCACTCTGGATTTGGTACGCGAAAAACCCATATGGCCCGCACATTGCGAGTCATGCGCATGTCGTAATATACGAGATCTCATAGAGGATGGGACTAAGATCTGATAACATAAGGATGAATCCTTTTCCCGTATTCATCATCTCATCTCAGCCCGTAACCCGTCATGGGTCGTAGGGGTGCCATGGTGGAAGCATCAGCAGACAGGGTCCTCCACTGCTCTCTATCCTCAGCAATGCGTACAAGTGTGGAAAAACCGTGTCCTGCCCATTCTTTGATGTTATCAGCCCAGGATTTTCTTTGCCTTCCTCTTCTCCGTTTACCTTCTACTGTCCCCTGAAGGATCGTTTTCGAAAGGGAGTCATGACGAGTTACATGCCCAAACCAGGCAAGCTTTCGATGTTTCACTATTGACAAAAGTGGTTCTTGGTGGCCTGCATAGGTGTTTATCTTCTCTCTAACATAGACATTTGTTTTGTGCTCTTTATAGCAAATGCGCAAAATTCTTCTATAAAATTTATGCTCGAAAGCCTGAATCCTTCGCTCCGTATCTGCAGTGAGTGTCCAGCCCTCACACCCATACAAGAGAATAGATAATACAAGTGATTTGTATAATTTGATCTTCACAGGAAAACTGATGTTACTTTTCCAGATCACATTCAACCTTGTAATGGCAGCTGAGGCCATCTCAAGTCTTGTCTTGATTTCTTTACTTGATCTTCCATCACTACATATAGTGGACCCGAGAGATTTAAAGGTGTTAACTTCTTCTAACGTTTGCCCATTTAACGTAATGTTGGTCGGAACATGTTTCTTATGGCTATTCACCAATATCTTGCTTTTTTCTATCTTAATTTCCATCCCATACGTTCTTGTTACTTTCTCCACGTTAGAGGTAACGGTCTAGAGTTCTGATTTGATTACGTATTTCTCTCACCAAAATACATCATAATAATAAAATACAATACACTATATGATATAGATTTTTTATCCTTGTAAAACAAAAATTACCCAACTTACCACCAAAAAAAACATCCACATCTAACTCGCACTCCTACTCCCCCATCTCACCTAATCACCTCTTAACCCCCACAACCACCACAACCCCAACCCCCAACCACACCAACACA